>CM060698.1:100425993-100978781 GCA_030686995.1 Artemisia argyi | reverse complement strand
TAAATCGATTCGGTTAAGTTTTCCTTTTTTGATTTTTCTGTTTACCTTTTGAGTTACTGATTAATAAACTAGTTGGCTATGAACCATCATAACTCTTAACCTATTTCGTGATTATCTCGTCTTAATTTAAATCAATAAAAAATCAACTTTTCCATCAAACATAAAAATTATCTTCTCTCAAACAACATTATTCAAACGAGATTAATAGTAACATAACATCTAAGAATCTAAAGCTATAAAATAAAGTACGTAACAACCATATGAAAGTCCATAGAAACATGAAACAGAAGTCTTAGCAATTAAACAGAAGTCTTTGCAAAAGTTTAAGAGATATACCTAATTTATCGTTAAGTGATAAAGAAGATAAGATTATATAATTTTCTTTAAAGATTTTTGGGTCTGATTTTTGACACAATTGTCTCTAACAAGTATTTAATCATAAACTAGCCTAATTTATTAAGTCTCTGATAAGAATTGATGCTTATTTTAGACCAGGTTTTAATATTTATAATTTCTCGTCCACCAATGTTCTACTTATGCACTTACGGGCAGAAAACCCGGTCGTGTGTAGTGTAGTATTCGGTAAAGCCGAGGTCGTCCCAATAGCTAATGGGCGGATTCTAACTTGAGTTCTAATTGTCACGGTTTTAAGAGTTGTTTGTTTAATTAACTAATTGCAAGAAATAAATAACGGAAATGGAAATGTGCAAACTATCAAGGGAGAAAGATGTGCTAATCTAGTTACTACATTATCAACGTGATGATCTAGTTCCTATATGCAATGTCTATGTCTCATCTTATTTAGTGGTTCTAAGTCAATAGGTCCGAAGGGTCATCGTGACATATTGGATTACCACCTTCAAACCATTACAAAGACACTTCAAGCTCCCACTTTCTTACTCTCTTTCTCTCTTAGCTCGAACTCAGAACACACACCAGAATTGTGTGGAATTTTCCAGAAGTTAGAATATATTAGTATAGGCGATGACTCAACAAAAGGGCATTTTAGTCTTTCTGCTCATTTTTGGCCAATACGCCATATCCATTACCATAGATACATCGTATTCATGCTATCCAACCAATACACCATATTCACTATCCTTGATACGCCGTATCCAGGCCTATCTCAATACGCCGCATTGGTAACCTCCAATACGCCGTATTGGCGCTATACAGACCTGGATTATATTATGCACTTATAAAATTTACCAAATATTTTTGTCAGAGTCTTTTGTTATCATATGGTTAGTGGTTTGTTTTCTTGTTTAGAAGATAGGAAGTATCTTGTTATGTAAGCTTTTCGCTTATGTAACGGGTTGAGATATGGGATTCACCCATATCCGTTGTACTTAAATGCTTTTTGGAATAATATATTTACCGGGTCGTTGACCTTTTACCAAAAAAAAAAAAAAAAAAAAAAAAAAAAATTACCAAATATTCTAGTCAAACACACTTAGACCCGGTCACTTTCGTCTAGGGCCATACCCATTTGAAACGGGTTTCGGGTGTAACAATGCCGCTCCACTTGATCTTCACCGTTTCTTTTAATTGTATACACCTTTTTGTTTCCAATAGGTTTTCCACCTCTTGGTAGTGGTATCAGCTTCCATGTATTATTTTTATGAATGGCTTCAATTTCTTCTTGCATTGTTGCCATCCATAGCGATGCATCTGGGTTATTTAGTGTCTCTTGTAGAGTTGACGACCCTCATTCCTTTGTAAGAAGACAATATGCAACATTGCTCTCTATAACATAATCTGAGTGCCACACTGGACATTTTCTTTCACGATTAAGAGTACGGGTCGCTGGAGCTTGAGACTCGTTTGCCTCATTCACCTCGTGCTAAGGTGCAACTTCAGAAGAATCATTCTGTTGAATTTGCTTTTCCATCTGTATTGAAGTAGTTTCTTTTGTTGTGTTATCATCCTCTCAATTATCTTGAATTTTGTCTTCCATAAAACAACATCTTTGTTGACGGCTACTTTGTGGGCAATGGGGTCTAACAAGCGACACCTCTTTACTCCGTCAGCATACCCCAAGAACAAACATTTTCTGAATTTCGGATCCAGTTTCATAGTTTCTTGGGTATTGTACATCACGGACACATGACTACCAAATATATGAAGGTCCGAATAATTGACTAGCTTTCTCGTCCACATCTCCATCGTAATCTTCAACTCAATTGCAGTTGAAGGTGACCAAATTATCACATAACATGCGGTATTAACTACTTCTGCCCATAACGATTTTTCCAAGCTTGCATTTGCCAAAATTGCTCTTGCTTCTTCTAACAGGGTTCTGTTCATCCGCTCTTCCTCTCCGTTCGGTTGAGGAGTGTATGCTATAGTGAACTACCTTTTTATTCCTTCTTGCTTGCAAAAAGTATCAAATTTATCACAAGTGTATTCACCTCTATTATCAATCCTCAAATGCTTGATCTTTTTTCCAGAATCAAATTCAACCCACACTTTGTAAACTTGAAAACTTCAAACATATCATACTTCTTCTTGATTGGGTACACCTAATATCTCTTGGAATAGTAATCAATGAAAGATACGAAATACTTTGCTCCTCCCAGGGATGTACATCATAGTGAACCAATCATAGAATAGAGGAACTTCTAGAATTTGATGTCTTGAATTTTAAGCGATGCTCTTTGCTGATAATAGAATGCTCACAAAAAGGTAAAGAAACCTTTGTGAGGCCATGAAGTAGTTTTATTTCAAGAAGAATTTCATTCCTTGTTCAGACATATGGCTGAGCTGTCAATGGCATGTTATTGTAACTTTATGGCTCGGACTATGTAAAGTAACAGATGTTTCCGCATTCTCTATTATATCTCCTTTTAGTTGGTAAAAATTTGCAACCACCTTTTCTCTTTTCATAACAAGCGCACTTTTTATGGTTTTCATGATCTTGTTTTGTATTTCCATCTTACAACCAAGATCATCCAATTTTCCTAGAGTCAATAAATTCTTCTTTAAGCCCTCCATGTGTCGCACATCGTGAATAGTATGTGTTGACACAAATAATGCCTTAAAAACATTATTAAGTTTTTATCAATATCTCTATGTTTTGATCATTACAAAATATAACTTCAAAGAACTAAAACTTATGACATAAACAAGTATTTGGTGATTAATATTTCTCTTTACATCCAAATCACTTAAGGTATGAATAAACAAAGTGTTTAGTGCAATGTATGATCAAAGGGGTATTTAATTAACTAATACAAAGTTTATTTAATTATATAATCTTATTATATATTTTTTTGAAAAACACTTTTGGTAATAAGGAAAAATGTTTTAATCATACTAAATATATGATTTCAAATATTTAACCAAAATCAGTTAGTTTTTCACCAAATAAACTTTCCCCACTAAAAAACAAAGTTTCTGGCCGTTACAGTTGGGCGGCCCCCTTAATTATAAGGGGCGGCCCCCTTAATTTTAAGGGGGCCGGCCATGCTTTAAGGGGACCGGCCACGCTCCTCTGTCAGAAACTTTTGCCTATAAATACCACCTTAAACCTGGATTTTTTCCCTACCTTTTGCACTCCAGAACTTTCAGTTCTAGATCTCCATTTCCAATCTATAAATCCTTTGATCATACATTCTTAAATCTTTGTTTCAAAGTGATCCATACATAATCCATTCAAGTGCAAGAGAAGAATACTTCTATCCCTCAAGACAAGAAGTATTACAACTAGTTGTGATCTCCACATCTAAGTTGTTTGAGCATCATCATTAATTATTATTTCATAGTGTGATTAGTTGTGAATATTTGTTAGAGAATAGTTGTGTAGATAGTAGAAGTTGATTAGTTGTGAAATAGGTTAGTTGTGAAGATTGGTGTGTAGAAGAAGGTGTGTAGAAGATTGGTGTGTAAAAGCTAGGTGTGAAGAAGATTGGCGTGTATATTGGTGTGAAGATTGGTGTGTAAATTGGTGTGTATATTGGTGTGTAAGGTTTTCTCCGCCATAAGGGAGCTTGTTGATATAGTGAAGAAAACTCTCGAGTTAGGTGCTCGGGGAGTGGAGTAGGGCAAGGAAGGTGCCTTGTAGCCGAACCACTATAAATCGCTTGTCTCTCGGTTTGATCTTTCCATCCTTTACTTATTTCATTACTTACATAATTATTGCTTCATAGTAGATATATACTTAGTGTTGTTCATATTGTGTATAACTAGATTTCATATATCATCGAATCTATATTTTATAAATCAACGAAAACTTTTAAACAATTTGTTTTATAAAAATTAAAAAGACGTAAAACTATTCAACCCCCCCTTCTAGTTTTCCACAATTGGTATCAGAGCCAGGTTTAGCAAGAATTTTAAAATATATTGTATTTTAAAACTTGTAACGATCTATGGAATCTTTAAAATATTTAGAAGGGCAATCTATGCAAAGACCACCACTATTTGAAAGTGATGGATTTTTATAGTGGAAAAATAGATTCGAAACGTATGTGAAATCAAAAGATCTTGATCTTTGGCATATTATTACCTTTGGTGATTTTCCCCCTATTCAATATAATGTTGAAACCAAAATGGATGAAATTGTAGCTTTTGAAAAACAAAATGATGATTTGAAAAAGAAACTAGCAAAAAATAATGAGGCTAAAATGGTTATTTATAATGCGTTACCACGCAAAGAATATGAAAGAATTTTTATGTGTAAAACCGCAAAAGAAATTTGGGATTCTTTACTAATCACTCACCAAGGTAATAGCCAAGTCAAAGAAAATAAAATAGATCTTCTTGTACAACAATATGAACAATTTACGATTCCGGAAGAGGAATCAATTGATAATGTTTCTGCTAAGTTTAACACTATCATCACAAGTTTAAAAGCACTTGATGAGACATTTTCTAGTAAAAATTGTGTTAGGAAATTTCTTAAGGCATTGCATCCAAAATGGCGAGCTAAGGTCACGGCAATTGAAGAATCAAAGAACTTGATGACGTTATCACTAGATGAACTAATTGGCAACTTGAAGGTTCATGAAGAAATCATAAGAAGAGATTCGGAAACGGTCAAAGTCAAGAAAGAACAAATCAAATCCATTGCTCTAAAAGCCAAAAAGGAACCTAGTGATAATGATGATTCAAGTGACGAAAGTGAAGACGAAGAATATGCAATGGCCGTAAGAGAATTCAAGAAATTCTTCAAGAGACGAGGAAGATTCACTAGGTCATCACATGACGATAGAAAATCGTTCCAAAGAAATAGAAGTGATAATTACGTGAAAAGAAAGTGCTTTAGATGTGGAAGTCCAAATCATCTCGTTGGAGAATGTTTAAAGCCGCCGGGTTATGAAAATCAAAGTGCATTTGTTAGTGGAACATGGAGTGATAGTGATAAAGAAGAAGTGGAAAAACCAAAAGAAGAAAAGTGTTTTGTGGCAAATGCAACCGACGAAATATGCCTTGGAATTGACTTGGAACCTAACGAATGGATCAAGGATAGTGGATGTTCGAGGCACATGACGGGGAATCGCAAGCTATTCTCTACATATAAGGCATACAATGGAGGTAACGTTATTTTCAGTAGTGACTTGCGTGGAAAAATTATTGGCAAAGGTACGATTTCTCAAGACTCACTTACTATTGAAAATGTTGAACATGTTAATAATTTAACATATAACTTACTTAGTGTAGGCCAAATATGCGATAATAAATGTAAAGTTATCTTTTCTGAAGAAGATAGCGAAATAGTTAAGAATGGAAAAATTATAGGTAGAGGTATTAGGAAAGGAGGTGTATATGTTATGAAACTAGGAAACAAACCTGAAGATAGGATATGCCTAACGACCCTAGACGAAAATTCCACTTTGTGGCATAGGAGATTAGGACATGCTAACATGCAACAAATACAATCTTTGGCCTCTAAGGAATTAGTTAGAAACTTGCCTAATCTAAAATATGACAAACATTTTTGTGATGCATGTAAAGTTGGAAAACAAGCTCATGCTAGCCACAAAGCTAAGAATATAGTATCCACCACTAGGTGCCTAGAATTATTACATATGGATCTTTTTGGTCCATCCGCTGTGCGGAGCTATGGAGGAAACACGTATACCTTAGTAATAGTAGATGACTACTCACGATACACGTGGACTAGGTTTTTAAGTGACAAAACCCAAGCATTTGAAAAATTCGAAATATTTAGCAAAATGATTCAAAATAAGTTAGGATGCTCAATAGTTGCCATTAGGACGGACCATGGAAGGGAATTTGATAACGAAGTACAATTCGGAAAATATTGTGAGTTAAATGGAATATCTCATAATTTCTCCGCTCCTCGTACTCCTCAATCAAATGGGGTAGTAGAAAGAAAAAATAGGTCACTACAAGAAATGAGTAGAACTATGTTAAATGAACAATCAATTCCACAAAAATTTTGGTGTCACGCCGTAGATACATCGACTTATATTCTAAATAGGGTATCAATTAGAAGAATTCTAGGAAAAACTCCTTATGAGTTATTAAGAAATAGAAAACCTAACTTAAGCTACTTTAGGGTATTTGGAAGTAAATGCTATATCTTAAACACTAAGGACTACCTCACTAAGTTTGATCCAAAATCATATGAAGGAATATTTTTAGGATACTCACAAAATAGTAAAGCATATATAATACTTAACAAACACTCCATGAAGGTAGAGGAATCACTAAATGTAACATTTGATGAAACACCACCACCTCCTAAAACGCTACCTTTAGAAGATGATAACTTAGTCGAAGAAGAAGCTATTGAGGTTAGTAAAACAAAACCCATAGGAAATGACAATGAAGAAACTCACTTAGAAAATAACGAAATCGTTAATATTAAAGAATCTAGATTACATCCTTTAGATAATATAATAGGACATCTTAACCAAAGAACCCTTAGGTCACAAGCCCAAGATAAAAACAACTTCTTTTGTTTCCTCTCAGCAATAGAACCTAAGAATATTAGTGAGGCTTTAAAAGATGAAAGTTGGATTATAGCTATGCAAGAAGAATTAAATCAATTTAAGGCAAATGATGTTTGGGAACTAGTCCCAAATCCAAAGGATATGACCATCATAGGAACCAAATGGGTATATAGAAATAAGTTAGATGAGAATGGAATAGTTACTAGGAATAAAGCTAGGTTAGTTGCCCAAGGTTATAATCAACAAGAAGGAATTGATTATGATGAAACTTATGCCCCCGTAGCTAGACTAGAATCAATTAGGATATTACTTGCCTATGCTTGCGCCCTAGATTTTAAGTTTTTCCAAATGGATGTGAAAAGTGCATTCCTTAACGGTTTTATCAATGAGGAGGTATATGTGGCACAACCTCCAGGATTCATTGACTTCGCAAAACCTGATTATGTTTATAAGTTAAAGAAAGCTTTGTATGGACTCAAACAAGCTCCCAAAGCTTGGTATGATCGATTAAAAGCTTTTCTTATTAAACATGATTATTCCATGGGAATGGTAGATAACACTCTTTTCACTAAAAGGAAAGACCCTAATCTCATCATTGTTCAAATATATGTTGATGACATTATATTTGGATCGACTTGTCAAGACATGTGTGATGAATTTGCCAAAATCATGCATGATGAGTTTGAGATGAGTATGATGGGTGAACTTAACTTCTTCCTAGGATTACAAATAAAACAATTAGAAGATGGAATATTCTTTAACCAATCTAAGTACATTAAGGAAATGCTTAAGAAATTTGGCCTAGAAGACTCAAAACCCATAAAAACACCCATGTCTACGGAGGTAAAGCTCACAAAGGACGATGAAGGTGAGTCCGTAGATAACTCCAAGTATAGAGGAATGATAGGTAGTTTACTATACTTGACGGCAAGTAGACCCGATATCATGTTTAGTGTCTGCCTTTGTGCCCGTTTTCAAGAGGATCCCAAAACCTCTCACCTAGAAGCGGTTAAGCGTATCTTCCGATACATTAAAGGCACTATACACTTAGGATTATGGTATCCTAAGGAATCCGGCATAGAAACCATTGTCTATGCGGATTCGGATCATGCGGGAGACTACGTAGATAGAAAGAGCACTAGCGGTATTTGCACGTTTATGGGATGTTGTCTAACGTCTTGGTTTTCGAAGAAGCAAACCGCTCTTGCTATTTCTACCACCGAAGCCGAATATGTAAGCGCCGGAAAGGCATGTCAACAAGCACTATGGATGAAACAAGCTCTCATAGACTATGGCATTAGGTTAGAAAATGTCCCCATTATGTGCGATAACAAAGGTGCGATAGATTTAAGTAAAAATCCGGTGCAACACTCTAGGACTAAACACATAGAAATACGTCACCATTTTCTTAGGGATAATGTACAAAAAGGAAATATATCTATAAAAAAGGTTGCATCGGAAGATAACATTGCGGATATATTCACAAAACCCCTTAAGCGTGAATTATTCAACCACTTGCGTTTAGGATTAGGAATGATGGAACAAGTTGACTAAATTATATTGAAATATTTCGAATTAATACTTGCATGAAATTTATTTTTCTTCCATTTCATCTTTTCTGAGTCTAGGAATCTATTTCGCACAAAACTAAAGATTGGGAAAATTTATTTTTGTTGCATAAATTTTTTTTTAAACTCAATCAATTTTCTCTAAAAATTATTCTCACAATCTAGGAACCTCATGAAAACCATTTTCCTTGCATTGTTGACTAATTCTAAAAACATTATATTTCAAAATCATGCATAAACTCTCACATAAATTGTCAAGGTATATAATCTAATATGTGTCTTTGACATTCATGATCGAGTAAAAATTGAATCAAAGAGATCATTTGGATTGTTTCTTAGGATCGTTATTTCTTTTTGCTTCTAGGTGTCGAAACAATCACAACTCCACATTTGTTGCATATAGACACTCACTAGGACAATTTCACTAGTAATGGTGTCATCTTGATCCATCATTAGTCTTTCACTCACTAATTGCCCTTGCCTTTAATTCAAGATAGGTGTCTTAGGAAGCTTAAGTGTGCTTGCATTTACTTACCTCCTATTGCTTATTATGTGTTGATTATTTGCTCTAGTGCCTATGTGTTTTTGCATGATATCTAATGTTAGATTAGATGCTATATTGCCTAAAGGAATTGAACTTGTTTGAATCCAAGTCCAAAAACACAACCTTTCTGCAAATTTTCTGCCAAAAACCCAATTCTGGCAATCTGGAAATCACCAGATGGGCGGCCCCCTTAATTATGTAAGGCGGCCCCCTTAATTTTAAGGGGACCGCCCCCTAATTAAGGGGACCGGCCATCTGATGGTCGGGTTTACAGAATCTTTTCTGCTTTTTAGCCCATTTCAACCTACATTTCCCATTTTTCACCAACATATTTTGTCCTAATCCTCCAAACAAACTTTATCCATCCTTAAACACACAAATCTTACACTATAAATATCCCCAATCCTCAAAGCTCTCCATTCATCCCATCATGAACTCTCCAAACAAACCAAAATCAAAAGCCTCAAGGCTAGCAAGGATGACGGAAAAACCCGTTTGGCGACGAAAAAGTCCTAGAAACAAATCCATCATCACAAATGTAGTTGGAAATCATTCCTCCCCACCAACTTCTTATTTCCCAAACTTTGCATCAAACCAACAAAGGCATTCATTTGATCCACTTTACAAACCATACAACATTGGCCAAACATCTTCCTTCAAGCCAAACTACACCCCTCAACCTCCAACAACTTATAATGATCCATGCAAGTTTGATGAACTATCAAACTACAATTCCAACTACTCTAACCCAACTCATCCATACCAAACCTATGATCCCCTCCACATTGCCACGGAAAAACAAAAGTTCCGTGATGAAATAAACCAAATCCATGATCTTAGTGATCTCCTTGCTATGCATCTTGCACAACGCAACAAAGGGCTACCTCCATCATCACCCTATGCAAATTGCCTTCCCCACTCTCTTAACTTGGATCAAGTTACAAATCACATTCACTTTTGCCCTTGTTGCATATTCCTTCAAAAACAAATCCTCTACTTGAGTGAAGATATTTCTTGGATTGAATATCTTCTCACTCGTGATCATCTAATACCACCCTTAACACGATACAACATCGTGAGATCCACCTCTTCCGCTCCATACAACACCCCTTATCCACCTCAATCAAACATCTAAGCTCCATGCTTTTGTTTTTCTTCAAGCAAATAAAACAAATCAACCATGGGTTGCAAGCAAGTCCAAGTGCTCTCTTAGGCAATATAGGACTATATCTTTTATTTTGTTTTATTGTAATCAATATGCTACAAGCATATTGAATGTTGTCATGCTAGTTATTTCTATCATGCTTGAATGAATCTATTTTTATTTGCATAATTGTTGTTTTTGCATATATATGTGTGTTGTTCTCTTCAAAATATTTTTGTAGCCAAGATTCCAATTGCTCGTTCCCTTTGTGCTCTCAAACAAGGGGGAGCATACATCAAGGGGGAGTTCTCTACCCGTTTAAACTTCTTTCACGAAGATTATTCGGCCTAACCTTTTTGATTTTACAAAAAGGGGGAGAAGAGAAATGGTAAACTCTATAATACTTGTCTAATAACAAGTTTTAAATCTTTTGAGTTTAAGGTTTTGTAATAATCAAAAAGGGGGAGATTGTTGACACAAATAATGCCTTAAAAACATTATTAAGTTTTTATCAATATCTCTATGTTTTGATCATTACAAAATATAACTTCAAAGAACTAAAACTTATGACATAAACAAGTATTTGGTGATTAATATTTCTCTTTACATCCAAATCACTTAAGGTATGAATAAACAAAGTGTTTAGTGCAATGTATGATCAAAGGGGTATTTAATTAACTAATACAAAGTTTATTTAATTATATAATCTTATTATATATTTTTTTGAAAAACACTTTTGGTAATAAGGAAAAATGTTTTAATCATACTAAATATATGATTTCAAATATTTAACCAAAATCAGTTAGTTTTTCACCAAATAAACTTTCCCCACTAAAAAACAAAGTTTCTGGCCGTTACAGTTGGGCGGCCCCCTTAATTATAAGGGGCGGCCCCCTTAATTTTAAGGGGGCCGGCCATGCTTTAAGGGGACCGGCCACGCTCCTCTGTCAGAAACTTTTGCCTATAAATACCACCTTAAACCTGGATTTTTTCCCTACCTTTTGCACTCCAGAACTTTCAGTTCTAGATCTCCATTTCCAATCTATAAATCCTTTGATCATACATTCTTAAATCTTTGTTTCAAAGTGATCCATACATAATCCATTCAAGTGCAAGAGAAGAATACTTCTATCCCTCAAGACAAGAAGTATTACAACTAGTTGTGATCTCCACATCTAAGTTGTTTGAGCATCATCATTAATTATTATTTCATAGTGTGATTAGTTGTGAATATTTGTTAGAGAATAGTTGTGTAGATAGTAGAAGTTGATTAGTTGTGAAATAGGTTAGTTGTGAAGATTGGTGTGTAGAAGAAGGTGTGTAGAAGATTGGTGTGTAAAAGCTAGGTGTGAAGAAGATTGGCGTGTATATTGGTGTGAAGATTGGTGTGTAAATTGGTGTGTAAATTGGTGTGTATATTGGTGTGTAAGGTTTTCTCCGCCATAAGGGAGCTTGTTGATATAGTGAAGAAAACTCTCGAGTTAGGTGCTCGGGGAGTGGAGTAGGGCAAGGAAGGTGCCTTGTAGCCGAACCACTATAAATCGCTTGTCTCTCGGTTTGATCTTTCCATCCTTTACTTATTTCATTACTTACATAATTATTGCTTCATAGTAGATATATACTTAGTGTTGTTCATATTGTGTATAACTAGATTTCATATATCATCGAATCTATATTTTATAAATCAACGAAAACTTTTAAACAATTTGTTTTATAAAAATTAAAAAGACGTAAAACTATTCAACCCCCCCTTCTAGTTTTCCACAGTATGAATTGTACAATTATGCATTTTCACCATGATACTTCCAATTCCAATGATATTTAGTTCCTGATCATTGCAACTGTACATAGATCCGCCTTTAGAGATTTGTTTATATTGATGAAACTATTCTCTTCTAGTGTTCATATGAAAAGTAGCTAGCTTCGGTATCAAACAACCATACATCAGCAAATCTTTTTCTGCCTTCACATGTCGCACATCGTGAATAGTATGAATTGTACAATCATGCATCTTCACCATGATACTTCTAATTCCAATGATATTTAGTTCATGATCATTGCAATTGTACATAGATCCGCCTTTAGAGATTGGTTTATATTGATGAAACTATTCTCTTTTAGTGTTCATATGAAAAGTAGCTAGCTTCGGTATCAAACAACCATACATCAACAAATCTCTTTCTGCCTTCATGTGTCGCACATCGTGAATAGTATGAATTGTACAATCATGCATCTTCACCATGATACTTCCAATTCCAATGATATTTAGTTCATGATCATTGCAACTGTACATAGATCCGCCTTTAGAGATTGGTTTATATTGATGAAACTATTCTCTTCTAGTGTTCATATGAAAAGTAACTAGCTTCGGTATCAAACAACCATACATCAGCAAATCTCTTTTTGCCTTCACTTGTGACTGCCGCTTCACAACACAAGGCGATCCCATCTTCTGAAGTGCTAGCAACATATCCGTGAGGATTAGAGGTATTTAAACCCCAATAATCCTTCTTCAACTGACCTGGCTTACGACATTTTGTAGCATTTGTAACTCTTCTTCCTTCCTGATTTATATTTACCATGATTGTGACTCCCAGCGGGCCACGTTCCAGTGAACTCCCTCTCCTCACCACCGAAACCTCCACCTGTCTTGAACTTGTATGTTTGTCCTCCTTATCGTTGCGCCTATTTTATTCTTCTAGCATAGCGGCTGCAACATCATCGAATACTAAATAGTTCGAAAGTACATTATTAGTTAAGTTGATGATTAGCTGGCTATACGAGTTAGGTAAACTTTGAAGTAGAATTTCAACACGTTCATGTGGCTCTAATATACAACTCAAAGAAGTGAGTTGAGAAAATAGAGTATTCAAATTATTGGCGTACTCAGCCACTGAAGAAGATTCCGTCATGCACAGAGCATATAGTTTCCTCTTAGGGAAATTTTATTGTGGAGTGATTTTGTCTCATACAATCGAGCAAGATGATCCCAAATCTCCTTTGAACTTTCTTCTCTTCTATGCTTGACAAAACTCCATCTGCTAATGCTAGATGAATATTTGCAATAGCATTTTTATCCTTTCTTCGGATAGCTTTCATATTCAGCTTCCACAATGAGAAATTAATTCTATTGAACTTTTCAATTTCAAATTTCTTCACCATAGCTACAGTTACAACCTTCTTTTTGACAAAACTATTACTTAATAATAATAGTAACGAACACCTTTTGAGTGAGTATAATTTTACTTATCTTTTAATGTGTAGAGTCCAGTTATCGTTACAACCACAGAGCATACGATAAATAATTATACACACACCCAAACTTAGCTCCTGATACTACTTGTTGTGAAAAGTGATACTGAATTGAAGCAATCCCGCAACTAAAATATAAAATACTATAAAAGATGACACACAGATTTAACGTAGAAAACCCCAATAGGATAAAAACCACGGGCAAGGAAATATACGTTTCACTATATAGAAAATCAAGAATTACACTTCTCTCTAATTACAAATATAAACTCTTTTATATCTCTTGTGATTAGGAGATATTACACAAACTCTCTGATGATCTCACTAGTACTAGGAGAACTTTATATGTGTATTTGGAATGGGATGGGATATGGAATGAGCCAAGTGCCCTTGCTTTGAGCTAAAAGGAATGAAGAGCCAAAAGCCTCTTCATGTATTCAAAGGACAAATATCTTTTCCAAGCTTCCAAAGAATCGTACCCTTATTATTGTTAACAATAATAACCATATAACTCGAAAAAAATAAACTTACAAATATTTCTACTACTTATAAAGTGTGTATGCTCATTCTTGAAACTTAAAATGACTTAAAATTGAAGAATATTTAGTAAACTATTATACACTTGATTATAAATAGTAACATCTAATACTACATTAATATTTTAAATATAGTTTATTCTTTTAATTTTTATCATTTATTTTTTCTAACTCATAGATTTTTTTCTCACAATGACTACAAATTGAACCGTGCATCAAGGGTCAAACCAAAATCCCGATTTCGCAAGTACGTACGGAGCATGCTTAGGGCAGGGTGGGGTTGTGGCCCCCCAAACCTTTCAATTTCATGTGTAAATTTCACTCTTTACTATGTACAAATAAACTAAAATAAGATCATTTTTAAAGATTGGCCCCTCCAACATGACACAATTCCATGTTGGCCCTGTAGATAATAAAGGCCTATTGGTCCGGCTCATTTTTTTAGGCCTATTTAATAGTTAAGGTTTCGTCTGTATTTTTCCTATTTAATGTATCATAATATGCTAGTTATAGTTGAATCTGATGAATATCTTTTTCAGGATTCCCTTTGATTTCTACATAGTATCAAGAGCAAGGTTTATATATATATATATATATATATATATATATATATATATATATATATATATATATATATACTAGATTTCGAAGCCCGCCCGATGGGCGGGCATGACTTGTAGTTATTTGCTGGTTAATATTAGTTGGTCGTTAATTAATTGTAATCATTGATTAGGTGTGATTAAGTATTATTATTATTTTTTATATGGATGCATTGTTTCTCTTTATGTTTTTGTTATATAGTAGTGAGTTTTGAGCAGTAAGTTGTGTGTATTAGATGTGAGCAGTAGCCACAGATCACAACTCATTGCATATTGAAAATGTACGGTATGAAATTGTAAACTGTGTAATGGTCATGACTTATAATTACAATTTTTATTGTGTCAGTTAATGGAAAATTATTTTTAAGGACGTCGATTTTATTTAATTTTGTTATAGTATTAGTTTACGTTTAAAAAAATTTAAGAAAAGGGGAGCTTGACGTATTAAGCCATGCATTTGGAAAGTATTGAAGTAGTTTGAATAAAGTTCCTTGTAAGGTATTAGTTAAGAAGAGCTTGTTTATTAATGCGTTAAACATGAAAATTAGTTGATTGTTATTAATTATTAAACAATTTGACAAAAAATAATTATCATTGTGTTTATTTTATTCACTTTTGAGACAGTTGCGGATTGTTTGTCAGGGAAGAAAAGTCATCACTGAAGACTGGTGGAAAGTTTTTGCATTTACTTTTATTAATAGTTGTTGTGGAGAACACCGCAGTAAGCTATTGTATATTGTTTGGGAAGCTCGTCCGATGGGCCGGAATTAGTTATAAATATTGCTTGAAGGTATTAGTAAACGAATAGTAAGATATAAATGTATAATGTTATAATAGTTTTTTATTGGAAGCGTTCATTATTGTTTTTGATAAATTAGCGTCCGTATGCCAAAAACCAGTTGTATGATGTTTTTTGTTTGCCACTTTTGAGACCACCACAAAAAGACACATTGCAACAGTAAATTGGTTACGGTTAAAAGTTTACATCATCTTATTCTCGAAAGTGCTAAGGACCATAATTGATATGAGGTTTCTCGTTGGGCGGGCTTGACTTATAATTATCGTTGGAAAAAATAAGTTAACGAAAACTATGATATAAAGGTGCTAATTTTTATATTAAATGCATTAACAATTAAATTAAATGAATGTTAACATTTATAGAACAATTAAAATATACAAATTTGGTTTTGTAACAATATAATATATGATTTAAATTCAAATGCAAAATAACATAGTCACAAACATGAATCTATATTTCAGAAAATAAGTAAATCAATATAAACAAACACAAAGAAAGGTTGATATCTATCCTTTTAACACATGGTTCTGTAACTTTGAGACTACAAATTAGGGGTGTTCATGGTTCGGGTAATAAACCGAAAATCGAACCGAACCAAACCGAAAAAACCAAACCGAACTTATAACTGAACCAAATTTGTCAAAACCGAACCGAACCGAATTAAAAATTCGGTTTTCGGTTTGAATATGGGTTTGGCTATCTGAACCGAAAACCGAACCGAAAGCCAAATTTATATAAATATATATATATATATATATATATATATATATATATTTTTAAATATTTATATTATTTTATATGTATAAAATGTCTATTAAAATTTTATGCTAATATAAAAAACACTTTTTATGCTTGAAATATTTTTTTTTGCCAAAAATATATATAATTATATTTTAAAAAATATATATAAATAGTGTAATTCAAGTATAAAATTCGGTTTTCGGTTTTGACCCATAGTTCGGTTCGGTTCGGTCATCGATATTTTTGGTTCGGTTCGGTTTTCGGTTATGACCCAAAATTTTTTTTAACCGAATAAACCGATTAACCGAGAACCGAAACGATGAACACCCCTACTACAAATACATAAAACTAAAAATCAAATCGTGCCTTATATGTAAGTAAATCAGTTTACATCTAAAATCAAAACTACTCACATTCCACTTATTTTGGTCATTCAAACTTTCATTTATAAGTCACATGCAGATGGTGTAAAAATGAGAAGGGGACACTTAACATGGTTAAGTGACGTGAATCAAAGATGAACACAAAATGATAATACAACTCATGTGTTAATACGCTATATACAGATCTATAAATTCATTACAAGATTTAGGATGCTCAAAACCAACAAAAACTAACAGGCAAACTAAATTAACTCTTAACATGTAACAGGAAATGAAAATAAAGTATATGAAACTTATACTCAAAACCATCAAAAACTAATAGGCAGCATATACCACAATACTTTCTTCAATCTCCAAACAATGGTGCCAAATACACAAAAATAATATCCTGAATCCCGAGCCTGATAATACCCTATTAGTTTACCCAAAAGTGGAACCAATGCAGCTAATGGAATTTGAAGCTGGTCTGAGCTATCCAGATGAACACTAACTTGTCCCGACCCCTTGTTATTTAAATTCACACGGTCGATTATGTTTGTAGTTCGACCAATAGGAATCTGGGACTGAGCATTTCACCCAAGTGCAAGATCTCCATGCCAATCCATAACTGACAGTCCAATTGTTGACAAAAATTGACCCAAAGGAAAATCCTTATCTGTTAACGTAGCTTCCAAGCTGCCTCCATAAGCCACATCACCGCGACCAATAACTGTCCCTCCTGCCACCACCAACTCTCCTCGTTTATTAATCATTAACTTGTCCTCGAACTTCACACCACCTATTAACGTGTCACCAAAGTAAGTAGCCGAAGGACCAGCCGATGTTTTGTTTTTCCTGTAATTAATGAACCGATAAGACATTTCTTTTCCAACAGTTTGCATATCAAAAGCTACAGTTGTTGATTTTGATTTCCAATGTTTAATTGCACTTGATACCTCCATTTGTAGATTAGCATTTTTTTTTTGTCTTTCACTCTTTTGTAACCTGACCTAAAAATGGCACCGGTATCTTTTCTTTGAGTGCAAGCAAGTGTTTCACGTTAATTCCTTCATAACCAACATCATGGTCCCAACTGTGTGGATCAAGGACTGGTCTAATGATAGAATCCAGAGCTCTATACAGATTGGGTAGGATCATCTGCGTCAAACGAAGCAGGTAAAGTCATATCCTGAACGGCAACAGTAACTGTTGCAGCATCGTTACTGTCAGTTGGGAAATAAGTTAATAAAAGTGCATACACGACATAAAACCGTTAAACTGATATGATTATAATATTGGAATAAAAGGTATTTTAATAAATGTACCATATGTAGATACTTGGTAGCTAGCAGCATATTATGAGTAGTCATCACCTTTGCTAAGTATCTAATATTGGTAACGGCTATTACCTGGTCTGCAATTTTTACAAATATGTTGACTGTTCAGGTGACTTTACTTTATGGTTTCATTTAAACTCCATATATGAAAGAACTAAATGAAGAACATACCTTTGCTGTTACCTTTGCAGTTAGATTTCGTTTTGCTATTTTGAGTTAAAGTACGTGGGTCAGGAGCTTATTTAACATCCTTCTCGAAAGGTAACAATTCTATATGTGTTTTTTTATGAAATATGATCATTGGCACCATAGTTGCATACGGAACCTGAAAGCATATAAACATTAAAGTACCTACAATAGTCAACAATAGCTAGTTCAAAATCCAGTGGCAATGTTGATTCCTAGAAATTAAAACAAAATGTAATTAGCTATTTTGAGTTAAAGTACGTGGGTCAGGAGCTTATTTAACATCATTCTCGAAAGGTAACGACTCTATATGTTGTTTTTTATGAAATATGATCATTCGCACCATAGTTGCATACGGGGACCTGAAAGCATATAAACATTAAAGTTCCATTTATTTTATATCCATCTATCACATTTATTGGCAATGACCTCACCAGTTTGCCCATATAAAACTGCTTATGTAGCAATGCCTAATTGTGTACACAAGGAATTAAGAAAATGAATCTACCTTTTTGAGTATTTGACGTGCGTTTGACAGGGGATGGTCAATTGTCCATATAGACTGAATCATCAAGAACAGAGACAGGACTTGGATATTCCGGGGTGACCGATTCACCTACCTTCATGAGCAATGTTGATTTCTAGAAATTAAAACAAAAATGCAATTACCTAAACAATCAAAACACCTGAACTGTAGCAAACTGATATAGATAACATGAACGGACCTCTGGAGTTGAGCTAAAACTCTGAAAATCCTCCAAATCCATTTGAATAAACATTAATAATCTAGCAAATGTTCGATTTAAAATCCCAATACTAATCAATGACCTCCTATATGAGCAATGAGTAACGGTAACGTTGGCAATAGAGCTCTTGTTTCTTCAGGTTTTACGTTGGATATGTTTGTAAGATACCAAGCCACCTCAAGCAACTGCAACATCTATTAAAAAAAAAGAAATTGATGGTAATTGGCAGTACATGAACACCATATACGTGTACTATTTGAGCTAAATAAAAAGGTATATATGATTCGACATACACGTAAATATATTTCTAACGTTTGAAAAGCTCTATTAGCTTTTTAACACTTTGGTAAATAGTTATGAAGAGAATTTGCAGTTATTTCTGCACCCTTTTCTTGTTCATTCAGGAAAAACTCACGATACTTCAGATCATTATATACTTAAACTTTAGATCAAACTTGTAACCTTAAACTGGGCTAGCAGCTTCTAGGGTGTCTACCTGGTGTGGTGGCTAGGGTTTTACCAAACGATGTATCACCAAATTAGTCTACCTTTCCAGAACACAAAAATAACAGTTAGTTACAAAACCTTTGGGCATAGAGCGTTTACATCAATTTTTTTCGCGTGAACTTCCACAACCTGCCTTTGCTCCGTCACTCATGCCTAAGACAGTAACAACTATCAGTTTAGTAATATAAGGTAAGTGTTAACTACAAATTGACACCATCAATAAGTAACCATGGATATCCTCTTTGTAAAAGCAACTCCTTTATATCATGGTGACATACTAAGTTCGAATAGCCGGTGACATACTAAGTTCGAATAGCCAACTGTATAATAAAAATTAACCATGTATCTTATCCTTACCAAACCATCAAAAGATTACGAAACTCACAATTGCTACTGCATAACAATTAAAAAAAAATAACATGATGCTTACCTTTCAATTCAAAAAGGAAACTCTTTTTTCCTCACCAAGATGCAAGAAAAGTTAAATGTGCATCTGTGTAGAAAAACAGAAAAAATGGAGGCAAAATAAGTACAAAAATAACACCTAAGAGGGGGGTTTTGGGGTTGATAGCTAAAAATGCATATCTAGTTAAAATCGGCTTTTAAATGCTTGTTTTATGACCTGAAATAGTATGAAGCAGTATTTCACGTTTATTTGAGCTGTTCAATTCAGTAGCTTTTGTTTGCGTCAGAAACAGACTCTTCTCCAATACGACTATAAGAAACGCTGCAAGTAACCAAGTAGCATATTTAAACACAATAAATAAATAAATAATTTCCAAGTAGCCCCAAACATCCCTAATGCCAACCTAAATCAAACCAACATCCAAAAATTCAACGTAAAGTAAATAAAAACAAACCTATCAAGAAGCATTGGACTGTCTTGTGATTCTCGCCAATTTTTTATGGTATTCCTTGTATCCTTACACTGACGGTAACACACTGGTTCCTGTTGCTACAAACTTGATCATTTGAAGAAATTGGAAACACCAAGAGCTCCCAACTATGCTTCTAGAATGGCAAGTCCATGACATCCACTACAAAACGAATCAAACATATAAATAAGTGAGGAAAGATAACTATTCAAAGAATCTACTATAAGGAGACTATCACAAAACTGAACGTGGAAAAAACATATCAAAGTGGCGCAATTCAAGTGGCAGTGAGTCCTAAACGGGTATATTGCTACTTATGATTGTTCAGTTGCAGAATATATATATCTTGGCAAGTCAAAAGCATAAACAAAGCAAATTTTCTTAATTTTACCCAAATCAGCTTGTAATAATGTGATAAATATGATTGTAGAAACTATTTTATTACCAAACTGAATCCAACTCCATGTTGAAAGTCGCATTCATTACAAAAACATCCCTTGTCTCAGACTAAAACTAACTGAAATGGCAAAAACTAACCAACTTTTTTCTAGTATGCAAGCATCAGCTACACATATCGAGATGAAGATGATAGAAGAGTGTGATGAAAAGTTAAAACAAAGAGTCGAAGATTATAAAGGTGAAAATAGAGGATGCACCTTAATTTACAATGATCCCTGCCATTTTATTTGGTATCAAATATCTCCTTTGGAATTTCATTTTCTTCACAAAGGGCTGTAACAGCAGCCTCAACTGCAGAAGCTGCAACGTATGGACCAACCACAACAGAGATGTGAGTAATCTGATAGAAGGAATAGGAACAATGCCAATATGATCAATAATCATTAAAATCATATCATATCTATGTACGATACACTATTAACTTTTTTGGTTTATATTTGACACATTGATGGCTGTAATTACAATATTTGCTGTGAATCTTATTCGATAGAACATTTCATATTATCAGCCAAAATTGTAAACACCGTTGATTTAGATTTTCCAGAATTGTTATTAGACTTTTTTCTTTTTAGCACAAGAAATTATTAGCAAATAACACAAACCTGTGTCATATGAAAACCATTGAAATACTGCGTGCATTTATTTTATTTATATTGTTCGTGGTGGACGAAATCAACCATCAAGTTGAGGGCCCAATCAAGCAGGGCGGTTCATGTTGGCAGTAGCTGGCGGCAAAGGGTGGTGCAGTCCTCCTCTGACTGACATTGAATCACTGCCTTAGATGAAAGCGTATCCTAGACCCCAGTTTTGTAGTTCTTGGGACCAAGACTGTAAATTATGAACAAAAAATTGAAGCAAACTAATTTCCCACA
The DNA here is from genome assembly GCA_030686995.1 of Artemisia argyi. Lineage (NCBI taxonomy): Eukaryota > Viridiplantae > Streptophyta > Magnoliopsida > Asterales > Asteraceae > Artemisia > Artemisia argyi. Next base: position 100,957,334 of record CM060698.1, on the reverse strand, counting down.
TCTCCTCATTCATAAAATCATTTAGCAATACCTAGTAGGTAGCGACAAAACACTTTTTGCATCAAATTTTTCCCATTGATGTTGCAGATACCTTACAAAAGGTGGTTCACCCCTGTGAGTTATCGACCAATTACCTTACATGACTGCTATTCCAAGTACCAATATAACACAACCATTAAACTTATAGACATTTTTTACAGTTTATATTCACAAAATATTTTCTATATTAGTGATTAATTTTATATGTCAAAGCTCATGTGCTGTATGAAAAAAACATGATCAGAATAAGAAGTAGTGTTTAAACCTTGCATTTGAATTAACATCAGCAATGTCGATCATCCACATGGTCTGCTTCAACCTCAATGCTCTAAAAATCCAATTATTAAGAATTTTTCTTATAAATAAATAGCTTATCAGATCTGTTAAGTTATATTATATTATTAAGAATTAATCTCTTATTTTACAGACATGCATTTAAAGGTAAGACATAATCTGATTGCATCCATTCATAAGTAGATGGACCACTAAGCATATAATCTGACCGAATTTTGGCTAACCATGCTTGTCTACAGACCCCGCATCGATCACGTACCCATTAGTATTTGTATCATTTCCTCCACAGCCGGATACATCTACAGAGCCATTGGCTTTCCCCTATCCTACACACAAAACCTTTCCCCTATCCTACACACAAAACCCCTCAATTGAAAATTCATTAGAAGATGAAGAGCATAAACAAACACGAAGGGATAATAAGAGAATACTTACATGTTCTTTAATGGGAGCTTCATAATCCTTTGGTGAAACTCGTTACTTTTCCTGTGCTTCAAACGTACCATAGTAGATTCTTTTAGAGAGAGCCAACAAAGTTAAGATGGCGTTTTTAGCCTTTTAAAGCCATTGGCTATGCAAACGTATCTCGATACAAATGAAGCGATACAAATGAAGCTCGGGTGACCTACATGAAAAAAGATCAAAATATGCTTCATATAAGCGGGTTGTTGTTGATCCACAATAATTGTTATTTCCTTTATTTGGCCAATATAGGATGAATATTCTGAAATTACCAGTTTTGTAAGATACTTTCTTTATTTGATTGTCATCACTTTCATCTTACAGTTCATCGCTTTTATAAGTTAATCATCATTATCAAAGATATGATAACATGAAGAATGTTAACTAAAGATTAATATGATAATATGATTCAAGTGTCATTACCTAACGACTTCTAGAGAGCTTGATGGCCAAAGGGGTGAATACAATGACTTCAAAAGATCTGGTTGGGAATCCGACGTAGTGTACTTGTGTGCATAACCTGTAGTTTTCAATGAGAATTACATTTGATAAATATTCATAGAACATACAACAAAATCAAATGTGTTGAAAGTAGTATAAAAAGTTTAAAAAACCATGTTAATAAATCATCTGTTACGTAAATCATGTATATGCCAAACCTGATTTCCTATAATCATTGTTCGAAATTCATCTCCATCACTTACAAACTGATTTAGCCTTTGGTTACTTTTCACAGATTCAAACATGAAGAATGGTACAACTTTTTATATGTGATTAGGCATGTCTCCAATGTTTCGGCATCATCCTCCATGGACCTAGAGCTATAACATCTTGATTAAGGCTTCTCTAATTTCTGCAATGACAAAGACAATATAATTATTTAATTAGGGTTGTGCAATAAACTAATTCATAAACTATTTATTTGGTCATACCTGTTCGTTGCTTTCATCCATCATTATCTCATCTATATAATGACAAATAAACAATTTAGATCAATTTAGATGAACACTAATTCCAAACCATGCAATGTTTCAAGAAAAACCCTAAAATTGCAACTAACCATTATGTACAAAATTAATATAATGATGTATATTCAAACATAATTAAAACTGATGATGTTAATCAAAATTATTATAACTATAAGCAATCTTACTATTAATTTGTGAAAGATGATGATGATGATGATGTGTTGGTAAGACACATAAGATCAAAGGTTGAATAATTTTTTGTTAGGTTTTTAGAAAAAAAAGATGCGTACCTAGGGTTGAGAAGGGTTTTTTTAGTTGTGTAAATGTACATACGAATTTTTTGTATACTGAATTTACTTTGATATGTGGATTAACCGAAATTTCTAGGTTTATAAATTTGGATTTGGAAGCTATAATAAAAAAAAAGTGTTAGTTTAGTGGTTATTATGCTTGTTAATGTTACTAACACCCTAGGTTCAATCCTTGCAAATGGCAAAATTTTGTTAAAAAAAATACGAATTTTTTAGAAAATAAATTCTGAATTTTAATTCATTTAAATGTGATGACATGGATACGAAATTAATTAAAAATACAAAATTAATTATAAAAATTGCTTACATGGCGACAATGTGATGACATGGCGGATGACATGGCTGATAATGAATTACTGGGCAATGAGGTGGCGTTTATGTGGCATTATCTACGTGTAACGCCTCCTGTTATATATAATATAGAGATTTGGTGTTTGATATTTGTATGTTCGGTGTGAAATTGTTGGTATTTATGTTCATCGTTAACGATAGTACGTCTTTTGCCGTCGGTTCATTATGTAAGATAGTATTTATTGATTGAGTTGCATTACATGGAAGATAGCCTATGTATTTATATTAAGGATTAATTTAATATTTTACCGTACTTTCATGATTAATTTCATATATACCCAAAGTGCAAGTATTGAATGCATAATGTACAATGTTTTTAATGCATTTTTGGGTATATATGAAATTTTCAACTAAAAGAAGGGGAGATATGAAATTGCCCCTTATATTAAATACATAGCTTTGATAATAAGCAATCTTAACTAAACCTTAATGGACCACAAACCCACAATTCGGGCTTGGGCCGAATATCTCCTCTAACACTCCCCCGCAGTTCGAGCGGCGAAATCGCGAAAGTTCGGACTGGAATAGAAAAAAAAAACATGAAGATGTGACAATTCTGTGCCATTGATGTGCTTTAGGACATCAATAAAAAATTGCAGACTGTCACGAAACGCAGCAGTACTAGTAGAAGAACCTGTAGCTTAGGACATCAAAAAGAGTTACGCTGCGATTCTTGAAAAGTAACACCAATTGTTGAGCTTTAGTCGACTTCATCGAGATTTTGTTTATTTAATTAATGATGATGCTCAACAACTTTTTACTTTACAAAAAGGAAGGGTTGTTTAGTTAATTAATGATGATGCTGTTGCCATGATCGACCAAGAATATGCTTTTTTCTTTTTCTTTTTTTTTTAAATAAATTCTAATAATTCTTTACCGGTCCCCACCATTACCAAACACACTCAAGAATTGCATCTTTTAAAACACAATTATTAGCCACACAAATTCATTAAAATAATCAAAACCAATCTTCAATTCATTCCATTCTGTCTCTCTCTCTCTCAAGATGCAAATCTTCGTTAAGACCCAGTTTGCATTCGCGCCGGTTAGATCCGACCACACAAGAAAACCACACAACGGTTAGGTAAAAGAAGAAAAAGAAAATATAAATTGGTGGAGATGAAGAACAGCTCGCGGTTGACTTTTGATTTTGAGCAACCTTTAGTCCCGGTGGGGCTTGAACCCATGGTCGTGATATTTTGGACTAGATTTATGGGTGGTTCTTGTGGGTGGTTTGGCTGCAGCAAGCACCGGTGGCGGGTGGTTTGAAGACTACTTGAAGTGGTGCCGACAGTGGTGGTGGTTAGTGGTTTGATTATAAGTAGCTGATTTGGTGGGTGGTGAGGTCCTTATTGAAGGAATCAAAAGCACAAAATTAACATAAAAGAGTATTACAGAGAAGAGTGACCTCCGGACCACCGGCCGAAGACGACGGCTGGAGAAGGAGGTAATTATTTTTTTCTTGTTTTAGGGTTAGGTGTTTATGTTTTTAGGGTTGGAGGATCGGTGAAACTCTCTGATACCATATAAGATAGTATTTATTGATTGAGTTGCATTGCATGGAAGATAGCCTATGTATTTATATTAAATACGCAGCTTTGATAATAATCAACCATAACTAAACCCTAATAGACCACAAACCCACAAGTCGGGCTTGGGCCGAATATCTCCTCTAACACATTAAACACCACATGACCACACTTTTGTACAAGTAATTTTTTTCAATTCTTAAGTTTTGGTTGGTTGATTGGTGTGTGCTTATTCACACACCTTATTCTGGCCAAATTTAGACCAAAAATGACACAAATTAATCATAAATGCCAAAGATATTGTGTTTTTGTGTTTGTGATCGTGCATGAACGGATATTTCAGAAACAGGCATAAAAAACAGGCCAAAAAGGACAAAAACTAGCACAAGATTGGGAAACGTGTCAAAAGACGAAGCCGGGGAAGCAAATTATCATTTTGTGAGCTCAGATTATCATAATACACCTTGGGGAATCAAAGAATTCCAGAAATAGTCCTTGGAAGCAAAGTTTGAAGAATTGGCAAAAATGGTCTCTCAAGTTTCAAAATTGGCAGATCAGTCCCTTAACTTTCAGAAGGTGTCAGAATTGGTCCCTGGAAGATTTATTTTGAAGAAAAGTCAACAACAGTCCCTTGGGAATCAAGGAATTACATTTCTGACCCTTGGAGTGCAAATTTCAACAATTGGCAAAAATGGCCCCTCGAGTTTCAACTTTGGCAGAAAATACCCCTGGATGTGTAAAATTGAAAAATAAAATTTATGGTCCTTGGGTTATGGAAACTTTGCAATTATGGTCCTTGGATAACTTTGGAAAAATACCAAATCCTACCCCTATACTTTCAGGTTATTACACTTTTGGTCCTTGTTGTTTTTCACTAAGCTACCAACCGGACCCTTATTATTGTTTCAACCCAAAACACAAACAGCAAACCCAATCCCTTCCACCATTGGCCCAGTCCTAAGCCCAAACCACCTTTAAGTATAATACCGGGGTCAACACCCTAGTCAAACCCACCTTCATCCTCACCACTTCCCACCAAAACCACCACCTGCAATACCACTGTTGATACAAAAGTTGGGCGTTCCTGATTGTAGGCTCTTGCTCTCGTACCAATTCGCTTCTTAGTACTTGTTACCTGCGCACTAAGAAAATAAACAACACCGTTAGGCTTATCGAGGGATTGTCTCCCCCGATTAGACTCCGGCGTGAGAGTAAGTAATCGATTTAGGGTTCTCGTAAAGAGTTAGGGTTTTTATATCATACCTTTGAATGAGAGATGTCATTCCTTTTATAGGGGCTGAAACCGCGTAGGTTTCTTGCTCCTTACTCTTCGCACTCGTGGTGCTTATCGGGGTAAGGATATCTATTCCATGAATAGAAGATCCTTATCGCATGCCCGATTAGTTTGGTTGGGCTTTGGGCTTCGTGAGCCCAAGCCGTTATTATTATGGCCCGTCATTCGTTATGATAGCTCACTCGTGGTGGGCTTGGGCCGAGTAATGTTTATCATTTGGGCTCGTGGCCCAAATATAGACTATACGTCATCATGTCCCCCCAGTCTAGTGTGCGTGGCTCGTAGCCGCGGATACTAGACTAATATTAACAGCGGTAAGCGTGGCGGGAGAACAAGTGAATATTACCGCCCATTTTTAAGTGCAATGCACCTAGTCCTAGGTATTTCAAACGGATACCTCGAAAAATGGGGGTAGTGTCCACGTGGCCCTCGTAAATCGGGAAAAAGTGCATGTACCGGTTTAGTTTCAGCCATACGTTATTGTGAGTGGGATCCACGTGGAGATAATCTAGGGTTTTTTACCCCCTATATAAGAGTCACCGCCTCATTTTTTACGATCACACAGTAAAACACACACTCACTATCCTTCACTTTTCATGAAAGCCTTTTTGCAAAGAAAATACTCATTTTCGTAGGTAATTTTTGTGCGTTTCACTCGTAAATTAATGAAGATGGTTGCTCAGTTAGAAGACTTTCGCTCTGCGATGTCTATTGAGGATGTTACTCAATTTACGTCTGACTTCTTCGTGCCTTTGGATGTCCATCCAGAGGCGCCAGATGTGGACGCGTGTATAGCTGATTTCCCCGAAGGGAAAATAGGGCTATACACAAAAATTTTTGAGTACGCGAATCACCGCGTACCAATATCTATCTTCTTGAGCGATTTGCTCAACCACTATCGCCTTCACATCTCTCAGCTGCACTGTATAGGTGCGGCTAAGGTGTCGAATTTTGAAGTAAACTGCCGTTTACTTGCGATAGAGCCGACCGTGGCCTTGTTCCGCTCCTTTTACCATACGACGTGGTCAAATGGTTGGGTTTCTTTTGCGAAGCGCCAGGGGGCGCTTCAGTGTTATACTGAGAAAGTAGATGCCCTAAAGAATTAGAGGGAGTACTTTTTCTGGGTTGATAATGTAGTCTTTCCCTCTCCCTATGAGTTTTATACTCAGAATACATTGCCAAGGGATGGGCGCCCCGCACCCGGTTCCTACAGGCTGACTGATGCGCAGATTCTGGATGCCAACCGACTGTCCATTAACCCTTATCCGGAGGAGTTTTTGGTGCATATGGGGTTGAGCCGCTCTTATTTCGGCGCTGCGGATGAGGTGCCCACTTTCTTAAGTGAGGATGGCCGGGGTGGGTGTTCATCCCTTCTACTTCAAGCTTTGTAAGTCTCTTTTTGTATGCACATTTTTAATAACTAATCCTTTTTCCATTCTTGCTTTATTGATATGCGCAGAGATGGATCTGTTCACCGTGGTTAAGCTGGACAAGCCGAAGCTGGTTACTATAGGGGTGCGCCCTCTGAGGGAAGGTGAGCAGCCCCTACTGGAGGCGACTGAGGGTCGCTTGACCGTGCTGCCAGAGGTGGTCCCTGAGAACACGCCGCCGCTCCAAGTGACGCCCATTCAGAGCGTGGCGCCATATGTGGAGGTGGCGCAAGAGGAGCCACGCGCTGAGTCGTCTAGCAGCGTAGAGATCCTAAAGCCCGAGGAGGTGCTGAAGGAAGAAGTGGCGCAGAATGTCAAGCGCAAGGGAGAGGCTGGGACCAGCGGCACCAGGAAGAGGAGTCGCCACCTTATTGGGGATGCGGAGTCTACCGCGGAGGAGACATCCACTTCTGGCGCAGGGAAGAAGGCTGCTGAGGCTTCTCCATTTCTGTAAGTGTCTGCGCCTTTATCATCTCTTTTTTCGTATATTACTTGTTGTAATATTTATTAATTTCTGTATTGTTTTGTAGGGATGATGCCGCGAAGAATGATGGAATCTTCGTGGATGTGGATTCCTCTCCACAGGATGAAAACAAGGAGGGGAATGCCAAGGTGGATGAGGGTAGAGAGGCGCTACCTTTGATAGATGAGCTGGCGGCGACTGTCGCGCGCCAAGCTGAGCTGGTGGCTCAGTTGAGGGAGAAGTATGCTGGGAAGAGCAGTACTCTCGCTCAGAAGGACGAGGAAATTGCTAAGCTCCGTGCGCAGCTGGCGGGAGCGCAGGCGGAGTTGGAGTCCTCGCGGGTGTATATGGAGAAGATCACCCATGAGAAGCTGTCCGCCATGGCGGAAGTGGTGAAGGCGCGTGGGGAGCTTCATCATTATAAGTCCGACTTGACTTTTGCTGTGCGCTTCTTGGAGGAGAAGAAGGTAGAGCATTATGCCAGTATCACCAAGTTCAAGGAGGACATGATGAAGGTTATCCAAGCGCAGGAGGACAAGCTGCGTAGCCTTAGCATTGAGTACGATGAGGAGTTATATCCTCATTTGATGTCGACTATTGCTGAGCGCAGGTATCTCTTTTATGCTATTTTCCTTCGTAATAATTTTGTTGCCATCTTTGTTACTTACACAAATTGTCTTTGTGAATGTAGGTGGTTGATTAGCCATGGGCTGCGTCTGGCAGCTATGGGCACGCTGGAGCCCCAAGAGGTGTTGGACGCCTTTGGGAAGGTGGTGCACTGTGCGATGGCGCGTGGGAGATCGCAGGCTATGGAGGATCTCCATGAGGCCAAGCTGCTGAAGAAAGACTTGGCGGAACTCCCTGGGTACAACGCTACTGCTTATGATGAGTTGATGCAGGCAATGGCGGGGTTGAAGGTCCTCGAGCTACCGCACATTGGGAGGTTGGAGCGCGATCAAGAGGATCCCATAGATGTACTCATGGCAGGGTTGACATTGCAATGCCACCTTGGAGAGAATGGCAAAGGGCAATCAGACTACTATCTGAAGCCTGATGTGTTGCAGCTGCAGATTCCTGTGTTCGCACGACCTCGCGACATCCTCAAGCCCTTTGCTCTTGAGAGGGAGATTCCCTTGAAAGAGGTTCTGGAGCGCCACGAGCAGAGGGCTGCTCAGAAGAGGGGCATCCAGGGTAAGGCAGTGATGTGTGGCATTGGCGCTGCACACATCCCTAGGTCTGATGGTGTGCCCATGAGTGTTCCAACCGTATCTCCCAAGGACGCTTTGATTCTGAGGCAGCTTCAGGAAGCGGGGAGTTCTGCTGTTCGGGAGGATAGCCCTGAGCATCGTCATAGCGTGTAGGCGTTTTTGTAAATAATGAAGTGTATCTTCCTTTGTAATTTTTGTAGAAAATGTTGAATAAGATACCCTTTTATTTGATTTAAGTACGTGACTTTAAAAATTATACTTGCATTGTTTGCTAAGTTTTATTATTTGACCAAGTATCTTGGCTCGTTAAGTGCGTGACTTTAAAAATTATACTTGCATTGTTTGCTAAGTTTTATTATTTGACCAAGTGTCTTGGCTCGTTATTTGCTAAGCTTGTACGGTGTACTTAGTATTTGCGCACCCGTCGTGAGATGCGCACGTGAAACTTACCTTGACGTCTCAGAAGTAAGGCGCTTAGCAAGGATACGTGATCCAATGTTGATGGGTTTGCAACCCTCTTACTCAACGAGTGAATTAGTAGGTTAACTCATCCTTTATGCCTTCGTGGGTCTTTAAGTAGTGCATGCACGCCATGTAGGCAAAAATGTAAGATAAACAATATTGACATATATGCAATAAAGTAAAATACGCTATGGAGTTAGCTAGAAACCATAACATTTTATTGATACTTGCAAGTGTTTTGAAAAAATAAAAATACAATTCCTAGGAAAAAAAAAAGACAAACACTTATTGGGCACCTCGTAGGATGTAAAGGTGTCTGTGTAAGGGCCGTAGCCTAAAAGTAACATCTTTTGAGATTGCAGATGTTCCAAGTGCGCGCTAGGTCGTGACCTTCCATATCGCGCAGTCTGTACGCGCCGTTGCCGAGCGCGTCTGTGACCTCTTAAGGTCCTTCCCATTTAGGTCCGAGCTTGCCTGTGTCTTCTGCGTGGCTCGCATCATTGGCGCGGTAAACAAAGTCTCCTGGTCTGAATGAATTGTGTTTGACCTTCGCATCATAATACTTCTTCATTTTTGCCTTAGCCTTTGCTTCGCGTATAGCTGCACGTTCACGCCTTTCTTCCAGTAAGTCCAAGTCTATGCGCCGTTCCTCGTCATTTATTGTGACGTTGACCTCTGCTGTTCGTATGGTTGGCATTCCTATCTCAGTTGGTATGACGGCTTCTGTTCCATAGACTAGGGAAAATGGCGTGTCGCCCGTACTGGTTTTTATTGTTGTGTGATGCGCCCATAAGACATGAGAGAGCTCATCCACCCATCTTCCTTTGTGCCTGTCAAGGCGCACTTTTATTCCGTCCCCTAGGCTGCGGTTTGCGCGCTCAACTAGGCCATTGGTTTGTGGGTGTTTTACTGAAGCGAAGTGTTGTGTGATGTTCAATTGTGCGCACCAATCTTTGAATGGGTTATCACAGAATTGTTTTCCGTTGTCTGATATAATCTCCCCCGGTAGTCTGTAGCGACAGACAATGTTGTCCCAGACAAAGCGTTTGACTTGGTTTCCGGTGATGTTCACCACTGCTTTCGCTTCAATCCACTTTGTAAAGTAGTCTATGGCTACAATGAGGAATTTTACTCCTCCTGCTGCAACTGGAAAGGGTCCTGTGATGTCAATGCCCCATTTATAAAATGGCCATGGTGAGGTAATGGGTGTTAGCTCTTGTTGTGGTCGGCGCGGGATTGGACTATGTACTTGACAATTGCTGCATTTCTTTATCAAATCGCGTGCGTCGCGGTGCATGGTTGGCCAATAATATCCTGACCGTAGAGCGCTTGCCACCACGGATCGCGGCCCTGAGTGCATGCTACATGATCCAGCGTGGATTTTTCGGAGTACGTAGTCTGCTTGAAGAGGTCCAACACATCTGAGCCAGGGTTGTAAGAAAGAGCGTCGGAAGAGTATGTTGTCTCGTAGTTCAAATCGCTGCGCTGTGCGCCGCACTCTTCGAGCGTCTTTATGGTCTTGTGGTAAGATTCCCTTGCTGATGAATTCAATGATAGGCGTCATCCATGTAGGATTTTGTTCCTCTATCACTGTGGATATCTCCATCTCCATTATTGACTTGTTTTTTAGTGTCTCTACCAATACCTGTTTTGAGAGGTGTGCGAAGCTTGTGGATGCGATCTTACTGAGCGCATCAGCTTTTCTGTTATCGCCTTTGGGCACCTGTTTGATTGTGAACTTGTCAAAGTTTTTTATCAAGGACTTTGTCTTCTCCAGGTATTGGACCATGTGTTCATCCTTGGCTTCATATTCACCTAGCACGTGGTTAGCGACTAGCCGAGCATCTACGTTTGCTTCCAGGTTGCGTACACCCATTTGGATTGTGATGCGTAGTCCGGCTAGTAGGGCCTCATATTCTGCCTCATTGTTTGTGGCTGTGAACTCAAAGCGTAGCGCATAGGTGAATTCCATACCTTCTGGATTTGTAAGAATAAGGCCTGCGCCTGATCCATCTGCACATGAGGATCCATCTGTGAACAGAATCCAAGGTTCCTGTAGATCTGTTTTGGTTGCAGATGTTGGGCTGTCGCTATCTGGCTTCTCCACGATGAAATCGGCTAGTACTTGTCCTTTGATTGTAGTGCGCGGTCTGTATGAGATGTTATACTCGCTTAAAAGTACACTCCATTTTTGTAACCGTCCTGATGCGTCGGGTTTAGAGATAACTTGTTTGATTGGCTGATCAGTGATTACCGCTATTGGGTGCGCTTGGAAGTATCTGCGCAGCTTTTTGGCTGCGAATACTAGAGATAGGACCAGTTTTTCCATAGCACTGTAGTTAGTCTCTGTTTTCTTCAGGGCTTTGCTTACAAAGTATATGGGTGTCTGGATGGAGTTCCTATCTGTCAATAGTACTGCGCTAACTGCTCCATGTGTTGCCGATAAGTACATGATTAGCTCTTCCCCTGGTCGAGGTGCGACAAGTTTGGGAAGAGATGCCAGATGGTTTTTAAGTTGTTGGAAAGCTTCCTCCGCTTCTTCGGTCCAGCGAAAGTCTCCCTTTTTAGTACACTTCGTGAGTGTTTTAAAGAGAGGAAGGGATTTGTCTGCTGACTTAGATAAGAAACGGTTTAGTCCTGCTAACTTTCCATTCAATGACTGGACTTCTTTGAGTGTGCGCGGTGAGGGAAGATCAATAACAGCCTTTGTTTTTTTTGGGCAAGGCTTGATTCCATCGGGTTCTATCAAGTATCCAAGGAACATGCCTTCGGTCGCGCCAAAGGTGCACTTTTTTGGATTTAACTTCATGTTGATTCTTCCCAATGTTCTGAATGTTTCCTCGATGTCGCGCACCAATTCATCCTCTGTGTGGCTTTTGATGACAAGGTCGTCAACGTAGACTTCCAAGTTGCGGCCTACTTGTTTCTCGAAGGCTGTATCCACCAGTCGTTGGTATGTCGCGCCTGCATTTTTTAAGCCAAAAGGCATTTTTGTGTAGCAGTACACTCCCTGACTGGTGTGGAAAGCCGTTTTTTCTTCATCTTCGACTGCCATCTGAATTTGATGGTAACCTTTGTATGCGTCTAGGAAGCACTTGAAAGGATATCCGCACAGGGACTCTACTTTCCAGTCTATTTCTGGCAGTGGGTAGCAGTCCTGTGGACATGCTTTATTGAGGTCCGTGAAGTCCACACACATCCTCCAACTGCCATCGCTCTTCTTTACCATAATTGGGTTAGAAAGCCAGTCGTGGTAGTACACTTCGCGCATGATGCCTGCGTCTACAAGTTTATGTACTTCTTCCAGGATAGCTTTTGCACGATCTGGGGCCTGGCCGCGCTTCTTTTGTCGTATTGGTGGATATCCTTGTCGGATTTGTAGCTTATGCTCTGTGATAGAGCGTGGCACTCCTGTCATATGTTTTGGTTCCCATGCGAAGATGTCCAGGTTCTTCTGCAGAAGTGCGCATACAGTTGCTTTACCTTTGTCAGATAAAGACCCACCAATCGAAACTTGTTGTTCCGGGTAATCAGGATGAATAGCGACTTTTAGGTTTGGTGTTTTTTCTGTGCGCTGTTCTGGAATGGTCTCTGCTTCAGTTGTTATTGCATTGCATTCTCTTGGTGGTACTGTTGTGTTGTAGAGAGTGACAACTCCTCCTTCTACTGGAAACTTAAGCATTCCATGCGCTGTGGATGGTACAGCACGCATGGATGATATTCCTGGTCTCCCAATGATACCGTTGTATGGTGAGGGAGACTTTATTACCATGAAATTTATCCATGTTGCGGTTGAGTGTTGTTCATCTCCTACGACCACCAACAAGCGTAACTGCCCCATGGGCCAGATCTTTTCTCCTGTGAATCCAGTCAATGACGTTGTTGCGGGTATCAATTGATTTTGGATTTCAGGTCGCAGTCTTTTGAAGCAATGATCATATAGAATGTCTGCGGACACTCCTCCATCAATGTACATGCGGTGGATATCATGTCCTCCTGCATGTATTTCAATAGTCAGAGGTTCTACCACTGCGTTGTCCGCAGCTAAAGTAGGGAAAGATATCTCTTTTTCTTGGGAGAATTTTTGGCTGACTTTTTGCTTTATTTTGCGCTGCCATGACTGTATCATGTATATGGTATCAGCTTTTTCTTTGGGGGGTTCTTTCTTACCCCCGTTCCTCTGTTTATCTTTTCCCTCTTTTATGTTTTTTACGAGGTGGTCCATTCTGCCTTCTCTTACTAATTTTTCAATTAGTTGTTTTAGTAGGATGCACTTGTTAGTTGTATGGCCTTTTTGGCCGTGGTACTTGCAGTATCCGCTCCCCATGCGCTTTTCCTCTGCGGTGCACATTGATGGTGGTTTCGGGAAGTTTGCGCCTTCTGTTACAAATATTTCCCTCGGAGTTTTTGTAAGAGGGGTGTATTTGTCATCGTCTCTTCCACTGCGATAATTCCTGCTGCGGTTGTTATTCTGATCATTGGATTGTCTCCGCGGCTGCTCTTGCTGCCTATAGTTTGAATAACCCTTTTTGCTATCCGCAGCAGCGGCTTCTCCTTGTATAAAGGATCTGGTGCGCTTTGTTAGCTCATCAAAAGTCTGTGGAACTTTGTCGTTCAGTTTTTGGATGAGTTCTGGGTTATTAATCCCATTCATGAACCCTGAAATTTTTAGGATCTCAGGACATGTTTTGACTTGTATGCACTCATCCTTGAAGCGTTCCATAAAAGCGCCGGTTGATTCCCCTTGACGCTATTTTACTCTTGCTAGCTCAACAGGGTTTTTAGCGCACTTCTTTCGCTGGGTGAAGTTGAGACGGAATGCCTTCCGTAATTCCTGAAACCCAGCGATGCTCCTACGTGGGAGTTTGTGATGCGTGGGAATCGCAACAGGCTTTACCTCTCGAGGGATCTCGAGAAGCTTACAACCCCCACCAGGCAGTCTACCTGATTGTTGTAGTATAGTATAGTGACAAGTACCGGGGGATTGATCGTTCAGCTTAGGAATAGTGTCGCTAGGATTAGAAAGCTTAATTACTAGTTCTAAAGGTGAGGGGTGATTATTTTTGTATTTTTATATTTTTTAGAAAGCAAGTAAAATCTCGGGTTTTGAAAGAGTGGGCGGAATTAGTTGCTATTCAACTAACCCAAAACTAAGATACAATCAAAATAAAATACTAAAAATGAAATTAAACTAATTATACTAAAGTTGTGAGCAGTAATTGGAGAAAATGTGTTTACTTAGATTTCACTACTCCCTAGATATATTTTACCCGTTAATTACTTGTTATAATTGCATGGATGACGGATTGTATTCCTTAATACCATTCATGGGGTGGCATACATAACTCCCCAATTCTATGATCTCTTATCTCCTCCTACACCATGCCCAGCACAACTATAGGGATTGTAAACAGTGGCTCATGCATTAAATACAACCAATAAAGACCTAGTACGCCTCGGTTCATGTTTCTTAAGATGTTCAAGCATGTTACCATTTGGAGATCTGCCAGTTTTCTTAAGCCTAACATATAAATCATTCATCCAAGACAAGAATAAACAAGTAATCAACACATAATCAATATCTAGGTTTCATTAGATCTAAGCAAACACAAAAGAGATCTAGCCTAGCATAATGGAATTGAGACAAGAACAAGATATAGACAACCAACACATAGACATATTGATTGAATTAGAAGAACACTTATCTCAATTACAATGCAAGGTATCAAGGGTTTGGAACCCTTGAAAAACCTGTAAAAGTTGCACCAAATTCGTCTTTAGGGTTTCTCCAAAACTTCTCCTTTTTTTTTTGTGAAAAACTAGAAAACTATATATAGGAAAATAGGGGTGACGGCGTCAAGAACAAGGGTGTGACGCCGTCATCTCGCCGCCAAATACTTCCTCGGACGGCCTTGATCTACTTCTGACGCCCTGTGTGACGCCGTCATCAACTACGGATTTTTATTCTTGGGATGTTGACGCCGTCATGAGTTACTCTTGACGCCTTCATGTACTGTTCCCAGCATGGAAAATTGAGACTTTGCCGTTTTCTTCACTTTTATGCTCCAAAAACGTCCAAAATGGCTTCTTTTCCAGAATTCACTCTCCAAGTACCTAAAATCACAAAAGGAACGATTTAGGGCAATATTTGATCAAATAAAGTCGGATTCGGACTTAAATGACCCCCTAAAAACGGATCATTTTTCGCCTCATCATATACCCTTACACTTGAGATTTGCTTGTCCTCAAGCAAATGCGCTTTTATTCTACTCAAAAGACAAGTTAGGGGTCATTTAACACTAACATAAAAGTAATTACAACAAATAATCGTTCCACTAAAGACCAATAGACAAGCACGGAGGTCATACACTAGCACCTCACAAATAGTGTTTAAATACTCACATCTCTCGGGTGTAATAAAGTAATATAACATTATGGAAATGGAAGATATCTCTCACTACCTGTCATAGCAAAATAGATTACCATAGGCTTGGGAAAGGATCAAACCTCCACCACATGGCGTAAGCACCTAGGATAAACTATCAAAGAGGTCTTTTAAAGGGTTGTAACGTTAGGTATAGGGATATGAATTACATGGTTTTGTTGGATAAAGGAAGTTTTACTGGTGGCGAGTTAACAATCTTGGTTAATTACATGTACAATATGGCGTTGCTAAGCCAAGACTAGACTCGACTTAAGCTAATAAATGAAAAATAACAAAAAACATAAAATGAACATAGAATGAAACGGGATGGTAGTCCGTATGTTTTTTTTTTCTTTTCCCTTTTTTTTTTTTTTTTTTTTTTTTTTTTTTTTTTTGATTTTTTTCGATTTTTTTTTTTTTTTTTTTTTTTTTACATACACTCTTACCCTACTATCCAAAATAATACATCATAGGGAATGAACATTCCCCTTACACTTGAATCTTTACATACTTTACATTTAAACTAATCTAATGACTCGAATTAAGAAAATCAAAACACTTGGAGCACTTTTAAGATTAACGTACATATGAGGGTAATAAAATGATGTTCTTCCCCATTACTCCATAAAATAAGTACTTACCCATGAGTCCCAATCGTCCCAAAATAATATGTACAAGGATATGACTCGACTTAGCAACCATGTAATCAATTAGAAAGTTAACTTAGGGTTTAACAAATAACAATAATACACTAAAAATGAGCACATACACGGAAGGCTAAGGCGATTTGGTTGTACATTTAAGTGGGGTGTAACAAATTCTTCCTTTAAGTAAAATGCTTAAAGTTAGAAACGAAAAGATAGGCTCGGAGGGGTGTACTAGGGGTTTCGTGTACTAAAAATGAGTACAATGCTAAGGGTGTGGGAAAAATTAGTTGACTTAACTAGCCAAGTAATATGACTTAAATGGTCAAGTAATTATGATACGGGTTTAACACAAGGGTGATCCTAATGCCTCTTATCATGTAGTAAATCCTACTATACGAATGTAGTCTCACTAGCGGTCTCGGGATGCATTACTAACGCAAGTTCTAGAATCTAAATGCTACCGGTACACTCATAAGCACTAATAGTAAATGCTTTTCCTATCAAATCTAAAGGCGAACCTCACATATTTGGGTGGAAAATTTTTCTGAATATACGGTTATGTGCTAGTCATACAATCTCCTATCCATGAGACGCTTGCTATGGCTAAAGTTTCACTCCTAAATGTTGTAAAAAATTTTAAATTTGGCGCTAAAATTACACTAACAAGTATTTCTCATAGTTTTATTACACATCTACTATCAAACAAAACAAACTCAAGTGAAAGTGCATATGTAAGGTATCATCTTTTTACCCTCCCCTTACACTTAAGATGAACATTGTCCCCAATGTTCAAGTAAAGAATGTAAAAGTGAAAAAGTAAAGAGAATGAAATCAAATACTCCCCTGATTCGTTCGGTATGGATTATAGGATGGCCAGGTTAGATCTTCCTCCAAGAAAACGAACAATCAAAGCTTCCCTTCCAGAATATAAATCATCTCCTTGTCGAAAATAACCTGTAAACCCTGACAAAAAAATAGACAAGACAACCTCGAGTAAAATCGGCGGCATCCTATATAAGTTTCTAAATCCCAGAAAACAAAGTAAGATATAATGCTTGTGGAATGAAGTTTGCAGATCTCCTGGAGATTATAAAACTTAATAATTCACAAAAACCATAAGATTCCGTTAGAAAAACAAAACCGGTAAAATTTCCAGATTTTAACTCCTGACGCCGTCAAGAGTAATCCTCTGACGCCGTCAGAATGGACCTGCAGAAATTCTTATGTTAAGTTTCCGGAAAATTTCTGGAAAAACTTGGTCCTACTTCCTGGAAAATCCTGCAAAACTTCATTATGACTCAATACAAGCATTTGACTCTAACAAATACGAATATACATGTTCATTTAATATTATGGAGAATCATGATCGGTTTGTTTCTTGAAAACATATTTGGGGTTTCCCCTTACACTTATCTTTTGCAAAAATACTTTTAGGTTGGAGTTAAGACTAGGCCAAACAACATAGTAAAGTATTTCCACATTTTAATTGAGAAACATGATCAACCAACAATAAAAATAAAACATGCATACGGAAGCAAATAACAATCAAACAAATAAAATCACACAAAACATGGGTTGCCTCCCAAGAAGCGCTTTTCTTTATTTATGAGTCTTGTAGCTAGACTCAAGGTCATGGGTTACTACGTGATCTCATCATTGGTTCCATTCTCTAGGTCGTCTTCTAAACTAGCATCGCTTTCATAGTGCAAGTACTTCGGATCTTCGAACTCGAAAATATCATGTCGATACTTAGAACCAAGCTTACAAACATTCTTAAAGAATCCACATGATAAATCAGAAATATTTCTACATCCTCTCCTAACATCTTCATCACACAAGATAAGTTGGGAGCTCATCATATCAAGCCCGTCACAATCTATTTCCTTAAGGTCTTTTCTCTTGTATGGCGTTTGGTATGAAATCCTCCTAATCCCATCAGTGAAGGTCATGATTCCGTTCAAGTCATCCACTATCAAATTAGTGATTTCACAAAAGGGTACTCCAAAGATGACTTGTGATAACCTAGGGTCGACATAGTCCTCTATGTTGTCCACAATCGTGAATTTCATAGAGAATGCCATATTTCCTACAAACACCTGGATTTCATGATCCTTACCAACCACTTTCTCTCCCTTGTAAATCATTCCCCATCTGCAGATATTGTTGTAATGGAATAGGGACATAACATTCTTAGGCATGAATAGGTTGATGTAGACGTTATCAAAATGCTTGTGACCGATCATGCATGGAATTTTGAGATTATTCTGATCACGCCTTCTTATCTTCCCCGACTCTCCGTTCCTGAATCCGAATAGATTCCTCTCAAGGGAAGGACGATACTCGTACACCTCTTCATTACCCCCACTAAAAATCACCTTCTTAACACCGTTGGTGAACATTACACTTCCATCTATCTCATCAAGGATTACTCCCGATTCATTGATAAATGGTTTCCCTAGAACAAGATTAGTTAATGTTCGATTGGTGAGAGGGTCCACATCATCAACCACAGTGAGGTCAGTATCGTAAACAAGCTCTCCAATCCTAATGGATAAATTTTCAATTACTCTCTCGCACGCAATGGGCTCTGGGAAGGTTTTGTGGTATAGGGAAAGGGGGATTATGTTGAATGGGAAGCTAGGATCTATATGACTATCGGTTAAGAGCTTTTCCTTAATGGTACAGGGGATCTTGAAAACTTTAGGGTTACTTTCCTTAGTCTGATTGCTACCCACACTAATAACATCCTCCATTTTTCTCTCGGATTCTTCTATAATAGATTTACCCAAAATGGTTGGATCTTTCTCATGCTCTTCCGATTTCTCGTTCCTTTCATCCGGTTTGTCGGATTCTTGCGCGGTGCATTGCTCGGGTGAGTCGGTAGGTTTCCTTGCCGAAGCATGGTCAACCCTTGAGGTCTCATCTTTTGCTGTCTGACTGAATTTGTTAGTTTGTTGTTGGGTTGGGTTGGATGTTGAAGCAGATATTGTGGTGATGGTGTTTACGAAGTGGATTGGTCCAGGGGGGTTGACAGGTTCTTTTCCGTTAGGAGATAGATGTTTGAATAACTTGCTAGGACTTTTTATTTTTACAGGGGAGGCTGGTGGACTCATGACGGTAGCAGATTTAACCTCATCAACGTGAATGGGCTTATTATCAATATGCTCTTTGATAGCAGTCAACAGATTACAAATCTTGTTGTTCACGTCAGCCTGCTGTTGTTTAAATTTTGCCTCGAGCGTAGTGAGCTGTAGTTCTTGAGATAGAATGAATTTTTTTAAAGTATCTTCACAGCTTTGCCTAGGAATACCTTGTGACGGAAAATGCTCGGACCAAGTGAGTGGTGAGGAGTCATTGAAGGATACGCTTCGCGTTTGGTACCCTCTAAAATCAGGTTTATCCTTCCATGCCTCATAGGTTTCGGCAGAAGTTCGAGGACCCTGACCTACGTGTGATGATGTGAATTCGTTATAAGCACGTTTTGGAAGTTCCATGCAGTTATGGGTCTCATGAGGGCCATTGCATAGTTTGCATGTAGAGGCGATTCTCCTTACTTGGCTTGAAGGTTTATGAGCTTCATAAGATTTCATGAGAGACTTGACTCGACCTTCAAGTTCCATGATCCTACGGTCGGGAGTGCTAGAATTGTTCGAAGGCAAAGATATTGCCCTGACCGTTTTGTTCAAATCACGGGGATCATTCCAACTTTCGTTGTCATAGAGAGCAAGATCTTCTATGAGTTCCCATGATTGTTCCGCACTAAGATCACGTAGCTTACCACCGGCCGATTGGTCAATGGTTCGCCTCGTGGAGATGTCGATATGGTCATAAAAGATTTGGACTTGGAGCCAAAGATCTATGCCATGATGAGGGACTTTTTGGAGTAAGTCCTTGAAACGAGTCCATGCTTCATAAAGAGATTCATTTTGACGTTGTTGGAACATCAAGATGTCATTCCTAAGCTTAGTAGTTCTCCCCGGTGGGAAAAATTGAGCAAGGAAACTAGTGGTGAGATCATCCCATGTGGTGATGGATCCCGCGGGTAAACGCTCAAGCCATTGACTAGCTTGATCCCGTAGAGAGAATTGGAATAGGCGTAAACGGGTAGTCTCTCTAGTTTCAACACCTAGGTCTATGGAATCTACGATTTTGAGAAAGTCCTTAAGATGTTGGTTTGGATCTTCGGAAAGAAGTCCATGGAATGCACATCCGCTTTGCACCAACCGGATGGTGTCGGATCGCAAGGGGGTCACATTGGCTCCGGTGAGCTCAATGGTGTTTCGGTAGCCTTGGTGGCTAGGTCGGGAATACTCTCCTAAGGTTCGGGGCCTAAGGGGTTCTAATGGTGGGTTTTGTTGTGGTGGGATGATGGGTTCAAAGATGTTACCACCTTCCATGATGTCTGATGGTAAAGAGTTACGAACAAAGACACGAAGAAATAAGATAGACTAAAGAAAACCTAAAAATAAAAATAAAATCTTACTAGAAAGGAATCTAGCAAGTAGACCTAATAAAAAGAAATTCTAACCTAGACAATAACTATTCCCCGGGCTGCGGCGCCAAAAACTTGATGCGTGGGAATCACAACAGGCTTTACCTCTTGAGAAGCTTACAACCCCCACCAGGCAGTGTACCTGATCGTTGTAGTATAGTATAGTGACAAGTACCGAGGGATTGATCGTTCAGCTTAGGAATAGTGTCGCTAGGATTAGAAAGCTTAATTACTAGTTCTAAAGGTGAGGGGTGATTATTTTTGTATTTTTATATTTTTTAGAAAGCAAGTAAAATCTCGGGTTTTGGAAGAGTGGGCGGAATTAGTTGCTATTCAACTAACCCAAAACTAAGATGCAATCAAAATAAAATACTAAAAATGAAATTAAACTAATTGTTGGGAATTATTCTATCAGTTACCACGGCTAGTGAAGATATTACAACTGCAGAAGATTGTACTTGCAGTGGAAACTTATTACCACTGCAAGAACAAATATTACCACTGCTCACTTGTTAACTGTTAGAGAAATGCGCATAGATAAACATAGAAAAGATTTTGTGTATATCTTATTCTGTTAGTATTATACTTATCTTGTACAAGAGGACTCCTTGTTGTATAAAAGGAGATCCTAGATCATAGTTAGAATATATCTTTCTAATACGTTTTCTAGAGCTTCAAGGTGTAACCCTAGTGATATCATAGATCACTCGTATTATTATCATTAATAATATTGGAGCTATTTGTTTTGTTACATACATTGTTCATACATACAATTGTTTCTTTTACAATCAATCTTCTAAGTATCATTAAGTAGATTCCGCATACTTAGTGGTATCACTCAAAGTATCATTATTAACACAAGTTCAAGGTGTTCACGATCCAACAAGTGGTATCAGAGCAAGGCTTTGATATTTTGATATAGAAGATCCTATGGCAGACTCAAAAGAAGCAATGGAGACAGAAACAAGCCAACCAAACATTGCTGCAAAGCTTCCTAAGCTGAAGATTAATGACTTTGAGATGTGGAGGCTTATGATAGAACAATTCTTTATGGTTCAAGACTACACATTATGGGAGATCATAATGTGTGGAAATTCATTCAAACCTGGTACAACTGTAGAGCAGGTTGGTGACAAGGCAGTAACAAAAGTTAACACTGGTCCTGTCACTAATGAAGAAAGAAACCAACTAAAGAATGATTTGAAGGCTAGAGGTTTGTTATTGATGGCTCTACCCAGAGAACAAGTTCTGGCTTTTAGCAAATACAAGTTTGCAAAGACCCTTTTTGATGAGATCTGTGATGTGTTTGGTGGTAATGACTCTACCAAGAAGACTCAAAAGACTTTACTGAAGCAGACTTATGAAAACTTTGGTTCAACAAGTAATGAATCTCTTGATAGCATATTCACAAGGCTACAAAAGATTGTTACTCAGCTCACTGCTTTTGGAATTGAGGTGGAAAAGGAAGACCTAAATCTTAAATTTCTAAGAAGCTTACCTTCTGAGTTTGATACCAATGTTGCTGTTTGGGAAGATAAGTCAGATCTTGAGACCATGAAGCTTAATGATGTGTACAATAACTTCAAAGTTATTGAACAAAGATTAAAGAAAGCTGGCAAGTTAAGAACAAGTTCTGCAAGTGTAGCACTCATATCATCATCAGGTAATGATAGTTCAGATGATGAAAGTGATAGTGATGATGACAGTGGTAACATGATTGTTTCCACTGGTAATGGAAATGTTTCCACTAGGAGCTCAAAGAAACAGGTTGCAGGACTAAGTGATGCTACTTTCTATGCCTTTATATCAAGCCATGTGGGTGGTTCAATTCTCAATCATGAGGATTTGGATCAAATTGATGAAGATGATATGGAGGAGATGGACATTAAATGGCAGGTGGCATTACTAAGCTTAAGATCAAAGAAGTTCTGGAAGAAGACAAGGAGAAAGATACATATAAGTGGTGATGAGACTGTAGGTTTTGACAAAAAGAAGGTGGAGTGCTATAATTGTCACAAGAAGGGGCACTTTGCAAGAGAATGCAGAAAACCAAGGAAATCTGACAATAAGTCAACTTGGTACAAGAAGGATAAGAACAAAGAACCTACAACAGAAGAGCCAAAGGTGCTATTGGCTATTGATGGAGTAAGCTTTGATTGGAGCTTTATGTCTCAGGATGGAGAAGATGATTCAGAATCTGCAATGATAGCCACCGAGCATGCACTCATGGCTTTCTCTGACTCTGAGGTATATACTGATAATGCTTGTTCTAAAAACTGTAAGGCTGTAAAAGAGTTAGAGATCTCTAAAACAAAATATGATGAACTGATGCTAGATTTACATCATACTAATTATAATTTAGCAAATCATAAAAGAGGTCTAGGTGTTTTAGAAAAACAGATAGAGCATTATAGGGCTAATGAATCTAAGTTCAGTGATGACATTGCTGTTTTAAAAAGAGACTTAGATTTTTATGTTGAAGTAAATAAAGCTCTTAGGGAAGAGATTGAAAAAGTTAAAAAGGCTAGTGAGAATATTCAGATTACTAAGAAAACACTAGACCATCAATCCAAGAGCATTGACAAAATTTGGGAAGCCCAAATTGTGAGCAAAGCTAAATCAGGTCTTGGATACAATTCTGTTCCACCACCTCTAAGAGGTGTTCCAGCACCTCCTGGCATTGACCTAGCTCACACAGGCTTAGAAGAGTTTCAGGATCCACCCATGACCTATGGACCAAAATTTGTTAAACCAGTTGAAACTGAAAAGGTTCAGGTTGAGGTTGAGACTTTTGATAGTGCTAGTGACTCATCTCTTAAAGATGAATGTTTGAATGTTGAGTCTAAAACTAGTGTTACTGAAGATGTTAAAGTTGAGGAAAGAAAAAGTATTCCTGAAGAAATCAAAGAGAAGCCTAGGACACAGTCAAACCACACTAGGCCTACTACTAGATATGCAGAAATGTACAGGAATAGGTCTAAAACTCCTAGAGGGAACATGAGAAGTTGGAATCATGTTAAAACTAGGCAGTTTGGTAGTGACTTTGTGTTCAACAATAAGGCTTGTCATATATGTGGTAGCTTTGACCATTTAGCTAAAGACTGTACCTACCACATGGGAAGAAGGGAAGTATTTGTGAATACTAGGGTGAATGGACATAATTCTAATAAAATAACTCACCCAAATCCCCTAAGCAAGATGGTTCCCAGGTCTGTTATGCTTACCACTGGCATCAAACCAATTTACACTGCTAGACCAGCAGTTACCACTGCCAGTAGTAAAAACAGAGTTTATCCTAAGTCCCCTGTCACTTCTTTTGTTAAATCTTATCAAACAGGGAAAAAGACTTATTTTGAAAAGAATGATCACAAGAATCACATGTGGAGACCCACTTTTTCTAATCCAGCAGTTTCCACTGCTAGGTATGCAGTTACCACTGCAAGACCAAATGTTTCCACTGATGTCTATGTGAATAAGAAAAGGGTAAATTTGGGAAAAGCTGTTAAGGCCTCAGCTCGTTGGGAATGGAAACCAAAAGGAACAACAACCTCAAACAATCCCAATGGTGTATCAATGACCTTTGATAGATACAATTATATTGATACACGAGGCAGATCCAAGTCATTTGTGGCTTGGGTCCCCAAAAGGTACTAATTCCTTTATGATGTGTGCAGGGACATGCAAAGACAAAAGAGGATCAAGGTTATTCTGATAGTGGGTGTTCCAGACATATGACTGGCAACAAAGCCTATCTTTCAAATTTTAAATCACTTGATGGGCAAGCTGTCAGTTTTGGAGGAGGAATTGGTGGCAAAGTTTCTGGCAAAGGAACTATCAAGGCTGGAAACTTGGACTTTGAGAATGTATACTATGTACCAGAACTCAAGTACAACCTCTTCAGTGTGTCACAAATGTGTGACAAGAAACACAGAGTTCTATTCTCAGAAGATGAATGCTTTATCTTATCTAAGGATTATGAGCTACCTGAAGAAAAAGACATTTTGCTTAAAATCCCTAGAAAAGGTAATCTATATAGCATTGACATAAAGAAGATAGTGGCTAAAGATGATGTTACTTGTTTACTTGCAAAAGCCACTTTGGAGGAATCTATGCTTTGGCACAGAAGACTTGGTCATGTTAATTTCAAGACCATCAATAAGATTGTAAAAGATGGTCTAGTCATAGGTTTACCTGAGAAGAGATTTGAAAATGATCAAACATGTGTTGCTTGTCTTAAAGGCAGTAAATACTATTGATCATCCACTCTACATGCTGCATATGGACTTGTTTGGTCCTACTTCTGTTAGCAGCATCAATTTGAAGAAGTATTGCCTAGTTGTGACTGATGATTTTAGTAGATTTACATGGGTTTTCTTCTTAAATACCAAGGATGAAACTACAGACATACTCAAGACTTTCATCACTGAAGTTGAAAATCAAGCTGAAAAGAAGATAAAGATCATCAGATGTGACAATGGGACAGAGTTCAAGAATAGAGTGATGGATGATTTCTGCAAAGACAAAGGTATTAAAAGAGAATTTAGTGTTGCAAGAACTCCTCAGCAAAATGGTGTTGCTGAAAGAAGAAATAGAACACTAATTGAGGCTGCTAGAACCATGATAGCTGATTCAAAGCTTCCAGTGACATTTTGGGCTGAAGCAGTTAACACTGCTTGCTATATACAAAACAGGGTATTAGTGGTCAAGTCAAAGAACAAGACACCTTATGAGCTTTTCAGAGGAAGACCCCCACTTTTGGATTTCTTGAAGCCATTTGGATGTCATGTCACAATTCTCAATACCATTGATCATTTGGGAAAGTTTGAAGAAAAGGCAGATGAAGGTTTCTTTGTTGGTTATTCCATGGTTAGTAAGGCTTTTAAAGTCTACAACTTAAGAACAAGAAAGATAGAAGAGAATTTGCATGTTCAGTTCCTTGAAAATAAAGCTAACATAGCAGGTTCAGGACCTGAATGGCTATTTGATCTTGAGACTTTATCAAATACAATGAATTATGTTCCTATTACCTCAGATTCAAGTGATGCTGATCTTGAGGACTCAGAGGAGTTTATTGATGAAGATGAATCTTGCCAAGATGATGAAGATGATAAAGATCAATTTGTTATGCCAATTTGGGAATTTGATGTTAATTCAGACTCACAACCTTCAAAGAATACTGATCAGGAAGATGAATTTGTGAATTTTGATGTTCTGCATGATGATATTCCTGAAGGCAGTGGTAATCCTGTTACCACTGTAATACATGATGTTTCCACTGATGGTCCAGATGTGGAAAATACAGCTCAGGAGACACCAATTAATGAAGTTGAAATCACAAATATGCCATCATCATATGATATTCCTAACACATCACAATCTACAATTCATAAAGCTCACCCAATTAAGAATGTTATTGGTGAAATTAATTCAGGTGTGAAGACAAGAAGGCAAACAAGGATGACAGATGTTCATGGGTTCATAAGTGAAGTCTATGAGTCCAAGAAGCACATTACAAAGAATGAATGTTTATTCTTTTGCTTTCTATCACAAATGGAGCCTAAAAATGTTTCTATGGCTTTAGGAGAATCAAGCTGGGTGGAAGCTATGCAGGATGAGTTGTTGCAGTTTAAGCTTCAAAAGGTTTGGGTTCTTTGTGATTTGCCTGATGGTATGAAAGTGATTGGTACTAAATGGGTGTTCAGGAATAAGAAAGATGAAAGAGGTATTGTCATCAGGAACAAAGCTAGATTGGTTGCTCAAGGATACACTCAAGAGGAGGGTATTGATTATGAAGAAGTTTTTGCTCCTGTTGCAAGGATTGAGGCTATTAGACTATTTCTAGCCTATGCATCATTTATGGGCTTTACTGTCTATCAAATGGATGTTAAGAGTGCCTTTCTGTATGGTACTATTGATGAGGAGGTATATGTTGCTCAACCTCCAGGTTTTGAAGATCCACATCACCCCAATAAAGTTTATAAAGTAGTCAAGGCTCTTTATGGTCTACATCAGGCTCCAAGAAAAACACTTGAAGGAGTTACGTTATTGTGCTCAGTGATTTTTTGTCAAGAGGTTGCGATCTCCCTATACGTTAGGTATACGTTCGAAGTCAATTTTAGTACAAGATATAAGACACAAGTTTGGGTGGTTCTACTTCAGCATCAAGTTGGTTATACTTAGTTTTCTTCATTAGTAATCATTACATAAGAGCCTACAGAATTGAAGATTCAACAAATGGTTAACATATGGGTTTCAGGGGAAGCTTAAGTGTTTAAATGTTTAATCATTTATATGCTACATCGAGGTGAAGGTTTATAAAGTGGTATGAAACCTTAGCTACTTATTTATTGAATAATGGGTTTCATAGGGGCAAGATTGATCAAACTTTGTTCATCAAGAAAAACAAGGGTGATATTCTACTTGTGCAAGTATATGTTGATGATATTATCTTTGGATCTACTAAACAAGAGATGTGCAAAGAGTTTGAGAAGCTGATGAAAGATGAATTTCAGATGAGTTCTATGGGGGAACTCACATTCTTTTTGGGGCTGCAAGTACAACAGAGTAAAGAAGGCATCTTTATCAGTCAAGACAAGTATGTGGCTGAGATAATTAAGAAGTTCAAGTTCACTAATGCAAAATCTTCTAATACCCCTGCTGACAAGACCACTCACTTATTGTTAAAGAATGCTAGTGGTGTAAATGTTGATGTCCATACTTACAGGTCAATGATTGGCTCTTTGATGTATCTCACTTCATCAAGGCCAGACATTATGTTTGCTGTGTGTGCCTGTGCAAGATTTCAGGTGACTCCTAAGACATCACATATGACAGCAGTGGAAAAGATTTTTAGATACTTGAAGACTTATCCTAATCTAGGATTGTGGTATCCAAGGGAATCTCCTATGGAGTTGATTACTTACTCAGATAGTGATTATGCTGGTGCAAGTTTGGATAGAAGATCAACCACAGGAGGGTGTCAATTCCTTGGATGTAGACTGGTGTCATGGCAGTGCAAGAAACAAACAATGGTTGCTACTTCAACTACTGAAGCAGAATATGTTACAGCTGCTAGTTGTTGTGCTCAGATCCTTTGGCTTCAGAATCAACTCTTGGATTATGGGTACAATTTCATGAACACCATCATATATATAGACAATAGTAGTACAATTTGCATTATTAAGAATCCTGTGCAACACACTAAAACTAAACATATTGAAATTAGACATCACTTTATTAGAGATTGTTTTGAGAAAAAGCTCATAAATGTTGTCAAAATTCATACTGATGACAATTATGCTGATTTATTAACAAAAGGGCTTGATGTGGGTAGCTTTCAGTACTTGGTAACAGGTATTGGAATGCTTAATCCATAAACTTTTGATGTCTAATACTCTTTAGTGTAGCAGGATAGTTTTTAATGTACTATTATTGTTTGTATATGGTTGTCTAGTTTTCCACTAACACTTATGAAGGAGAAACAAGCTCAGTGGAAACTATGCATCACACAGTGGAAAGATTTGCTCTCACAGTGGTAATGAGGAAACAGAGAAGATCATTTATTTATCACTTCAAAAGGTTGCAGAGTACATTCTTTCACTAAGACAAGTTCAAAACACATGTAAACAACTCACAACCTAACAACCTAAGATCTTCAGATACTACATAGGCTTCTTTCCTTTGCCCTTATATGCATGCTTGCTCTTAGCTGGCTTGTTTCTCCTTTCATCAAAAGATAGTTGTTTTCTTGGACAAGCAAGCCCAAGCACTTGTGGTTGAGGTTTCAGATCTTTTGCAGGCTTTGATGACTCTGGCCACTTCATGTTGTTTATGGCAGTCTTCAGGGCAGTTGTAAGTGCTTTTGGTAGTTCTTCAGAAAGGTTGAAGGTTGGATCATCTTTCTCTGAATCAACATCAACAGATGGAGCTGATGCAGTTCTTGGTGGAAAGTATCCACTCCATCCAGTAGAATGCTCCTCAGAATCTGAAACATAGCTGATTACTTCATCAGAAGAGCTGTCAGAGGAGATGTACACGATTGGGAAACTCATATTTAAGATTAGGGTTTGTTAATGTAATGGTTTAGTTGATGCTGATAGATGTGTTTTGAGACCCCTATTTATATGCAAAGTCCAGGCCAATGGATAATTAATGAAGTATCTTTACTTCTATCCGTTTTGGTCATTCGAAGAAGTAATTATGGATCATATCGGGTTGACTTTGGAGCAATAAATGTATAAATAGTAACTTGGTTAAAAAGTTACTTGGGTTAATTAATATTGGTTAAGTTTGGAACTTAAGATATTTAATGTGAATGGAGTTATAAGATGTGTATATTACGACACATAACAAATGGTTATTGATTCACCATGTCTAATCCACATAAGAATCAACTAGTCCTGAGCAAACGGCTACAGGTAAAGACACATCAAATCCGTTCATGGTTGATAGTTTACCAAAAACTAGGTTATCAACTCACCATACATCCTTGTGATCAAGAGTTGGCTAGTCCATAGCAAACGGCTCATGGTAAAGACATATCAAATCCGTTGATAGCTGATAGTTTGCTAAAAACTATGATAAAAGCAGAAAATTTTACATGTTTTACTTATCACTGCTCTTTGAAAATTCTATTGATTCTTACCACTGCAGGTTCATTGTTACCACTGACAGTGTAAAATTTTTCATTTTTCCTTAATATGAGTAGATGCCGAACATGACAATATCATTCAGAGCTCTACCATAGCAACACTTCATGTGTCTGATTCTCAAGGATTGGATACAGGTTGTGAAATCCCTAGCCATAATTCAAACATATGGGTGGTTCAGTAGTACTATCTAGTTTCACTAGGTATGAAATTGAATCTTTGTCTAATGATGCACCTCTCTCAGAAGGTAATACATCTGGAAGTGCTGAAGGCAGTATGTTACAAAAGGAATTGATGGAACTGTGTACCATATTCTCATAATCGGTGGATATTAAAGAATTGATAGAAGTTCTTCTGCATTTTATCTAATTGTGCTGATTTTGGTGGAGATTCTCCCAAACAGGGGAGGATTAGAAAAATGATGATCAGATTCAGGGGAGGTTTGTTCTCAGAAGTCAAAGTTAAGTGTTTATGCAGATAATGAAAAGGTAAGAGCTTTGATTCAGAAAATTCAAGATCAATATGCAAGAGCTGATAAAGTGTTGAGAAAAACAAGATAAGTGTTTGGAAGAATTCCCATATCCTCAGGTTTATTGTATACTTGAAGAAACTTGTTGATTTACAAATAAATCATAAGTTTAGGGGAGGATTGTTGGGAATTATTCTATCAGTTACCACGGCTAGTGAAGATATTACAACTGCAGAAGATTGTACTTGCAGTGGAAACTTATTACCACTGCAAGAACAAATATTACCACTGCTCACTTGTTAACTGTTAGAGAAACGCGCATAGATAAACATAGAAAAGATTTTGTGTATATCTTATTCTATTAGTATTATACTTATCTTGTACAAGAGGACTCCTTGTTGTATAAAAGGAGATCCTAGATCATAGTTAGAATATATCTTTCTAATACGTTTTCTAGAGCTTCAAGGTGTAACCCTAGTGATATCATAGATCACTCGTATTATTATCATTAATAATATTGGAGCTATTTGTTTTGTTACATACATTGTTCATACATACAATTGTTTCTTTTACAATCAATCTTCTAAGTATCATTAAGTAGATTCCGCATACTTAGTGGTATCACTCAAAGTATCATTATTAACACAAGTTCAAGGTGTTCACGATCCAACACTAATTATACTAAAGTTGTGAGCAGTAATTGGAGAAAATGTGTTTACTTAGATTTCACTACTCCCTAGATATCTTTTACCCGTTAATTACTTGTTATAATTGCATGGATGACGGATTGTATTCCTTAATACCATTCATGGGGTGGCATACATAACTCCCCAATTCTATGAGCTCTTATCTCCTCCTACACCATGCCCAGCACAACTATAGGGATTGTAAACAGTGGCTCATGCATTAAATACAACCAATAAAGACCTAGTACGTCTCGGTTCATGTTTCTTAAGACGTTCAAGCATGTTACCATTTGGAGATCTGCCAGTTTTCTTAAGCCTAACATATAAATCATTCATCCAAGACAAGAATAAACAAGTAATCAACACATAATCAATATCTAGGTTTCATTAGATCTAAGCAAACACAAAAGAGATCTAGCCTAGCATAATGGAATTGAGACAAGAACAAGATATAGACAACCAACACATAGACATATTGATTGAATTAGAAGAACACTTATCTCAATTACAATGCAAGGTATCAAGGGTTTGGAACCCTTGAAAAACCTGTAAAAGTTGCACCAAATTCGTCTTTAGGGTTTCTCCAAAACTTCTCCTTTTTTTTGTGAAAAACTAGAAAACTATATATAGGAAAATAGGGGTGACGGCGTCAAGAACAAGGGTGTGACGCCGTCATCTCGCCGCCAAATACTTCCTCGGACGGCCTTGATCTACTTCTGACGCCCTGTGTGACGCCGTCATCAACTACAGATTTTTATTCTTGGGATGTTGACACCGTCATGAGTTACTCTTGACGCCTTCATGTACTGTTCCCAGCATGGAAAATTGAGACTTTGCCGTTTTCTTCACTTCTATGCTCCAAAAACGTCCAAAATGGCTTCTTTTCCAGAATTCACTCTCCAAGTAACTAAAATCACAAAAGGAACGATTTAGGGCAATATTTGATCAAATAAAGTCGGATTCGGGCTTAAATGACCCCCTAAAAACGGATCATTTTTTGCCTCATCAGTTTGCTAAACAATGTGCGCGCGTTTCCTACTAACGTAGAATTAAACATGTGGCACCACACAGGCTGTGGCCAGTTTTCGATAGTGGCGGCTGATTCGAAAACTTTTAGGTGATCATCGGGATCACCTGTTCCATCATATGTTTTCACGTTAGTGGGCATGCGCCTGCATTTGCGGTCTGAGTAATCGCTGATGCGCCGTGTAAACGCATCAACTTTCTGACGATGCCATGGGAGAGACATATCTTCATTCCCTTCCTCGCGGCGTCTTCCTTTTAACTTCCAGTGTCCTGTTTCTTTATCCTCGTTGTCCGAGGAGTCACTGGAAGAAGAGTACTCTCTTTTTCGGCGCTTGCGCCGGCTTCTTTCAGAAGAAGAGCTTGAGGGATCTCTGCTTGGGGATCTTCTTCTACCCAATCTGTCTTGAATCCTCCTACTCCCAGGTTTGGAAGATCCTTGGCTTGGCAAATGTTGAGGCCCTAATCGGTCTTGTATTCCCCGACTACCGAGTCTGGAGTGAACATTAGTGTACCTCTCGCTATCTTCTGAGTATTGTGAATCAGATATCGTACCCAACCTATCATGGATAGTGGTACGTTCTGCGCGTCTTCCTCGTGGGTGGCGCAGTGGTGATGGTTTGCGTTCAGGATCAAAATTGAGTCAAGCTTGTAAGCTTGTACTTGCCCTTCTCCTTGCTTCTTCCTGCATGAGGGCGGTTAGGGTTTCATAATTTTGGGATACAAAGTTGCCCAGAGTTAGATCGGGTGCGTCCTCAGTTGTTGCAAGAATTTCTACTTCAGTATTAGGTACCCTATCTCGGTTAGGAGCGCCTGGCGGCACAGTGTTGTTCACTGCGGGTACAGTTTGATGAGGAGTGGTAAAAAGGGTGCGTTGGAGTTCCTCAACGCTTGGGACCACTGGAGTAATTTGGGTAGTCCTTATAGGTAGTTCTACCGCTGGAAGAGGTTGGGTTGTCCCTGCCTCTTGGTGATCAGGTGCGCTGGTTGTCCCAGCAACCTGTTTAGAGGTCGAATCTTGTTGATTCTTCCTCTGATGGTCACGTTTTTCTGACTGCGGAGTCCGCTGGCTTGAATTCTTATGCTTTGTCATTCTAGTGCTTGGTTCTTAGTAGGGTCCCACGGATGGCGCCACTTGTTGATACAAAAGTTGGGCGTTCCTGATTGTAGGCTCTTGCTCTCGTACCAATTCGCTTCTTAGTACTTGTTACCTGCGCACTAAGAAAATAAACAACGCCGTTAGGCTTATCGAGGGATTGTCTCCCCCGATTAGACTCCGGCGTGAGAGTAAGTAATCGATTTAGGGTTCTCGTAAAGAGTTAGGGTTTTTATATCGTACCTTTGAATGAGAGATGTCATTCCTTTTATAGGGGCTGAAACCGCGTAGGTTTCTTGCTCCTTACTCTTCGCACTCGTGGTGCTTATCGGGGTAAGGATATCTATTCCATGAATAGAAGATCCTTATCGCATGCCCGATTAGTTTGGTTGGGCTTTGGGCTTCGTGAGCCCAAGCCGTTATTATTATGGCCCGTCATTCGTTATGATAGCTCACTCGTGGTGGGCTTGGGCCGAGTAATGTTTATCATTTGGGCTCGTGGCCCAAATATAGACTATACGTCATCAACCACCCCACCATCACCACTTGCCCTCTGCAACACCCACTCTCTTATCCACTCCAAACACTACAAACAAACCAAGCAATAAATGCTTAACCCTATCCCATGCTAACAGAGCAAATGGCAGTTAAAGGTTTTTCCTGCCAAAACGCTTTAAGGGTCAAGATTGATTTTTCGCCATCCAACGGCTAAGAATTTTGATGGGAGAGTTTCAGAAGACCAGTGGGATCCCTAAAAATCACTATAAAGAAGTAAAGAAGCAGAGAAGAGAGATTATTAGTTGTAGTTTAGTTGTAGCATGTCGTTAGTAGTATAATTTAATTTTCAGTTGTGTTTCTTAGTTTAAAATAGTTGTAATCAGTCTTTTTAGCATAACATAAACCTTCTTCAACATCAATTTCAAGTCCTGTTATCTAAATTCATATTTTGCATTTTTATGTGAAAATTCCATTTATAGTTCAAACCTGTTAAGAGTTGTTAATACTGTCCTATTAAGCTCAATCTAGGGAACTAATAAGCTTTTGTAAGCTCTGAGAGCTTTTAAACCTGCTTTAACTCAAGAATCCATAAATACTCAAAAATGTCAAATAAAATAGCTTGAAAATTAAAAAAATCAGAAAATATGAAGAACCAAGCATGGAGCATTGTTAATAAAGGATGGCAATGGTATTAGAGCCTCAGGGGAGGCATTAGGTAGTGTTTTGATCATTGGTAAATGGTCATGTGCTTGGAAGAATTTGTAAGCCAAAATTCTCATTTATGCTTAATACTGTAGCTCAGCTTAATCCCTGCTTATTCTTGGTTCTCTGTATTTCTTAGGAGTATTTGAGTAATATTATTGCTAAATATTTGGTGCTTGTTCATTAATTTTCAGTGTTGCTCTATATTTCATTTTCCACTGTCAAAATAGCTTATATATTATTCATGAGTTCTAATTGTTATCATGGGGATTTATGAGTTCATTTCAGCTTAGTGTATCATGATATAACCTTAGGAATCAGTAAAACGACTTGAAGCAA
Organism: Artemisia argyi; assembly: GCA_030686995.1. Lineage (NCBI taxonomy): Eukaryota > Viridiplantae > Streptophyta > Magnoliopsida > Asterales > Asteraceae > Artemisia > Artemisia argyi. The sequence goes on along the minus strand of CM060698.1, from coordinate 100,923,499 downwards.
TGGAATCCTTCAAAACTCATAAAATCAGCCCTATAAAGGACTATTTGGTTCAGGGTGAATGTTTGAGTTCTAGCAGTGTTTATTTGTTGTTTTTTATTTAGGCATGTTTCATTAGACCATATTAGCTTAGTCAGGCCCTAAAATCAGTTGTTGTTTGGATAAAAGTCAAATAGACCTTTGATCTCATCCTATGTGCTCACTGTCTTGATTTTTGGTACAATAATCATCAAATCACCACATTAGTTGATAAGATAGCTTGAATAAGTTTTATTATAGCTTATTATTACTTAATCGGTCAATAAATTAAGCTCAAACCTCCCAAAAGTCAAAGTGAGCATGAAATTTAAAAGGTCAAAACTTGCATACAGTGGTGAAAATCCATTTTGGTTTAGATTTATCATTTGCTCAATTCTAGGAATCATGACCTGAAAATTGACTTAGAGCTTATTTGTCAACTTGTGTTCAAGCTTGTATTTTTATTTTATTTTTAGGATTTTTATAGACTGCTTATTTTGGTCCTTGTTTTAGCCTGTTTCACATATACCTCCCCTGCACCAGGGTTGGTTGTCTCATAAGCTCAATTTTTTAAGCCCATCATGTGTTCAATAGTGCATCTTAGCCTTAGCTTCTTGTTGATTTAGATAGTTCATTGTACAAGCTTCATGTTCCAATGCTTTGTATGCCATAAACTGCTTATTTATACTGCTTATTTTGGTCTCCAAGGTCTTATCATTTGAACACTTCCCACTAAGTCATCAGTATAACCCAGCCACATTCACAAGCTCTTGTAGAGCTTATCTGTGAGAATAAGCTTTAGCTTATTGGCTTTTTGGGAAGCCCACATAGCTGGCTTGCTAGATCTTTTCTTCATTTGGGCTTTTGAGCTTGTTGTACAAGCTTAATCTTGGCCTGCAGTTGCCTCATTAGGCATGTTTGGAGTTCAGATTTGGATTTGCTTATTTTATGCTTCTTAGCTTATTTCAGTGAGCTGATTCACTTGTTTCTGCTTATTTTAGTTTCCATCAGTACCTTTCTAACTTATTTTACCTTAGTGTTTAGAGTGTAGCTTGTTTCATAGCTTTTCAAGTCCATAAATCTCATAACAAGCTTAAAAAGCCAACTGTTAAGCTCATAAGCTCACACTGAGCTTATTTCAAGTTTTCAAAAAGTTTGCCTTCATAAAAGTTGGTTAAATATCAGTATTAAATAGATTTAGAAAAGAAAAATAAGAAAAAAAAGTCAAAGCTTCTATTTAAGCCATTTGGCTTATGTTTCTGCTTTTTCAAAAAGAAATTTCCAATTTTTTATTTTTCTTAAATTCCTGTTATATTAAAGTAGTTGTTTAAAATTTTTCGTAATTTTCTGTTTAGATTTAGTATTTTTAATGATTAATTTTAGTTTATTTAGTTTTAATTAAAAAATCAAAAATAAAATCCATTTCTGCCTATTTTTAATCAATAGTGCCTTTTTATATTTTTCCTAGCTTTTATAATTCATAAAGTATTTTTAGAAAAATTTTCATAATTTTCACTGTTCATTTGCTATTTTTTATAATTAAATAAGTTTAAATAGGTTTTAATTAATAATTAAGTAAATAATTATTAAAATAGCTTATTTATAATTTTTATAAACTTTTTATAATTTTATAGGATTCCTGTGATGGTTAATTAGTTTTAAAAAAAAATCATAATTTTCCAAGTCATTTTAGTATTATTCTTAATTTAAATTGGTTTAAATTAATTATTAAATAGTTTTTAATTAATATTAAATAATTAAATAATCAAAAAAAAAATTCTTTTTTATAAAATTTGCTTTAATATAAAGTTTGTAAAAAAGTCATTTTCACCCCCCTTAAGTTTATTTTTGCTTCATTCCCACTTTTCCAGTACGTAATTACGTTTGTTTTAAATTTGATTTACGTTTTAGGTTTAATTACGTATCTGATTTCCTGTATTTGTTAATATTGTTAATTAGCTTAATCTCAATCATATCTTATTAGTGTAATAAATCCAAATCATAATCTGGTTACTTTCCTTAATCACTGAATCCCTTGAACGTTTTCCAAATACAATTTCAACCTCGTTGGGACATAACGACCCGTGAACACACTGTGCTTTCAACAGATCGTAAATTGATCACTCCTCCTACTCCCTCATTGACTTATTGACCATACCTGGTTGACTGGTTTGTTTGGGAGGAGTCATTGATGAATTTAATGGTTTGAATTTGCTATTGTTCGATGGGTTTTGAACGAATTGCTTTCGTTTTCCTTAGCGTAACACACCACTCATTTGATATTTTACTTGGTGGCTGCCAAATATGAATTCTTTGGATGCTTGAAATATTATCTTATTGATTATTGGGAGTGAAATAAGTTGAAGCATAGTGGATACCAGATAGATCTATATTATTAGTTTAATGAAATGTGGTTTAGAAATTAAATGAATGTTTAGAATTAACGCATAGTGGAGAAGTTATTATCTCGTTAGAATTCGTATTTGACTTCACTGGAGTATTACTTCTTGTTCTTGGTTGGTCTTTTGACTATTTGGTGTAGTTTCATATTTGGTGATTTGGTTTTGCTGCCATTTGTTTGGTCTGATATATCGACTAGTAAATGCTTTGAATATATTGGGTTTGTTTGAATCAGTTTCACATTGGTATATTTATTTGCATCGGTTTGAAGTGGATTATTGTTGGCTAGCTTGGTTTTGCATTGGTGTTGCTGATGGTGATGTTGTAGGTGTGATGTTATAGGTTTAACTAATCTGACTATGTCTTAAGTAATTATGTGTAGCATCTCGGCATCAACAACATGTTTTGGTTCTGTCGGGTATCGCCTGATTCTACCTGGTTCTGCATTTGGTTACGCCTGGCTCTGCATCTGTCTAATTCAATCTGGTTTTGTTTGGTTCTGCATATGTCTGAATTTCACCCTGCATCTGGTTCTAGTATGGTTATCTGTCTGTCTAGTTTTGTCTGCCTGAATCTGCTATGTCTGCCTGTATCTGCTTTGCATCTGCCTGTCCGAAACTGCTCTAGGCACCTGTCTGCTAGTTCCAATCTTTTCCCCTTGCCTGATTTTGTGCATTGCATTTGGTTCTGCATGTTCTACTCTCGTTCATCTCCGTACGTGTGTTGCTCTACTCTGATTTTGGTTTTGCAATGACTTTAGTATGTCTGTTTTAGACTTGACTATTGTCGTCTTGTTACAATTTGGATTGCACCGAATCGAAAATCCGTCTAGTACCAAGTTGGCACTTTGGGACACTCCATTTTTTGTTTGTTTTTCAGTTTTAGTTTATTTTTTGTTTGACAAACTCTCATTGTTTACCGCTGTGTCGTTTCTATTAAATGTATCGTAATACGTTAGTTATAGTTGAATCTGATTAATATATTTTTCAGTATTTGTAACAACCGTGGTTTTAGCAGGTCAGTTTGACTGATAGTCTTGACTCGGTTGAAGTTTGTTTGGCGTGTTTTAGGTGATTGAAGTGATATATGTGTGATATAGGTGAGTTTTAGCACTAAATCCCTTTGCGTGGTGTTGTTTTTATGAGTGCGTAATGTTTATATTCAGGAAAGTTTTTTTTTATCGCCTTTGTGGTGTAGAAATGACTTGTGTAGTTTTGGTGTTTTTTTGTGTTTTTGCGTAACGAATCTTAGTTCAAGTATTTGAGCGTTAGCAAGTTACGAGGAGTTTTTTTTTATGTGTTATGCTTATAAAAGTGTGAAAATCTATTTTTGGAAACTTTGTTTTGAAAATGATAATTTTTCCGGTTGTCGTAAAAGTTAAGGTTTATCGTGAAAGACGTTAGGTTTTGTTTTGGGAGTTTATAAAATATGAAAAGTATAAGGTTTTGAGTGTAATAATTAAATTTAATAAAAAAATATAAAATATATGTATATGATATAGAAAAATCGGTTTAGAGTATTTTTAGGGAAAAAGGAAATCAAATTTGAGCCCAAATACAATTTCTAGCCTAAGGAATCCTAGTCCAGCCCAAAAAAGCCCAACCCTTACCCTTATATACCAATACCAACGACACTATGCCCTCTTTTCCTGCATATTTTGAGTCGATCAAGGGAGAGGAGAAGGAGAAAAATTTAGGGTTTTGCTTTTGAAGCTAAAATCAAGTTCAAGGTATAATTCTAACACTAGTTTTCATATAATTACTTAGTTATTACTTCAATTCATGTAATAATTGATATGATGGATCTAGGGTTTGTAAGTTTCTGTAAATTAATTAATTAAAACATGTTGGGATCAATTAATGATAATATTATGATGAATGGTGAAGAGAATTGAGCGTAAAACATGCTAGTTATTGTGTTAGGGTTTGGACAGAAAACTATGGCTGTAAAGATGTGAGTGTAATTAACAGATGGTGAGGAGTTAGATCACGAATTTTTAGTCTAAATTGAATTTTAATGAAAGATCTTTCCAAAAAGTCCAACCACGATTGATTTCAAGGTCGGGAAGTTAGTCTTTTGATTTTTCTTTGTTAAGGTGTCAAAGCTGTTAAACCGGGACAGAATTTGGGTAAAAGTTTGATAGTGAATTGTGGGTGAAAAAGTAGTATTTAGACTAGCCCTTCTGGAATAGTTTAGTCTTAGGTTATCTTAGACTACCACGAAAAGGATTCGCGATAAAAACTTGTAGAAGTATTTTATTCTAATTAAAACTTTTTGGTGTGCGTTCAGATCCGAATTTGGATAGTTGACAAGTTTGATTTTCTTTTGAGTACTTGTGTGTGTTATTAGTCCATGGCCTTCTGGGATTAGGTTGTATGCTTATTAGAGACCATGGTAACTTTTTGGTGTGAGTTGTTAAGCTTTAATTGTCATGATTTCATGTGGGCGAATGTACCCTAAAATTCTGCGTTTTCTGATTTTTAAAAGTGCAAAGGATTTAGTGAGAGTTAGGTTATGGTAGTGGTTAGTATGGTGTCTAGGAGATCCATGGTGGATCATATAAGTCTTAGACATCCATCATATGTGTATTACATGGGTTGTAGCTTTTAGCTTGACCTTGTGTAATGTGGATTATTTTTGTGTGTTATAGATTGTGAATTGTTTTGTGGAAGCTGCAAGGTTTGAGGTGAGTTCATAGTCCCATATTTTTACTTTGTTTTAAACTTGGGATGGGAATGATGCTTGTATTAAATGGTTTGAGTTACTGTGATTATGTGTGATTTAAAAGAGCTTGGACTTATAATGTTATCATATGTATGCTATATGTGATGATTATTATGGTGTGATGATTATATGTTGTGATTATTGTGGATTATCGGGAATTATCAGGCATGTATTATCAGTGACATAATTGGGAGGATGCTTATCCTGTTGCTCGCGCATGCGACCTAATTGATGTCAATATCAGACATGCATATCAGAGACTTAATTGGGAGGATGCTTATCCTGTTGCTCGCGCATGCGACCTAATTGATGTCTATATTGGAGTGGGGGACACGTTCTGTCTCATTGGTTACCTTATGTGTATTGGTTGCCTTTATCTTGTGTGAATACATGTAGCCTATATGATAACTTCAATTATTTGTCCAGCTATATTTTTATAATCACAGTGAACTGGTTGCCTTGTGAGTGTTTGTGTGTCTAAACCTATGAATCTCACCAACATTATGTTGACGTTTTAAGCATCATTTTCAGGTGAGCATTCTAAGGCTATGATAGAAGGAAGTGATTAGACGAAACCTTAGTTGCATTGGAAGTGGTTTATCTGTGCGTTTGAAGTTTATCATGTTGTTTTCTTTCGGGTATTGTTATGACACTTTGTGTTTATACTTTACCATTTTTACTGCATGTAGTCATTCTCTATATAGACACCATGTGTTGTGATGATATCCATGAAGTTACACCCTCACGTTTCCGCCTTGGCGAGGTGTGACAGTATTCCTTCTGATTTCTACAGGCCTCTCCTATGAACGTATCCAAGCTTCTTCACTGTTCGTCTGGTAAAATATAAACCACGTAACCTCATGAGCCCAAGAATAAGTTTAAAAACAACCCCTCGGAGAAATTCCATCTAAATTACGAATTATAGATCAATGGTTATCTCGTTCGGTTCTTATCAAACAGTTAACTAATACATAAAGAAAATAGAACATCTTTCAAAGAAAAAGCCACATAGACATAGTAAGCAATGCGTATAGTCTTTGACGAGTTAAGAAAAATCATGCGGATGGACATGAACGATACTGATCATAAGTAGAATGGTTCTTTCCACAATTGTAACAAATTTCACATCCACACCTACAACAACATAAACCATTTTCCTTCATTAGGCAAACATATTACCTTACTTAAAACAATAACCAAATGGAATAAAGAATACTAACTAACCTGCAATACATTCTGTTACAACCATCAGATCTCTCAATATAAAACCTGCAGTTTGGGCACCTCTTCCATTTATGGTTCTTTGCAAGCTCAAACAATAAATTGTCATTGTGATATATTTCATCATTCTTCATGATCAAGCTTTGATACTCCTTGAAGTCCGTCCTCGAATGCCATGCCACCTTACAAAATGTGCAATAGAGTCGGTTGCAACTTGGGAACTTTGATGAAGTCATCGATTCTTCACTATTTTCCACCAACATCTCTGGACAATCTTTATATGGACAGTTAAATTTTTCAGCCCCCGTGATCATAGAGTTAGATAAAGCTTTGTCCCATTGATCTAGTACTTCTTTAGAAACAATGGGTTGACAGCTGACAGCTTCAGGTAATATTTCTCCTTTGCATTTTGGGTCGGGGCATATTATAATAGTCACGTTCTCTTGAATCTTGGCGTCAATGTATTTGCCAATGCAGTCTGAACAGAAAAGATGGTCACAAACGTTTGTGTTTTGAAACATATGTAATTTGGTCTTTGTTTCCATGCAAATGTCACAGAAGCAGCTATCAGCTGATTCGGTAGATGTAGATTCATATGTCTCAACTTGCGGCTTGCTGGTAGGTGAAGAGACTAGTGACGGTGAGGAGGATATGTATTCCCCTATATGAAAGTGGTGTTTTTCAACGTACATATTAGAAATCATGGATGTCATGTAATACTAAAGAATGACTTAGCTTGTATATGTCTCATCGAGAGATGAGGTTGCTGTTTTTATGAAATCGTTATGCTTATGCTATGCAATATATCATGAATCAATTATGTATGTATCATGAACACACGCCAAAACAAACATAAACATCAGGAACACATATATAGGAACTAAAACAAATCCATATGTAAATCTAAATAATATATGTACATACATATAGAAGCCATAATGTTAATGCAACACAAATATTGTTTGTACTTGTGCTACCAAAATGAGCAAACCATGTATCTAAGCATGAACTCAAAGTTAGCAGCCAAAGTTTTGCACCCTGATATTAGAGAATAAACTCATAAACATTGAGTAATTACTTTTGAACAAGATAGTATCAGAGTCATTAAGTTACCAGCTTGTTTTGCAGCCTTCACCTCAGACCGAGTGCTAGGTAGCCTCTTGTTTTCAGCTTTGACTTCAGACCAAGTACGAGGTAACCTCTTTGTCGACCCTTGGCTACTTCATGAATTGATATGATAAATGCATCATCCAAGTCAATTCCCTCACGATTCCTTTTCATTTTGCTTCAGATTGCGCAAATGGAATTGATCATGATCGAGTGAATGTGTTTTTTAACGATGAAAAGGTAAAATCTATTAGCTCAAAAAATAATAAAATATTTACAACTTACAAAAAATAATAAAATATATCCAGGCATCATCCAAAGTCTTGAACTCATTCTTTCCCTCTGCGGGTTTACCAACTGCCAACTACATTTCCTTGATAGAGCATACTCTATCAGCCACATGTTGCAGAAACCACCAAACCCCACAACAAGTGACTAAATGAATATACAAAACAAGGCATCATTAGCAACTGCAAACCAGCCAAGGAAGCAACCATAAACCCAAACAACCTCTATCTTTTGGTTATAGCATTTGTTAGGGCAAAGTAGCTTCATCTTTCACAGCTCACTAGCGCCCATCCAAATCTATAACCATAGCAAATCAAACTGTCAAAACCTTTATTTTCCAAGATCAGAGTTACTGTTCCACATATTTGTTGACTTATAACAGCCACCCACAGACCACTCTAACCATTTATGTCTCAATCTTAAATCATCCAGAAATAGGAACATCCTTATGATGTTACTTTCACAATCTGCAAACCAATTTTCCCCTAAATAATTGTTTATCTTTCAAAATTCATTACTCAGAAAGAAAACTAGTATAAACAGACATGATTTCTTCATCAAGGTACATAGCCATCTACTTTAACACCCCTTCCTTTTATCCATTTGAGACATGAGAACTAGTCCTCTTTTCAATGAACACACGCCCATATTGTGAACGTGTTTTTAAAGGATATATATCTTTATACGTACGTGAATATCGAACACTATATGGTCATCATAATCCAAATATTTATATTTTCAAGTTTCAACATCCGTATGAATAGGCTAAGGGCTCTTTACAAATTTATTTTACACAGATTTATTTTATTTTTATTATTATTTTTTTTAAGTTCAGTTATTAATTTAGTTTCTTATATAATATTAAATATATAAAAATCATATTGTATGTATGAGTATGTTTGTCGAAAGTAATTGTTGCTGAGATGAAGCTCTATAGCGCAGCTAAAAAATTAAAGATTATCTATATATAAGGTGCATGAATAACCATTTAGTTTTAAAAGATTATGAAATATTATTTTCTAAAATTTGTGATAAGTTATTTTTGTCAGACATAACTAACCATTCAAACAACACAATATAAAACTACATCTACCTCTACTAACATGAATAACTAATTAATAATCACAAAGAGCTAGAATAAGTTTGTACCGTTGATAAGCAAATAGAATTTCGACCTGAAACCACTGATCAAAGCGTAACTACCGATCAACCCCTAACTATTGATCAAACCCTAACTACCGATCAAACCCTAACTATTGTGCGTGTGATAGGAGTGAAGTAGGAGTGTGAGACCAAATTACAAATGTTTCAAAACACAAACGTTCGTGACCATCTTTTCACTGATATGGAAGGGTAAACAAATTGCTAAAATGACTGTCTTTTAAAATTATAGTAAGAAAAACTCAATACAATAGTATCATGATCAACAGGGTGTGTGTTGATACAAAAGTTGGGCTTACCTTGTTTGGACTCCTGCTCTCGTATCAATTAGAACTTTAGTGCTTATGAAACCTGCACACTAAGAAAGTAAACAACACCGTTAGACTTATCGTGGGATTGTCTCCCACGATTAGACTCCGGCGTGAGAGTAAGTAATCGGTTTTAGGGTTTTGTTTAAGAGTTAGGGATTGTGTGAATCGTACCTTTAATGAGAATGTATCATTCTATATATATGGGCGCAGAAACCGTGTAGGTTTCTTGCTCCTTACTCTTCGCACACGTGGTGCTTATCCGGGGTAAGGATATCTATTCTGTAAATAGAAGACCCTTATCCTATGACCGGGTAGTTTGGTTGGGCTTCAGACTTCGTGAGTCCAAGCCATTGGTATTATGACCCAGGTCATTTGTCATGATAGCCCACTCGTGGTGGGTTTGGGCTTAGTAATGTCTATCATTTGGGCTCGTGGGCCAACTATAGACTATACGTCATCATGTCCCCCCAGTCTAGTGTGCGCGGCTCGTAGCCGCGGATACTAGACTAGTGAGAATAATGGTAAGCGTGGCGGGAAAAAATCAAATACTTCCCGCCCAAAAGTGGGAACAATGTATCGAGTCCCAAAATATCGTAAGAAATGCTTCGAAAAACGGGGAGAGTGTCCACGTGTTCCTCGGGAAGAGGGAAAAAGTGTTGTACCTTGTCTCATCCTAGCCACACGTTTTTGTTAGTGGGATCCACGTGGCGTCCCTTATAGGGTTTTTGATGCTTATAAAAGTCACCGCCTCCTTTCACTGTGGAGCACACAGTAAAAACATTTCCGCCATTTTTAAACCTTTCAAAGCTTTTTTTCTTCGATCTACTGTTCTACTAGGTAACTGCGTGTGCGCAATTTAGTACATCTTGTTTATACCTTGAAAATGGTTGCTCAGTTGCACGAGTTTCGCTCTGCGATGGATGAGGATGACGTACGTCAGTTTTCTTCGGATTACTTCATTCTTCTCGACGTCCATCCTGAAGCACCAGATGTTGACGCGTGTATTGCCGATTTCCCCGATGGGAAGATAGGTTTATATACACGCTTTTTTGATTACGCGAATTATCGCGTACCAATATCCATATTTTTTAGCAACGTGCTCAATTTCTCCCAACTTCATATCTCACAGCTGCACTGTATAGGTGCGGCGAAGATATCCAACTTTGAAATAAACTGTCGGTTACTTGCAATCAACCCGACTGTCGACCTATTCCGTGCGTTCTACCACACAACGTGGTCGCACGGGTGGGTTTCTTTTGCAAAGCACTCAGGGCGCCTTCAATGCTATACCGATAAAGTAGATTCCTTAAGGCATTGGAGAGAATATTTTTTCTGGGTGGATGATATTGTGTTTCCATCGCGCTTTGAGTTCTATACTCAAGGGTCGCTGCCGAGGGATGAGCGTCCTGTCCCTGGTTTGTATAGCGTCGCGGATGCGGATACAATTGATAGTAACCGCATCCCCATTAACTCCTATCCCGAGGAGTTTTTGGTGCATATGGGACTGAGTCGCAACTATTTTGATGGTGCGGACGAGGTTCCAACCTTCATTGATGGGAACAGCCAGGGTGGGTGCTCATCCTTTCTTGCCTTTGCCTCTATAATGTAAGTGTTCGTTTGTTTTGCTTGAATAACTAAGTTGTTCTTGTTATTTGTTTTTGTCCGTCGCAGAGATGGACCTGTTCGCTGTTGTGAAGTTGAAGGAGCCCAAGCGCGCGACAGTGGGGGTGCGCCCTCTGAGGGATGGTGAGGAGCCCATCTTAGAGACTACTGCAGGGCACCTAACGGTGTTTGGGCCCGTTGCACGTGAAGATTCTCCACCTGCAGCTACACTTGTTGTGCCAGTGCAGAGTGTTCCTCCTACTGGGGAGCAGTCTCCCGTGGTGGAGGAGGCGCATGTTGAGTCCTCCAACAGCGTGGAGATCCTGGAGCCTGTTGCGGAGGCTCAGGGAGGGAAGCGTAAGGAAGCGTCTTCTGGCGGTTATGGCGCTAGCACTTCCAAGAGGAGGCGCCATCTGATTGCTAATGAAGAGTCTTTCACACCGGATGATATGTCCATTTCTGGCGCGGAGAAGAATCTGTCCAGGTCTCCACCTCTTATGTAAGTGTGTACAACTTCCTTCTTCCACATTTGTTACATCCTCGTACTAACTGTACCTTCTTTGTTTTGTAGTGACCATGCTGCGAATGATGATGCGGTGTTTGCTGACCGTGCCGTGTCACCACAGGCTGCTCGCGTGGAGGAGCCTTTGAAGGCAGCAGCGCAGATGTCTGCGCATGAGTTGGTGGAGGAGCTAGCCGTTGTTGCTGTTCGCCAGGCTGAGTTGGTCACTCAGCTAAAGGCGCGGGCTGTTGTGGAGGGAGGTAGCCTTGCTCAGAAGGATGAGCAGATTGCCCTGCTCAGGGCGCAGTTGGCTAGGGCGCAGGCAGAGGTGTTGGCTGCCGCTGAGCATGCAAAGAAGGTTACTGATGAGAAGTTGACTGTGATGGCGGATCTGCAACTCGAGCGTGGGGAGACGCAGCAATATAGGTTTAACCTCACCTGAGGGGTAAAGTACCTTGAGGAGAAGAAGAGTGAGCTCTGCGGCCAGCTTGCTGACTTTGGTAAGAAAGTGGAGAGCTCTCTGGAGATGCAGGAGGAAAAGCTGCGCAAGTTGAGCATAGAGTATGATGAGGAGTTGTATCCTCATCTTATGTCCATGATTGCGGAGCGCAGGTACTTGTTGTACATTATCCTTTGATTGTTATTTGTATTTTTTCCTTTCTTTCTAATGCATTCTTTGCTGTTTGTGCAGGTGGTTGATCAGCCATGGCTTGCGCCTGGCTGCCATGGGCACGTTGGAGTCCCCAGAGGTCGTGGGTGCCTTTGGTAAGGTGGTGGAATGCGCCGTTGCTCGTGGCAAGGCGCAGGCTGTGGAAGAGCTTGCTGAGGGTCAACTACTGACCATTCCCCTCGCTGAGGTTCCTGCATACAATGCTGATGCTTTTGAGGAGCTCGTGAAGGCGATGGAGGGGATGAGGCTCTTCGAGCTTCCGCACATTGCGCGGCTGGAGCGCGACCAAGATTGTCCCATCTCAGTAATAATGGCGGGATTAACTCTGGGGAGGCATATCTTGGAGAACGCAGAGGCTCAATCTGATTTTTATTTGAAGCCTGACGAGTCTCAGTTGCAGGTTCCAGTGTTCGCGCAGCCGCGTGATATTCTTAACCCTTTCGCTATTGAGAAGGAGGTTCCTCTGAAGGAGGTTTTGGAGCGTCACGCAGAGAGGGCGGTCAAGAAGAAAGGTCTCAAAGGGAAAGCCACTCTCTGCGGTGTGGGTGCTGCGCATATTCCTAGGTCAGATGGGGTTGCAGTCAGTGTGGCGATCGTGTCACCGAAAGATGTGTTGCTTTTGAAGAAACTCCAAGAGGCTGGGAGCTCTGCTGACCAAGAACGCAGTCCTCAACGCCGCCGTAGCTTGTAGATATGTATGTATAACTCGTACTTATAGTGTTGTAAAAACTCGTGGTTTTTGTTTAAATGAAAGTATGGGACTTTTGCACGTATATACCGTTTTGTACTTAGATATTTTGTCTTTGTTATGTGAGAGACTTTCCAAGAGTAACGATGTGCATATAATACCTTGTATTGTGTCCATAACGTATGTATTAAGTCTGTAACTTAATTTTGTGGTCCATAACCGTAACAACGTGCAGATAGGCTTGTAGCGTGCTACATTTATCATTTTGGAGGAACCAAGGGTCTTGGTTTCTTAGTTCGTCAAAACTTGCACAGTGTGCGTTATTGCGCATTCGTCGTGGGATGCATACTAAAGTCATAGTCGTGTATGAAGTTAGTGAGTTTGCGTACGAACTTAGGAGTCAATTGTTTTGAATCTATGTGGTGGTATGCAGCGTACTGCGAATTCCACTATTTAGGAGTCAATTGTCTTGAATCCATGTTTTGTTAAACGCGCACAGTGTGCGTTGAAGTGCATCCATCGTGGGATGTACTTTGAACTTACTCCAACGTCTTGACAGTAACGTGTTTAACAAGGATACGTGATCCAATGTTGATGGATTTGCAACCCTCTTATTCAACGAGTATGTTAGTAGGTTTACTCATCCTGTCTGCCCTCGTGTGGTCTTAATATGTGCATGCACGCCATGTAGGCAATAATATAAATAAATAGAATTGAAACATAAATGAATGATGTAATCAATAATGATGAAATGTGTTGTGGAGTTAGCTAGAAACCACAACGTTTTATTAATTCTTGCAAGTTAAAAAAGTAAAGACAAATTCCTAAAAGAAAAGGTAAATACACAGACATCTATTGAGCGCTTACTAAAGTGCAGAGGTGTCAGTGTGTGGGCCGTAGCCTAAAGGTAGCATCTCTTGAGATTGCAAATGTTCCAGGTGCGTGGTAGCTCGTGGCCCTTCATGTCGCGCACTTTGTACGCACCGTCGCCTAATGCCTCTGTGACCTCGTAAGGTCCTTCCCATTTGGGTTTGAGTTTTCCCGTGTCTTCTGCGTGGCTTGCATCGTTGGCGCAGTATACAAAGTCCCCTAGTTTGAAAGAAGTGTTTCTGACTCTTGCATCATAATACTTCTTCATCTTTGATTTAGCTTTTGCTTCGCGGATAGCTGCCCTTTCGCGTCGTTCCTCCAACAGATCTAAGTCAATGCGTCGTTCATCATCGTTTGTTGTGACGTTGACTTCCGATGTACGGATTGTTGGCATTCCAATCTCTGCTGGTATAACAGCTTCTGTCCCGTAGACAAGAGAAAAAGGTGTATCGCCGTTGCTGACTTTGATTTCTGTGCGGTGGGCCCACAGAACATGCGATAATTCGTCCACCCATCTTCCTTTATATTTGTCCAGGCGCGCTTTAATTCCTTCACCCAGACTACGATTCGCGCGTTCTACTAATCCATTTGTTTGTGGATGTTTAACTGACGCGAAGTGTTGTGTGATGTTTAACTGCGCGCACCAGTCTTTGAATGGGTTATCACAGAATTGTTTTCCGTTGTCCGAAATAATCTCTCCAGGTAGGCCAAAGCGACATACAATGTTATCCCAAACGAATCGTTTGACCTGGTTGCCTGTGATACTTGCCACTGCTTTTGCCTCTATCCATTTGGTGAAGTAGTCAATGGCGACAATGAGGAACTTAAGTCCTCCTGCCGCGACTGGAAAGGGTCCTGCAATGTCAATTCCCCATTTATGGAATGGCCAGGGTGAGGTGATGGGTGTTAGCTCATGTTGTGGTCGACGCGGAATGGGTCTGTGGACTTGGCAGTCGTTGCATCTTCTAATCATGTCTCGCGCGTCGCGGTGCATGGTGGGCCAATAGTACCCGGATCGCAAGGCACGCGCTACAACAGACCATGGTCCTGAGTGCATGCTGCAAGATCCGGCGTGGATTTCCCGGAGTACGTAGTCTGCCTGAAGAGGTCCGACGCACCTAAGCCATGGTTGTAGGAATGAACGCCGATATAGGATACCATCTCGAAGTTCGAATCTCTGCGCTGTGCGCCGTATCTGTCGAGCATCCTTTTGTTCCTGGGGGAGTGTTCCCTTGCTAATAAAATCCATGATGGGTGTCATCCATGTAGGATGTTCCTCCTCTATCACTGTGGAGATTTCCATCTCAGAGATGGATTTGTTCTTCAAGGTTTCCACCAATACCTGTTTTGACAGGTGTGCGAAGCTTGTAGATGCGATTTTACTTAGCGCATCTGCTTTTTTATTTTCTCCTCGTGGGATTTGTTTGATGGAAAACTTGTCAAAATTCTTGATCAAGGACTTGGTCTTATCGAGGTATTGGATCATGTGTTCCTCTTGGGCCAAATATTCGCCTAACACGTGGTTAGCTACTAATCGTGAATCCACATTAGCTTCTAGGTTGCGTATACCCGTTTGATTTGCTATGCGGAGTCCAGCCAGTAATGCTTCATATTCTGCCTCGTTGTTTGTGGCTATGAATTCAAAACGCAGTGCGTAAGTGTGTTCTGTTCCATCTGGGTTGGTAAGGATAAGGCCTGCGCCTGACCCTTCTGCGCATGAAGATCTGTCCGTAAATAGAACCCATGGTTCTTGTAATGGTACGTCAACCGTTGGTGATGGAGTATCAGCATCTGGCTTCTCGATAGTGAAATCAGCCAATATCTGTCCCTTGACCGCGGTGCGCGGCCTATAAGAGATGTTATGCTCACTCAATAACACGCTCCACTTTTGTAGCCGCCCTGATGCATCAGGTTTAGAGATAACCTGCTTGATGGGTTGGTCCGTAATTACAGCTATTGGATGCGCTTGGAAGTACCTGCGCAGTCTCTTAGCTGCGAATACTAAGGCTAGGACCAGTTTCTCCATAGCGGTGTAGTTAGTCTCTGTCTTCTTGAGAGCTTTGCTTACAAAGTATATGGGTGTTTGAACAGAGTTTCTGTCTGTCAGTAGTACCGCGCTGACTGCTCCATGGGTCGCTGATAGATACATGATCAGTTCTTCCCCTTGTCGGGGTGCGACAAGCTTGGGTAGCTCTGCTAGGTTTTGTTTGAGTTGTTGGAAAGCTTCTTCCGCTTCTGGAGTCTTCTTTTAGTGTGCGCGGTGAAGGTAGTTCGATGACCGCTCTTGTTTTTTCTGGGCAAGGTTTAATACCATCGGGTTCTATTAGGTATCCAAGAAACATGCCTTCTGTTGCTCCAAAAGTGCACTTCTTGGATTCAACTTCATGTTTATTCTTCCCAATGTCTTAAACGTTTCCTCTATGTCACGCACCAATTCCTCTTCGGTATGGCTTTTTATGACTAGGTCATCAACATAGACCTCCAAATTGCGGCCCACTTGCTTCTCAAATGCGTTATCCACTAACCGTTGGTATGTGGCTCCTGCATTTTTTAAGCCAAAGGGCATTTTTGTGTAGCAATACACCCCCTGACTCGTGTGGAAGGCTGTTTTTTCTTCATCCTCCTTGGCCATTTGAATTTTATGGTATCCTTTGTATGCGTCTAGGAAGCATTTAAAAGGATACCCGCACAAGGATTCTACTTTCCAATCAATTTCTGGTAGCGGATAGCAGTCTTGTGGACATGCTTTGTTGAGATCCTTCCGCAACTCTTCAACCCATTTATGCTTTGAATGCCTTCCGCAACTCTTCAAACCCATTTATGCGCCCTGGTAAGTTGGGCTTACCTTGTTTGGACTCCTGCTCTCGTATCAATTAGAACTTTAGTGCTTATGAAACCTGCGCACTAAGAAAGTAAACAACACCGTTAGACTTATCGTGGGATTGTCTCCCACGATTAGACTCCGGCGTGAGAGTAAGTAATCGGTTTTAGGGTTTTGTTTAAGAGTTATGGATTGTGTGAATCGTACCTTTAATGAGAATGTATCATTCTATATATATGGGCGCAGAAACCGTGTAGATTTCTTGCTCCTTACTCTTCGCACACGTGGTGCTTATCCGGGGTAAAAATATCTATTCCGTAAATAGAAGACCCTTATCCTATGACCGGGTAGTTTGGTTGGGCTTCGGACTTCGTGAGTCCAAGCCATTGGTATTATGGCCCAGGTCATTTGTCATGATAGCCCACTCGTGGTGGGTTTAGGCTTAGTAATGTCTATCATTTGAACTCGTGGGCCAACTATAGACTATACGTCATCAGTGTGTCACTGATATGGAAAGGGAATCCAGTGGCAGACAAAATATGAAACAAACGTACTCTTCTTAATTAACGTTGGAGATAGTGATATAAATAATAAATAATGATCATTTCAAGAATATTAAGTATTAGCTGGGTAAGCTTATCACTTAATTTATTAACATGATGTTAAGTTCATATTTAATAAAGTTATAAAAAGTTTACAGATTTTCTACACAAACATCACAGATTTAAGTTTGCAAATCAACACTAATAGCAGCCGTACAGACGACCGAGTCTTCGCTGCCTAGGTAGCATGCAAGGCACGTTGTTCTTAAATTTGCAAGACTCGGTGCCAAGATCGAGTTGTGTAGTGTGTGTGTTTTGGTGGGGTATATTTTGGTAATGAAGTTGATTGTCTTTAAACTAAGTTGGTGGTGAAGTTGACACTTAAAAAAATAGTTCAATCTACACACTTATATTTCGACGCTTTTAAAAGTTGTGTAAAATCTTATTAATTTATTAACACTTATTAATATGTAAAAATTAGTTACATTAATTATGTGTAAAAAGCTGTTCAAAAAAAAAAAAAAAAAAAAAAAAAAAAAAAAAAAAAATTATGTGTAAAAAATATTATAAAACAATGGAATTAACACAATTATGATTGTATAAAAAAAAGTTAGCACTTTTAAGTGTGAATAAATATAAGATTTCTCCACGTACGGGAATTAATTGTAACACCCAGTTTCTCCATACTTGAGAAACTTGGGTGCTAAAAAAGACTTCCATACCTTTAAGTGTAGACACTTTTTAGATTTCTCCACACTTAGGATACAATTATAAGTGTCAAAACCTGTTGTTTTACATTTTTTTCACACTTATAAGTGTAACCAATTATTACACATTATTAAGTGTTAATAAATTAATAAAATTGTACACATATTCTAAATGTGTGGAAAAAAAATGTATAGATTGAACTATTTTTTTATAGTGTGGTTGTAGACAGAGAAAGCTAAAATTGTGTTGAGATTATGATATAATAATAAATGCCGTTTTGAGATCTCCTTATTACAGTTGGTGTGACATTTATCGTTAAAAGTATGTGAACATTGAATAATGGAAAGAGGTTTTAAGGAACAAACTACTTACGCCAACCGTTTTCCCTAAAACATAGTTTAGGATGTTATAAATTATTAATTATATGATCTAAGATAACCCCATATGCTGATTATAAAATTTAATCAGTCAATGAATGTGTACTTGGAAAGATGCCATATTTGTTGTCTCTGGAAATGATTCTTCCCCCATTGCCTTGCGATTTTAGTTACTTCAAAAGCAATCTAATAAGAAACTCCCAAACATGTCTCCATGCTTTTAAAAACTAAGAATAATAATCGGCCATCTGAGTTCCTTATATGCAATGATTCAACTACGCATTATCTGAAACTGGACTTTTTCGATATACAGGGGGGGGGGGGGGGGGGGGGGGGGGGAGTTTTCCCCGGGTTAAGTTCGAGTTTTACAAGAGACAAAAAACCGGATTTTCTTCCTAGTGCGAAACCGTGAGTTCTAGGGGTTTCCCTTCGCGCGTCTCTCCTAGTGGTTCGGGTCTCGGGGCCTGCCCATTTGGATGGTTTAACTCGGGGGTCGGATTTCAAGTGTTGTGCCGTTCTATAAATAAATAAATTAAAAATAAATAAATAAAAATTATTGACTTAAACCCTTATTTTCAGTTGAGTCTGAAAAGGTGGTACAACGCGATAATTGAGTCTGATTCACAGCTTGCTACCTCTCTTGCTTCATCCGAGTCTGACCCTTCTTGGTCACTTGATGCTATTGTTGGTGACATTAAAGATTGGGCATCCCAGCTAAATTTGCGTTTCTCTTGGATTCCTCGTACATGTAATTGCGTTGCACATAGAGTCAGGGGCGGAGCCATGATTTTTAGTTAAAGGGGGCCGACCTTGCCTAAGGCAAGTCATAGTGATGGATATTGTTTCAGAATTTAATCTATAGTGTTGTTTTTTATTGTTTAAGTTATTCATTATTGAATTTTGTAGGTATGCCTATGAAATAAGGATGACTGAATGTAAAAAACTAGTACAAAAATGGCTCGTAGTCTAAGTAAATAATGAATAAAGTGGGTTGATTAAGGGTGGCTCAGCACCCACTAGTCACCCTACTAGCTCCGCCCCCGCATAGAGTGGCACATGTAGCTTTCAATTATGTTGCAAATTTTATTTGGGATGTAAACTTTCCTGTAGAAATTACCTTAGCGATGAGGAGTGATCTTGAATAATTTTTTTTTGAGTTAATTGCATTTTTGGTCCCTGTGGTTTGGCCAAATTGCATATTTGGTCCCCAACTTTTTGAAAGTGCACCAGACGTCCCCATTTTCAAGTTTCGGTTGCATTTTTTATCCCTGACCAACATCAAATGACTAAAATACCCCCATCACTATTTTCTTTTCAGTTTTTTTACATAAATGGCCCATGTGTTGCGCCAGACTTTACAAAAATCGACCCATTTTTTTTCTTCTTTTAAAATTAGTATTATTTTTTAATTAAATAATATTCAAAAAATATTAAAGATATTCCAAAAATATTCAAAAAAATAATCAAAAATATTCAAAAACATTCATTCGTATTATACGTTTTTTTTTTACGTTTTCGTCTGTTTTTTTTTTACGTTTTCATCTTTTTTATACATTTTCATCTTTTTTCTTACGTTTTCGTCCGTTTACGTCAGTTTTCTTACGTTTTCATCTATTTTTTTTACGTTTTCGTTTGTTTTCTTCCGTTCTCGTCTGCTTTCTTACATTTTTGTCTGTTTTCTTACGTCTTCGTCCGTTTTCTTATGTTTTCGTCTATTTTTTACGTTTCTCTCTTTTTTACGTTTTCGTTTGTTTTTTACGTTTTCGTCTGTTTTCTTTCGTAAAAAAACAGACGAAAACTAAAAAAGAAACAGACGAAAATGAAAGAAAGAAGAAAACGTAAAACATCAGACGAAAACGTAAGAAAACGGACAAAACGTAAAAAAGATGAAAACTTAAAAAAATGACAAAAACGTAAGAAATAAAGAAGAAAACGTAAAACATCAGACGAAAAACGTAAAAAATAAAGAAGAAAACGTAAAAAAAATAGACGAAAACGTAAAAAAGAAAAGAAGAAAATGTAAAAAAACGGACGAAAACGTAAAAACGGAAGAAAACGGACGTCTGTTTTTTTTACGTTTTCGTCTTTTTTATACATTTTCATCTTTTTTCTTACGTTTTCGTCCGTTTACATCAGTTTTCTTACGTTTTCATCTATTTTTTTTACGTTTTCGTTTGTTTTCTTCCGTTTTCGTCTGCTTTCTTACATTTTCGTCTGTTTTCTTACGTCTTCGTCCGTTTTCTTATGTTTTCGTCGATTTTTTACGTTTTCGTTTGTTTTTTACGTTTTCGTCTGTTTTCTTTCGTAAAAAAACAGACGAAAACTAAAAAAGAAACAGACGAAAATGAAAGAAAGAAGAAAACGTAAAACATCAGACGAAAACGTAAGAAAACAGACAAAACGTAAGAAAACGGACAAAACGTAAAAAAGATGAAAACTTAAAAAAATGACAAAAACGTAAGAAATAAAGAAGAAAACGTAAAACATCAGACGAAAAATGTAAAAAATAAAGAAGAAAACGTAAAAAAAAGTAGACGAAAACGTAAAAAAGAAAAGAAGAAAACGTAAAAAAACGGACGAAAACGCAAACGGACGAAAACGTAAAAACGGAAGTCTGTTTTCTTACGTTTTCGTCCGTTTTTTACGTTTTCTTCTTTTCTTTTTTACGTTTTGTCCGTTTTCTTACGTTTTTGTCATTTTTTTAAAGTGGACGAAAACGTAAGAACGCAGATGGGAACGTAAAAAAAAGGACGTAAACATAAAAAACAGACGAAAACGTAAAAAAAACAGACGAAAACGTAAGAAAACTGACGTAAATGGACGAAAACGTAAGAAAAAAGATGAAAATGTATAAAAAACGGAAGAAAACCTAAAAAAGCAGACGAAAACGTAAAAAAAAAAAAAAAAAAAAAAAAAAAAAAAAAAAAAAAAAAAAAAAAAAACGTATAATACGAATGAATTTTTTTGAATATTTTTGATTATTTTTTTGAATATTTTTGGAATATCTTTAATATTTTTTGAATATTATTTAATTAAAAAATAATACTAATTTTAAAAGTAAAAAAAAAAAAAAAAAAAAAAAAAAAAAAAAAAAAAAAACGGGACGATTTTTGTAAAGTCTGGCGCAACACAGGGCCATTTATGTAAAAAACTGAAAAGAAAATAGTGATGGGGTATTTTAGTCATTTGATGTTGGTCAGGGACTAAAAATGCAACGAAAACTTGAAAATGGGGACGTCTGGTGCACTTTCAAAAAGTTGGGGACCAAATCTGCAATTTGGCCAAACCACAGGGACCAAAAATGCAATTAACTCTTTTTTTTTTGGTGTTAGCCTTTTTAGTAAGAAGAAGAAGAAGAAAAAAAAAAAAAAAAAAAAAGGAAGATGATGTCTTTTTAAACATGAAACATTAGTTCTTGACCATCTTACCCGTATATATGGAAATTCATTCATTCACAAGTACATGTGAATAATGCTTGTTACACACTAAATTATAGTTTAGATATGAGACAACCTTAATATGACATGTGAAATCCATTCAACAAATCATTTAGGAAGCCTATTGGGAAACACCTGCCATCATATTGTTCGAGATGTAAACATTTGGAAGGAAAATTTATCTCCACAAAACACTTGAAAATATAGAAAACACCTTTAGTTGATGTTTGTATTTTCTATTTTGAAGAAAGGGAGGGAGGGAGGAAAACAAGGAAAACAACTAAAATTTGTTTTGTAATTTTCCTTGTAAAGAGTTATGAAATAGGGTATTTTGCAAAACATTTTGTTACAAAACGCTGATTTGAACGCGATCTCTGTTTTCCATGTTTTTTCCGCAAAACATTTTGTAGAAAACAAGAGTGTTTTCCCCCCAACTAAACGCACCCTTAAGGTCCTATAGCTATGGCTGCTCACCAGATCGATATACTTGCAAGTATGGTTGGCTGTTTCTCTTATAACAGATGCACTTTCATCATCTGGTAAGGTGCATGGTTATGGTTGTGTCATTCGGTTCCATTGATGTTTCCATTATTAATTCTGATTTTGTAACTCAATTGTGCAACAAAGCTTGGTATAACTTAATTTTATAATTCTAATATTCCACAGATTGCTGGAAATGCAACTTTTGATTTTGGTTGTTTTTTGTTATAGGCATTGATTGCAGCTCAGTTTCAAAAGGGGACTATAGATCTGTGAAGGATGTCACTTACTTTGTTTTAAAGGTAAGTTATACTGGTATACTAAAGTTGCAAAGTTTCTTTATCTAGTGAAGACCCTAGAAACCTTATCACATTATGTGTGCATAGTGAAATTATGTCCACCCACTGACACACCTTTTATGGCTTACTGTCACTAGATTTACGTGAGTTCCTGATCGGTTATATACATGTTTCTCAAATTGTTTCCCGACGGGTGTTACTTTGGCTGCAATATTGGGCATATCATTTGGTTCTATACCTACACTATTCACCAAAAACGTAGAAGTATTGATTATTGCTAGAACTGGGGTCTTGGTAAAATCTCTACACCCTGCTTTTTTTTTTTTTTTTTTTTTTTTTTTTTTTTTTTTTTTATTATGGTGATTATCACTATCTCTCTCACGCCTTTTTTTCTCAGAAAAAGTTTGTGAGTGCTAGTCAACCTTTGAGTGCCTTGGCTTTTATCGTTGATGGTTTGCATTATGGAGTTTCAGACTTCTCTAATGCAGCTTATTCCATGGTACGCTTGCAGACTACTGATAAACAAGAATATTACTGTGACCTCTAACTAATTTTTGAAACAAACCACAGATGCTTGTGGGGGGTTTTATCATCTGCATTTATGGTGTTTGGGGGGGGGGGGGGGTTTGACTCTCTTTATGGGATTGCGACAGTGAACTTGCAAGGTACGAGTCTATCATACTTTAAATGTTGAAACTGACACTGTTATAAAAATAGAGGACTGTTATCAACAAAAAAAACAGTGCATTTAACAGTTGCGTAAAGATGAAGATATGATATATAAAAAACTGCGGTTTCAAAATATGTCAACAAAGGAAATGTTATTTTTCACAAGACACACTAAAATGGAAACATGTATCATAATTGTGGTGCAGTATTAGCATTATTGTAAGAGTGATGACATTAACATTATAAGATTTAATTTTCACTAGTAATATATAGGTTTTCTGTTGCGATTATGTAGTTCCTTTCTCCGCTTTGCCTTTACTTTTGTTCAATAGTAATCAACCTGTTTCTTTGATAGGCTGTCAACCAAGAATGGACCCTGGTGGTTTTTGTATCAGGATTTGAATAAAGCCAAGGTTGGTGACCAAAAGATGGAACTTCTACTTTTGCCCGTATGTTGCATTTGTTTATTATGGTCCATTTTGTTTCTGATTGTGTTACCATTTTTTCTTTTTTTCTTTTTTCTTTTTCAGCTTCATTAGATGGAATTTAGAAATCAAACAGGTCTGATGACAACAGTCTTGACTGCTGATATACATGCCAACGGTAAGTTCAGTTTTTTTTGCCTTTTTTCGTTTAGTTTGACTTTACTCTGTAACACCTTTAGGCTATTTCCGTTTGCCTTTTATGTGACTTCTATGGCTTTGCAGGATAGTAGGTGGTGGCTACAAGCGTCTTATTGTATATAATGCTACTTTTCATGTTAGTGGCTAACGATTAGCATTTTTAATGTTTCTCATGCAAATCACTTACGATTTTAGGTTCGAATAAAGCTATGTTTGCAACCTTGTGAGCTTTTGGTCGTATTTCACCACAACTTCAATAGTTTCAAGAAACATAAATGCCTTGTAAACATGTAAGCATATGTTGTGCAAAACTTTAGTCAAAGATGATTTAACTGCATTGGTTCATGGTCAATATTTGACCACCTGGAATAAGCTCTGTTTTTTACTAGTAGGTTTATTTTACTTGAGCTTCTAATTCATAGTATTCATGCTCCCTTGTCCCTATGTATAAAACACACATTGGCAAACCATAATAAGCAAAACAAGTAACCACATTTAGTTCAAGTAAAATTAATCTTCAATCTTGCAACTACAATTCCTCGATATAACTTTCTGTTTGTCGTTCAAATAAATACATGACAATGTATCATCACAATTGGTTCTTATTTAAGTATTCCCGTCTCAAAAGAAGGTCATGTTATTCACAAGGAAATCAATTCCCCATTAGAAGAATAACTCCTAAGGAACAAAACGTGTATCAAGCAAAACAATGAAAGGGTCTATAAGGCCGGAAAGAATGAAGATTGGATTACCAAGCTCTCAGTCGAGATTAGCAATGACAGCATCAACGACTTCCTGAGTGGTGCTTGTCCCACCAAGATCTTTTGTTCGGTACTTTCCTTCCAAAATCACACGCTTGACAGAGTTCTCTAGTCGGTCTGCAAATGAGGGAAACTGAAGATGTCTGAGCATCATGGCTGATGACAGAAGCAAAGCCACTGGATTTGCTGTCTTTCGGTCTACTATTTTCTGTTTTCCAACATTTCCTGCTGAGGCACCTTGTTCGAACACAGCATGATCCGCTCCCACGTTACCTGCGAATTTTACAACTCCGCTTATTTCTATATGAATCATTATATTAAAAAACAAAGCTTGCGTCTTTGATCGCAGCACCGATTCAGTATTTCAGTTCTTTAGATTGATTCATAATGAGTTTAGAAGGCACACAAACCTCCAGGCATGACACCAGTGCCCCCAGCAATACCAGCAGCAGTATTTGCCACCAAATTTCCATAAAGATTAGGTGTCACCTACAAAATAACAAATCAACTTATTTCTAACAGCATATCATTAAGAAATTAGATTCATTTCACTGTCGACCAAAGGAATTATACCAAGTTGATAATTATGTTTTATATACAAATAACAGACATCATAGTTGATACAAGAATCGGGAAAAACTAAATCAGTACAATAACTTACCATAACATCAAATTGTTCAGGTTTTGAAACAAGCTGCATGCAGCAATTGTCCACAATAATCTCATTGTATTTGATGCTGGGATACTTGCTAGCTATCTCTCGGCATGATTCTAGAAACAAACCATCTGCAAGTTTCATAATATTTGCTTTGTGCACAGCCGTCACTGTTTTCCGGTTGTTGAGGTAGGCATACTCAAAGGCATACTTTGCAATACGCTCTGAGCAAAACTTAGTGATCACCTGCCAATTTAGAGTATTGGAAATAAAGATCAGTGTTTCTTGAAAAAGATCAGACGTCCATATGATAAAATAAAGTAATGAACCAAGACTAAGCAGCAGCAATATAAAATGGATAATCATTAACCGCTAAATATACATACAGTATACCATGGAATGGTCAAAAAGACAACAGTAACCTCTCCAACGAAGCCAAATTCGGAAACCTCTCCCTGGCCCTGCCTCATGGTCTCACTTCTTACTGTCAGATAAGGTACAAAAAACAGTATGATCCACGATGTGCCTCACAACTCACAACCATCACCACCTCATCTCTTTAAAAATTCTATTAATTCTAGTGAATCAACAAAACTGCTTCAGACAACATCCATACTCATAACTCATGAAATTAAGCAAAGTGATTTGAAGCATTTCAGATGCTAAAATAGAGAACTGTATACTTGTTTATCAGAGCAAAACATCATCACTTGTCAACAATGATATGCCCCAGCTAAATATACAAAAGTCTGGTTGTTTACTTGGCTGTGGTTATCTGCTATCCTGAGAAGTGTGATGAATCATATATTTGGTTCAAATGCTTTTTACTATACAGCTACTTGGAGTTAGCTAGACATGGAGTTAGCTAAATCTTATTTATAAATCTGAGCGACATTGACATAAAAGCCAATAAGAGACATCTTACTGATTTCTTGTTATGATTGCAACAGCTCTTTCTCAGTAACTATGTACGACATTAGCTAGACATGGAGTTAGAAGCATGCCCAGTGGCGGTGATGTAACTCCCCTTTGTTAATGGTACAACTTACTTTGGCTCAATTGTGATTTAAATGACGTGAAAAGACGTATATATGTTTGATTTATTTATCCAACACTAATTCTATTTCATAGCTCTAAAGTTCTCTCATTTCCTAACAGAGAGAAGTTGATACAGTGGGATGCCTTGTCTTAAGCAGACGCCAAAGTTGACTTTTCAGAGGCAAGCCACTCTCTAACTGGTTAATTAAGTTAAAAATGAACACATAATAATCCCGAGATGAATCCTTGCCATAAAAGAACTACTAATACTAATCCTTTAAGGCTGATATTCATCCTTAATCAAGTATCAACATTATTTCTGTATTTATCTAAGGTTTACCACTATTCCACAGTCAAACTACAAACTCATGCTGGCATGTGTCTAATCAAATAAGCAAATAATACATCAGTACCCATGATAAAGGCAAACATGAACTTCATGTGGTACAGAAGAAAAAAAAAAAAAAGCCAAATGCCACTATCTCTCGCAACATATGTAAAACTATCAGCCAAATATCAATATGTATAACTGAAATTTTATCAAGAAATATTTTCAAGTATAAGCATGTCAACTTACCTACAAACTCCATTACCCTGCAAAACTACATTGGTTTCTTTGTCCTTATAGTCTTCAAACCAAACCCCTAACCAACAAAGTCCATGGAGAATAGAACACGTGTGAAGCTACGAATGAAGTAAATGAGAAGTTTCCTTTCTTCTTCTCAATCAATAGTACAAGTAAATCCATTTATAATCGGACCAGGGACTCGTACATAACTACATTAGCAGCATCATGATGTGGCAGTCTTAACCTTATGGACTAACGGGCTAAATGACAAAACATTTGGTTTCATACAGGACTATTGAATTTGTTAATTATTGTATATGTCAATGATGGTTTTCTATGCGAGCACAAGAGGTAACACCAACCAAAAGCTCCCTCCTTTTGATTGTCTATTTCTCAAGGGTAAGTTGCTAGCCCTTAACCGACTAAGAGGATGTTTACTTTTCCCTTATTTCCTCTCAATTGATATTAAGGAGACTCACAAATGTTTCTCTCTTCCAATTAAGAGGCTAATTAAGACACTCAAAGCTAAACCACTTAATTTAGTAAACAACCCCTAAGTCCTTGGTAAATAACAACATCATGAAGCTACCAATGAAGTATATGAGGAATTTGATTTATGCTTTTCGAACAACTGAACACGAACACACCAATCCATAATACTAGACCAGGAACTCTACACAAGTTCAGTAAACCAGTCTAAGAACCTCCTTGCAAACTACAAAAACACAAAGTTGTAGGAAACTGGAACCATTATTTTAAACAATTCATTTCAGGTGCTACCGTATGTCCGTATCCTTCCCGCACATCACAAACGAAGTTTCCCAACATTCTATCCTCAATCCTTATATAACT
Source organism: Artemisia argyi (assembly GCA_030686995.1). Taxonomy (NCBI): domain Eukaryota; kingdom Viridiplantae; phylum Streptophyta; class Magnoliopsida; order Asterales; family Asteraceae; genus Artemisia; species Artemisia argyi. The sequence continues at coordinate 100,896,110 of CM060698.1, read as the reverse complement.
AACTCAATCTCTATTCTTAAAATAGATAAAAATCAAAAGCTAAACACTCATTTCGAAACAAACAATAGATTCCAATTTCTAAACGCTTAACACTTGGAAACGCTAACATCATGTATTCAAATATCAATACTTAACGATGAAAACCAACAAACTATTCAAAACACGAGCCTAAAAGTATACCTTAAGACTCTCAACAACCCCGTGAAGAAGCCAAACATTAAAACGTTAAACAATACAACAATACAAATATCTAATTCATAGGAACATTCAAACAAAATCGAAAAGGTAAACGCTCATTTCTAAACAAGCATTACACTATAAATGCTAAAAACTAAACTCTTAACACTAGAAAAAGCTCATTTCTAAAAAAGACAAATACCAATTTAAAAGACGAGCCGAAAATACATATACCTTAAGACTCTCAACAACCCCAGGCACAACCTCATGCTCAACTCCAGCATACTCGCCCTCTGTATTCTCCCTAATAACCACAACATCAACATTCTCATGCCGTGTCGGCAACCCGGGCAAATTAAAACAATTCACCAAACTTGCGTACAAATCGATCTCTTTCCTCAGCTGCACACTCATCGAACTCACTCCGCCTCCCATCGGCGTATTCAACCCCACTTTTAAACAAACTTTATTCCTTTTTATCGACTCGAGTACTTCGACAGGGATCGTTTTCATATCACCGTGTACGTCGAATTTCTCAAAGATGATCGGCGCGTGAAGCGCATTGAGGACCTGCTCGACTGCTCCAGTGACTAAGGGACCGATGCCGTCGCCGGGGATTAGGGTTACGGTGCGTGGTGAGCCGTCGCCAGGTCGGGGCATGTAGGTTACGGGTCGGGTTTGGTTTTGGGTACAGAAAATTTGTTTGAGTAGTGGTATGGATCGTTTAGTTGTTGCCATTGATTGATCTGTTTATTTGATTTGATTTGAAAATTGGGAATTAGGGTTTGGGGGAATATAGGGAAGATGGGAAGGCAAGTGGAAATAATGTTAAGGGGAATTTGAATGAATGAATAATTGAGAGAAAAGAGAATATTGTTTGACTTTTCAATAATGCAAAAGATTAGTTTTAAATATTGATATAAAAACCAAAAGGTAAAAACTCATTTCCAAACAAGCATCACATTTTAATCGCCGAAAATTAAACTCTTAACATCTGTCTATTTAAGTATTCAAAACACGAGCCGAAAAGTATATGCCTTAAGACTTTCGACAACCCCGCTAAACACTCATTTCCAAAGCTTGTAGCAGAAAAGTATATGCCTTAAGACTTTCGACAACCCCGCTAAAACTAATCTCTCAACACTAGAAATCTAGAATACGCTAACATCTATCTATTCATATATCAATACTTAAAAAACCATCGGAAAGTATATCTTTACAATACAAATGTTAAATGTATCTACAAAACATCGATATAAAAAACAAAAGCTAAGCAGTCATTTCCAAACGCTAAAAACAAAACATAAAAAAACTAAACACTTAACACTAGAAAACGCGGACATCTATCTATTCAAATACCAATACTTAACCATAAAAAACTAAACACATATAAAAAAAAGGAGCCAAAAAGTATACTTTAGTGGTCCAGAAATCAGTTTTATGCGCGTGTGTGTTATATGTGGTTCGGTGTTATGCTAAAACTATAAATGCTAAAAACTAAACGCTTAACACTAGAAAACGCTAACATCTATCAATTCCAATATCAATAGTTCAATACAGATAAAAACCAAAAGCTAAACACTCATTTCCAAACAATCATTTTAGTCTAAACGCTTAACACTGGGATACGCTAACATCTATGTAGTCAAATACCAATCCTTAACGACGAAAACCAACACACATACTCAAAACACGAACCTAAAAAGTATACCTTAAGACTCTCAACAACCCTGGGAACAATTTAGAAATTAAACACTAAACAATACAAATATATCGTTCAAACAAAATCCAAAAGGTAAACGCTCATTTCTAAACAAGCATTACATTCTAAACGCTAAAAACTAAACGAGCCGATAAAATATATACCTTAAGACTCTCAACAACGCCAGGCACAACCTCATGCTCAAGTCCAGCATACTCGCCCTCCGTATTCTCCCTAATAACCACAATATCAACATTCTCGTGCCGTGTCGGCAACCCGGGCAAATTAAAACAGTTCACCAAACTCGCATACAAATCGAGCTCTTTCCTGAGCTGCACATTCAACGAACTCACACCTCCCCCCATGGGCGTATTCAACCCACCTTTTAAGCAAACTTTATTCCTTTTTATCGAGTCGAGTACTTCGGATGGGATCGTTTTCATATCCCCGTGCACGTCGAATTTCTCGAAGATGATCGGCGCGTGGAGCGCGTCGAGGACCTGCTCGACTGCTCCGGTGACTAAAGGACCGATGCCGTCGCCTGGGATAAGGGTGACGGTGCGGGGAGAGCCGTCGCCGGGTCGGGGCATGTAGGTGACGGGTCGGGTTTGGGTTTGGGTTTGGGTGTGGCGGAGGAGTTGTTTGAGGAGTGGTATGGATCGTTTAGTTGTTGTAGCCATTGATTGATCTGTTTAATTGGAAAATGAAAAATGGGAATTAGGGTTTGAGGGGAAGATGAAGAAGATGTAAAGTGGAGAAAATGAAATGTGTTTTAAAGCGGGTGAATAATTGAGAGAAACAGAATATTGTTGACTTTTCAATAATGCAGAAAGATAAGTTTTAAGTATTAGCAAAGAGAAATGATTTGCACACTCCTATTTTTTATTGGGACACTCCAATGTGTGCATCAGGCAGTTGTACTTTAACTATAATCTGCTTTAACTGCTTGTACATTTGAGTGTCCCAATAAGAAATGAAAGTGTGCAAATCACTTCCCATTAGCAAAAGGTCATTTTGGATTTTTAATAATTTTCTGTGTTATTAAATACGTTTATGTATTTTTTTGTGTGCTTAACTTGTGTCTTTAGGACACAAGTTAGAAAAACCCTTTTAATAAATACTAACCTCTACTTGGACACTTGGTTAGTAAGTATGCTAGTTATAATATATGTGCACGTACAGGGTTTTTAAACCTTTTTTTATTATATATTATTATCGATTAAGAAATGAATCACTTAACATGTTTTAAATAGTTTTATTTTGTGGACTAAAAATAAAAAACTACATGTATATATGTTATAATCTACTTATTATTTTAGTAGAATGCTTTTTGATTAAAAATAAAATTTTATTATTCAAGCAAAATCACATGACGATACTTGACTTGCGTAAGATGTTAGTGATATATGCTTTTAGTTTTGCTAACCCATGATATCAATTTACGATGTGTTTTGTAATTGTGGTATTTCTTTTACTTATATTTTCGTTAAAATATGTAGCATATTTAGATAATTTTGAAGATTGGTTCATTTCCTTAATTATGAATATATATCATACCATGTTTACCAATATACATTTTTGTTTGAAAAATTGTATTTTCATAAGTTTGTGCTATTTACTTCTCATGTTTGATCATAAAATTACCAAATTAACATAGATGCTTATACTATAGCTTCTTTATTACATAAAAAGAAAAAAAATGTAATGGTAAAATACGTTTATCAGTTTATGTATAAGGTATAAGAATAATTTTTCTGTGAGACCGAACTATATAAGGAAATTATTATTACTTGCATAAGTAAATTTTAAATGCATGGAAAAAACAGCAAAGAGTACATTCGCAAGTCTTTTAAAATTGTTTGAATTCTTATCGACCTTTCACTTTAGTGCAACTTTCTCACAATTAGCCTAAATCATCAAGGTAAAAGACACCCATATTTTAGACCGTTGTTTGACACGCATAGTGTTATCAATGACAATAAACACCTGCTAAGTTTCATTAACTCATTCAAAGACACCTGCTAAGAATTCCTACCAAAAAATTCCTCGTATAGCCACTAAAACACATCTTTGGTACATTAAAATACATTCATTATTATCTAAATTAGCAACTCAACTAATTATACATTAATACCTTGAGCAGGCGTAGATAATCCTTCCACGACAATTATGTGTTGATACTTAATCCTCCTCTAAAAATCGCACACAACAAGTTGCTTTGCATTTTAGTGTGTGCGATAAGATCATAAAACTGCAAACACCAATAACATGTTGCATTGTAGTGAGGATAACAACAAAGTTAGTCCTAACATCAAATAAGAAAACTTCATATTAGAACTAAAGGGGTTATTGGTTATGCTTATTGAAAATGCTTATTGGCTTATTCAATTACTATAACACAATAAGTTTATGATAAAGCTTTAAGCTTTTTTAAGAAGCTTAATAAAAACTCTTGAACTCACAAATAATTCTATCACAGCATAATATGTTTATAGTAAAAACACAAATATTAGGTGTAGAATTTTTCAGTAAAACATTAAAAAATGTTACTGAAAGTTGGTGTGTATAAAAAGAAGTTACACTATAAAAAAGGTTACTAAAAACTATCAGCTAGATAAGGCATAAGTTAAAGTTCTGTTGAGCTTTCTTTCGGATTCTATTCAGAAGCAAAAAGAGGTTAACACATAAATCATAAGTATAGAAGAATGGTTCAATCTCACATCCTTGATTATCAACTCAATAACATTATCGCAGTATAGTAACGTAATAACCTGATTAAAAACTATATATACTTGCTTAATAATTTTCATGTACATACTTTTAATTCCTTTACAGCAGCCAACTATTACGTTTTTTTTTTTGTTTTTTTTTTTTTTTTATTTTTTTTACTTTTTTTTTATGAAACATCATTTCAATGAATAAAGTTAGGTTATCACCCACGCAGTTTTTCTTTTTTTGATTTAAGAGGTGATTATTATCAAATAAGAATTGTGATGCGTGCATTTTTTTTTTAATAATTTAAGGATCTAACCCATGTGTTTGTTATTTTTTTTTAATAATTAGCTTTGTATAACGTTTTTAACTGACAAGCATGTTGAGGTTGAGGTTAATGTTGTTGTTTAACTTTAACTATTGATATCATGTTTACAAAATGTGCGAGTTTAATAGCACATAATGAGCGTTGATAAAGTTAAATTATGCTCCATAAGGTTTTTACAATGTTTTTATGGATATCCATATATAAATTTCAAATAACAATTTCATGAGTCGTTGTTATAAGTTGAATCGCGTTTATTTATTTTCATATCACACTAACTCGTGCTTACCATTTGATATTTATATTCTCGTTACTAATAATTTAGCCGTATTTAATATTCAATCTTGTGTACACATAAATTAAACTTTTAAATAAAATAACATGAGTCCTTATTTAAAAAAATATATTATAGAAAAGTTTAAAACTAACATTAGTTTAAAAAATATTTAACGTGTATTAAAACTAATTCGCATATTTATCAAATTTTATAATTTTAATGATAAAAGTCTAAAAACTAATACTAATAATCATTTGATTTTAAACAAAGTTAATATTATAAAGTATAGGGGCATGAAGTGTAAGGGGTTATCTGTTTTTTTTTTTTTTTTTTTTTTTTTTTTTTCAAAAGTTATTAAAAAACATGGAAACTTGTAATTTTACACTTAGCTCTATATAATTTATTTAAAATTCAAACACCAAAGTTTTATTAATTACTTCATCTTTTTTTAAGTTTTTGTTTTCATAAATTTGACACCTATATTTTTATGCATTTTTTTTAACCAAATTGATTAAATTTGACCAAAATCAATTTAATTTTGACTTTTTATTAACCAATCATATTGCTCGATTTCGCCTACGTGGCAAAATCGAGTTCTCCTATTGGTCTAATTTTTTTTTTCAATAAGAAGGGATTTTCAGAAATACTCTGAAATGATATAATTTTTTTATTATATAAATATATAAAAAAGATATGAGTCTATTGTGAAACCCAACTTTAGGGTAAGGCTGAGACCATAGATCGAATCCAACCGAGAAATCGACTCGTACTGAACATATTTTGATCTGGTCTTCAGTTGGTGTTTTGGGTCGTTTTTGCTGGTCTAATTTAGGGTTGGACCGTGATGAACACTACTTCACGATTTGGTTAAATTGCGGTTAGGGGCGAACCGAGAAGGGTTTCTGGAGGTGCACGTGAACCTCAAGGATTTATCTTGCGTAGTGTAAAAGTTTGTTAAAAGCGTTGATTCTTTGAATATGAACATGGTTTCAAAATTTTGTGTCACGAATCTTCTTTAATCTTATAAAATGCACTTGATAACCTCTAGTCGTGGCTCCGCCACTGATTTAAGTTACATATTTCGTATATTAAATTATTGATCGTGGCATAAAGACATATTATATATATATACTAAAGATGGGGAGGATGTTGGTGCGACCACTGTAGCTGCTACAGTGGTTGCTACAGTGGTTTCTACAGTATTTTTTTTTTTTTTTTTTTTTCATCTAATCCATTTTCCAAATCCAACCAAAACCGATCCAAACAACACTTCCGAATCCAAAACCAATCCGCAAACAAATCCAAATCCAAGCTCAAAATACTATCTAATCCTAAACCTAGCTACACACCAAGCCTCGCCGTGAGTGACGGCTTGGCATCTCATCGACTGCCGAGACAAAAACAAACCAAACGGACCAAAAATGATTCCCACTCAACAATAACACCAATAAATATTCAAAGAACAAGGAAACATCAAGGATATTTACACCGAGTCGACTGAGTCAACTCGCTGAGTTAACCGAGTCAACGAGTCGCGACCAAATACGATAGATCCACATGGTTTTTGACATTATTAAAAGGTTTTATGAGGTTTTGTGTAAAAATCGGATTTATTAAAGGTTTTATAAAATAAGGGTTTCGGATTTTTAATAAAAAAGAAAGTAAAGGGCGCGTAGGCGCATTTACCGTCGAGAGAAACAAGGGAAAGGTGGTGGTGGTCATCGGTGATGGTGACAGAGGGTGGTGGCGGCGCGTGAGGGTGCTACGGAGGGAGCCAATAGCTCAAACGCTCCAGAAATGCTATAAACAAACCGATCTATCGAATCGACAAAAAAAATATATCGCCGGAAATATTCCGACGACGGTGGTTGACCGGACGGCGGCGGTGGATTGTCCGGAGAAGATGACCGGCGAAGGGGACAAGAGAGAGAGAGAATGTATTAGTGAGATGTATATGTGTGTAAAGTGAAATAAAGTAATTAAAATTTGGTTTAAATATAAATGAATAAGGGGGTGAAATGAAAATAATAAATATAGGGTGGGAATTATAAATAGGGGCGGAGGGGGTATAAGTGTCAAAATGGCTAAACTTTTCACAAAAACGATTCGGGACTCATTTGACATAACAAACGGATTCAAAAAATTACGAAACTTGCAACATTATTCACGAAATCATTTTTCCAATAAAATCAAGTAAAAACTTCACAATTTTTCTCAACGTCAATATAATTCAATAAATTCGGCAAATGCAATATGACATCAATTGCAAAGTCAGTCCTATGACATCAATTGCAAATTCGGCTAATGCTTTAAACGCAGCTATCAAAAAGAGAAGCTTAAACTTTACTACTTTTCTATGTTAACTACATTACCAAATTAAAATAATAACAATAATACTTGCTTCCAAAGAAACACACACATAATTCACATACCAAGATTAATAATTACACCAAATAATCCACAAAACACAAAAACACAAAACATACAAAACCCCGCCGCAACGCGCGGGCTTACCCCACTCGTATATACTAAAGAGGGGGAGGAAAATAGTGCCGAGCACTGTAGCAGCTACAGTGCTTGCTACAGTGCTTTGTACAGTAATTTTTTTTTCATCGCGAGTTGTACATCACTGTAGCCGCTACAGTAATTTAAAAAAAAAAAAAAAAAAAAAAACTTTCGGTAACACCGCATTCCCGCAACAACGTGCGGGTTTATAAAACTAGTTATATTTTAAATTGCATGTAATCTCCAGAGCATTCTGAAGTGTTTGCACTTTCTAACTATGGATATTGCAACGGTTATATGGTCAAACCACATACCTTTGCAAAGTATTCTAACTAATCATAAATTAATTGATTTGTTTACCAGTGTATTCGTATCGTTATGTACTAGAGGCATACTAAATGCGATTAAATCAAGTTTTATATGAGGATCATATTAGACGGGCTAAAAAGATTTAAGCTCAGTAAAGCATTTAACTTATTAAAATTTTGATTTCTCATTGCACAATATTAAAAATATTAAAGGTGTGTTTGTCTAAGCTTATATAATAGACTTATAAACCTATTAGCTTACATGTGTTAAATAAGCTTAAATAAGTGTGGCCAAGCTTATATGAGCTTATATAAAGAGTTTTTTTATAAGCCTAAAAAATATGGCTTTTCTTAAGAGGGCTCAAACTTATGTAACATGCTCTATTACAAACTACAATTTTACCTTTGATTATGCGTTATCTAACATCCATATTTTTTAACTCATGTCCTTTTCGGTCATTTAGCAATCCAAGTTAAGCCAAACACTTAAGCTTATTAAAATAAACATAAGTTAATCTAAACACTCAACATGGGCTTATGAGTTTATGATATATAAGCAATAAGGTGCTTGTATAATATATGCATATGCTCAGTTCATAAGTTTAGCCACAAAACACCTCCTAGTTCATGTACTTGTTTTCCATTAGCTTCAAGTTTTTATCGGTTAATTTGTCTATTTTTACAACAAATTCTTAAAATAGTTCTTGAAGTTTGCATGTATATACGTCTTGCACACTCTCAAATGTCGATGCTAGACAAAGTCACACCATCTCCATAAGTCCGTAGCAGCTTCCAAAACGGCATGTATGATTAATGTGATTGTTTATTTGATCAAGTTACAAATGATGGTACACGTAAACATATATACTACAGTAACAGAAATTAGATAGTCAACTTATGTTGTTTACATTGTGTTGGCCTAAAATAGCTCATTCACATCCATTAAACAGTCTAATGAATTGATCCCTTGACCGTTTCGACTATGCAATGATCGTCTAATTCTAATCCTATAAGTGTCAGACATAAGGATTCCATCTATACATTATGCTTTGTAGTAGGATTCCATCTTACACAATTTAGATCCATCACCAAATGCAACTTTTAGTCACAGATTTGGTTGCCAAAAAAATAAAAATAAACAAACCTAGTTAATGTAAACTGACACCTACATATGTCAGTGTCAATCTTCAATGGTCCTCCTAAGACGTTGAAAGTTTGTAGAATACATTGTTGAAACCTGCATGTGACAATTGATCACTCTTGCTCATGGCTCACTGTCAATCATCGTTGTTCTTAAAAAATGGCCGAACAGATTATGATGTGTGTTTCATTCCAATATGTATACCCATCACATATTCGTATTCCAATCTCCTAAGTGGCCATAGTTTTCCATGTATTCACTAAACCAAACGCCTTTATCACCTAAACTACATGGATAGAAGTACATTTGATACACACCTACTAGAGTTCAAAATTTTCAAATCCAGTTTGCCTTTGGGTTTAAACTGACAGTGGTATTCAAGGGGACAAGTGTGATTGAAAGCAAGGATTGTGTGCTCCGAGCATTACCGAATCTCATGTGGGATTCAATGCTTTGAGGAGCACATGCATGATGGCTTACTCATGATCAGCAATTTTTAATGCTGAAACTACAAGAGTGTATCAGAAGGGCCCTAAACAGCTAACGGCCTTATCTAGTTCAGAGAGGCTGATGCCAGTTCAGTGGATAGAAGGTAGTTGGTGAATGGGTTATAAGAACGTGTATATGCAAGCAACGAGGTTCCTAATAACCTGGTTCAGAATATATTGGTAGCTATAATAAATGTTTCAATTTCCACCAGAGGCTAATGAGATGCAACATTTTCATGCTAAAAAATCGACAGAAATGAAGATTGAAGGAAGAAAAGTTCAACGTATACATCCAAACAAACAAGTTTAAACGGTATTCAATTAACAAAATAGTGAATCAATAGGACACCAAAAGTTAGCTAACATATCATGATTTTAACCCTGTATCTACCGAAGCTACAACCAAAGTTTCAAACACTCAGACAAACTGAAATATAATTGCAGATATCTACTCACCAGTCTAAAAGTTTCAGTAGCAGTATTCTTTTATATCGAAGGATTGCAGTGAACTATCATGAAATGTAACAAATTTAGCGCTAAGATCTGGTAATAACAAACGATTGGATGTGAAGATCCCACAATCTATATTTGGTACGTACACCACAAAAATCATGCATTTTAGTGGGAAGGAGTAGAAGGAGCGGCGGTAGTACTACCCAACCCCATCTTTTGTCCCAAGAGTGCAAGCTGATCAACAAACTCACCTCCTGTCAGAATTTCTGTTGACCCGTAGATTATATGCTTAGCTGGCTGCTGACTTTTTGCAAGGTGTTGCAAGCCTCCATACTCCACATAGTTTCCACCACCAATCATAAACACAATCGCTTCTTTAAATGGTCCATTCGTATGACTGCTGCTTGCACCAGACTTTGGAGCACGAGGGTCAAACATGAGATAAGATTCGATCTCGGGATTTGGCTTTCCTTCCATCAGGGCTTCAACTGTCCTTGCCATTGCCAATTGATGATCAGCAGATAACAAATTCTTCACACCTGCAGTTACTGCACTGATAGATTGACCATAAAGCTTCTCAGCCCAATCAACAATGTTGCTTCTGCTTGCAGAACTTGCTGATGCTAACGAAACATTTAATGACTTGATCTTTTTAACATACTGAAATGCACTGGTATCCACCTCGGCTTCTTTTAATGCAGATTCAACTGCTTCAACATCTGACTGAGGGATGGTTTCAGTTGAAATAAGAAACATGATAGCAAATCGAAGCTTATCACTTTTAGTACCCTTCCCTTTAAGCACAGCAAGAAGTTCACCGCGGTCAATGCCACCTCTTGCCATCATCTCATGCTCCTTTTTCACATAGGAATCAAGAGACCGCTCCTTGATCTCTCCAAGCAATGCGGTTGCAATGTTCATGTGTTTATCGATCATTTTCTTACGCTCAGTCAACTCAGGTAATGAATTTACAGCATTCATTAAATGCTTTGTGCTGCCGATTAGCTCTGTTCCATCAAATTCTGCATCACTGCCACCGGCAGTTCGCTTGTTCACTTCATCTACATCGCTCTTATACTTGGCCAATTGTGTCTCTATCTGAAGAGCAACATCAGGAAACTCCAAAGATCCATTAGCTACCCAAAATGGATCTAGTCGGTCCAGTTCAAATGATTTCATCCCACCATTGTCTCCTTTTACACTCAGTTTATTCAGCCTTAATCCAAGCACATCATGAACAAGAGGTCGATATCTGAAATCATGCTGAATAGCAACCGCCAACTCTAGGTTCCTATCAAACAAGCATAAAACCGGCCTCTGAAATGAGCTAGTAAAGTTGCCACTTTCTGAAAACAAATTATTCTTAACAAGTAAATGATCACGCAATCGCCGATCAAGCTGTGTTGCAACCATCTCAGCTGGCCCACCACGTGGGCATCTAATGACTGGAACGACAGCGAGTGTAGCCAAGACACAAAATAACCCATTCACGATCTTGTCAATTATTTCTTCAATCTCACGCTCTGCTGCTTTGGGATCATTTAGTTGCACATAACAAGATTTATCCGCCAAAGAGAATAGATTGTCCTCCAGAGTTACAAACTCCAGATACTGGTCATGCACCTTAGAAATTCGTTCTACAGATTCAGAATTTAAGGCTCCTGATACAAGATCTTCAAGAAGGGGACGAGGTATCGATGAAGAAAAGTTTAGGTGGAAGTAATCATATAGGGAATTCGATGCATCAGAGACAATCCTTTGTATGTTGTGTGGAGTAGGTTTGACAAAGTAAACAGCAGGAACATCAGCAACAGGCTTGCGGTTCTTATCAATGAGAAAGTAGAGGGTTACACCATGCTTGCGGAGATCCTTGACATGGATTAGAGGGGACAAAATGTCTTGACAGAACTTGTCGAAAATCAGAATCTTGTATACTTCCTCATTTGCTGTTCCACTTGCATTTATCGGTTGATTCAGATTGAGCATACGTGCTATGCATTCTGAAAGGACAAAAAAAATGAATCACAATGATGTAGATACACATCTACCTAATTGAATGCATGCACAAACACGATCATATAGATTGTACGCTTAAGAGAAAGTCACTTTTATGTGACTGCGTTGATGACTGACAAAAGATACAATGTATTTGGAACTTTTTTACAAAATTGTTCAAGAAAAACTGAAAAAGAGTTTGTTTGCAAGGAAGAAATAAATGCAATGGTAAAACGTTAACCAGTCCATATCACATGACTAAACAGAGACATTTCAGATTAAATATTCAAACTATGTAAGCTGATATATACTTGGGGGACAAAAGTACGTAGATGGTCAAGCCTACTGTTTGGACTAGGGAGAATAGGGTAGTAACAATTTAACCCATGAGTTCCTAGTTATTAACTTGAACAACGAAAACACAAGAAGTTACAACTGACGGCCAGATGTTAATCCTTGAGTGGCCTGGATTACTAAACAAAAGGTTAAGACACATGATTCAACCTTAATACAGCAAAGGTCCATACAAGACGCCTTAGCAGCCTAATACTAACTAATGATGATAAAGTGTAGTGTAAAAGCAAAATTCCATGTACTCATTCAGTAATTTTATAGAAATTTAGCATTACGTGACTAAGATTCTACAGCGAAAGATGACCGCCAGCATTACAAGTAATGAACACGCACTAAGCATAGGGAGGATAACCTCGTTCACTTAAATCATTATTAGGTACAAAAACAAAGCTACCAACCAACCAACCAATAAAACTTAACGCCTTCCAAAGAGGAGGTCAAGGGTTCGAATCCAACGGGGAGAAAATCAATCCTTTTGTGGCCACCTGTGCCGACTCCGGGCTATCCAAAAGGGTAGTCGCCCTGGGATTAGTCGGCTCGCAATGTCGAGTCGGAAACCCAAAAGAACAACCAATAACTTACATTTGTTAAATAGAGAAATGCTATCCACTAAGTATGCAAGCAAACCCTAAGCCTATAGTGTGTTGTATGAAACTATGAAAGTAATATAAATAGATCAATAAGTAAAAATAAAAATTAATACAGATCTCCTAACAGTAATAATAATGAGATCTAGATTCAAAATTATAATTATATTGATCGAGAATCATGAAATTGACCTGTTTGTTTTAGCCGGAGATTCAGCGCCATTGATGATGATCAGATCGGTTATTGTGTGTGTGTGTTTTTGGGTGTAAGAAGGAAGACACCTGTAAGTAAGTTTGGGTTTATGGTACTCCGTATTTATTTATTTTTTTTTGTACCTGATGCATCATAAAAACATATATATATACGCTCCATATAAAAGGACTTGTGGTCTAGTGGGTGGGGCTTAACTTGTTAAGCGAGCCACAAGTGGGAGTAGTACCGGGTGAGTGACCACCCGGGAAGTCCTCACTTGTGGTCCACTTGTAGACCATATTGTTCCGGAGATATATTGCAATGATGGATTCGAACCCTTGAGCCACATGTTGCGGGGGTTTGAATTTTGAGCATGGCCCGGTTTTCATCCGGCTGTTTCTCCAGCAAAGTAAACTTGTGTGGAGGCAGTACGGTTTCCGGGGAAAACCCGTTACCACCTGAGATCAGCGTGAACCCGGTTAAGACAACATAGTCTGGCGGGGTGGCGATGGGGCCTTCGCTGTCAGCGAAGGTGGTCGTTTCTAAGTTGAAATTCACCTTTCAAAAAAAATATATATACACTCCATGGTGAAATAAAATGATGTCAATCAACCAATACAACCATGACATGTATCCAATGTTTTAAAAGGCGTGGCGTGGCGGCACGGCCATGCCTCAAGCCTTACGCGTCTTTGCGAAGCCTTGACGTTTGTTAAGGTGTGCTTAAGGCGGCAACAAAATATTTATAAATTTATGTATTTATAATTTTATATCATTTTATAAGAGCAATTTCAAATACTAAAGCCCAAATGCCAAATAGCTAGGCCCAAATACGAGGCCCAAGTAGGAATTAAATTTTGAAATTACGAGGCCCAAGAAAGAAATAACCCAAATACTTGAAATTCAAGCCCAAATTCATAAATCCCCTAAATGCTTCTAAAAATGGCGTCACGCCTTACCAAAAAGGCGCGCCTTTGCACGCCTTTTCACGCTTTATTCCACGCCTTTTCACACGACGTCTAGACCTCACGCCTTGGTCCATTTCGTGGCGTCGAGGCCACGCCTCGCGCCTTGGCGCGCCTTTTAGAACACTGCATGTATCAAATAATTTTAAGATTAAAATTGATAAGTTTTTTATTTTGGACATTAGCTGAGGTTGACCCGAAGCCGAAACCAACTAATGCTATTCGGGTCAATAATTTTATTCTAGTCAACCCGAATTATAAATAAGGTTAGGTATCAGGTTAAATATTTTTGGCTAACTCGTGTTCGGTCGACCTGAATAAAGGGTTTTTTTTTTTTTTTTTTTTTTTTTTTTTTTTTTTTTTTTTTCTAATTTTTATAAAACTAGCAATTTTTAATTTTTTTTACTTATATTCAAGTTGACCGGAACCCGAATGGACCCGACCAAATTGATCAGAACCCCACTAACCTGAATTCAAATAAGATCGGTACAGGTTAGTTATGTTTTGCTTTATAGTTAAGTATTTGATTTTTCTCTATTAAAAAAAAAAAAAAAAAAAAAAAAAAAAAAAAAAAAATCTTTGATCTTTCTTAAAATACCATATTTAAGAAAATTGTATTTTAGTCATTAACTTTGTAAATTTTTGTTTATTTATATCCATTAAATTATAAATTTAAAATAATTTGTCTGATCGTTTTTAGTTCTGATTCCATCGTTTATGACTTGATTTCAAGCATCCCGACCAACTCGTTCTAATATCATAACTGCAAGCAAATATGTATTATATATTTTTCGTGTGTGTTGATTGACATGTCTAATTGTATGTCTAAACATTCATAACAATATCCTATTTTTGACAACAATGAAACTCACTTTTTCAGAAACCAATAAACCACCGCCACCACCATTTAGTCACATATTCAGGCATTTTGATCCTTTTCCAATTTTCATATGCATGTGGTGTCTGGGTGACCGCTTCTTGTAGTCTTAAAACGACTTTTCAGATGGTTTCAAACGTATGGCGAAAGACAAATGATAGGCATGCCTAAAACATGCCTAATGATATGTCTAAAATGTGTGGGGACTCACTTTTTTACAAACTAATAAGGGGATATGATGCCTACTTTATAAAGTAGGCAACTTACCTACTTTCCTTTGTAAAAAAGAGTAGAGACAAGGACTGCATTGTATCAGGGGCTTACTGCAGAGACTCAACTGTACATTTTGTAAACTTTTTTCAAATAGAATGTAGGCAATTGCCTACTTTATAAAGTAGCCATCATATCCAGAGACGGACCCAGAATTTTTGAGAGGGTGTTGCACAAAATATTTTTTATGACTATGAATACTAAAGTTGTCCGATAAAGAATTTATTAAGTAAAATTGGGTGTTGCACGAGCTTTGAAAAGTCATATTTTATAAAAGATTTACACTTCGTGATCTAAAATTGGGTGTGGCCCGTGCCACACCGGGCTCCCATATAGGTCCGTCCATGATCATATCCCCAACTAATAAACTCTTGCCCCATAGTTTTAGGCATATCATTAGCATGCCTATCATTTCTCGCGGTGAAATTGCAGTTATAGTTTGAGGACTAAAAATGTATTTCTTTCATCATCAAGGACGAAAACTGTAACACATGACTGACACTTTACCAAAGTAAAAGAAGAATCAGCCGACACTTGTTTAAGGTTTAATAATTTGCTACCATTGGTGGTGTATGTATGTGTGTTTGGTTTTTTAAGAAAAGAAATGGAGGGTTTAATGAGGAACAGATATTGGATACTGAGACATGGTAAAAGCATTCCTAATGAAACTGGTCTCATTGTTTCATCCATGGTTAGTTACTTTCCCACTTTTCTTTTCTTTAATTAACTGATTTTTTTTAATCATCTTGTTCTTGTGAAACTTAAATTTCTCATGAATCTTCAACTTCAGAATTGGATTGTGTGATTTTCTTTTGTAATAAAATGGTAGACACATTTGAAATTGCATTTAAATAAAATGTACTTGATAGATAATAGTGGAGGTTTTCAAAAGTGCTATTAATAATGTTATGCAGTAGTCCCATTAGATAAAAAAAAAATGGCTTGGGCAATTTAAGTATGTTGGTGTGTGTGGAATAATGTATCCAGAGTTGGGCCATTTGAAATGGTCAACTATGAACTATTATTGTAATGCATTTCCTTTATCATTGATGTATTATGTATGCATATTCATACCGGATTCATTTTAACAGGAAAATGGCAAGCTTGAGAAATACAAGTTAACTTCAGAAGGTATCAATCAAGCACAATTGGCCGGAGAATTGTTTCTAAAGGTGAGCCATCCTTTGAACCTTCTTTTATCATCCCATGTACAGTGCAACATAGGAGATATATTTTGAGAAGCTGTAACATTGCCATTTTGTCACAAGTTTTCAAGGTTGAATGAGAGCTGTTGATGCCATTATTACAACTTGTTGGTATTGAATTGACTATGGTCTAGAAGACTAGAATGTCCCCATGTTTTGCATAAGAATTTGGCACCTAGTCGCACATTTACAGAAATCTATAAGCTTATCATTTTACAGACTTAACATAGACAAATTATAGTTCTAGCATTTGCATAGGTTAGTTTGTTACTTCCAGTACAGATAGTTAATTTATACATAGTCTTAGAGAGTAAGCTCATAGTAACATGATTCGCTAGAAAGGCCACGAATTGCGATCCAGTTCGCGCGTTCCCAATTTGGGTACGATTCGGTCGGGAACGGGGAAATCAACGATCCGAATCTCAAACCTTCTCAATCATGAAATTGTTATTTATTTATTTATTTATTTATTTATTTTTTAACTTTAATACAGAAACTTTAGTATGTAAATGGCTAATGGTTGTGATTTATGAAAATATCATAAATATCAAACTATATTTTTTTATTTTGGATGTTAGGATCTTTTTTATAGTCCTTAGGTTATATTAATTATTAGGCACATCGTAGAGGAGCGATCCCGAATGAACCTGCCCCCATCGAACCGAATTTTAGGCACCTAGCGAACCGCGATCCCGATCCTCGATCGCGTACCAGAACGATCCCCGTTCTGTAAGCTCTTATAGGGGAGTATTGATTGGTATAAGATTTTGCTAACCATACACTCCTGTTAGTTAATCAGAGAAAAGATTCTAGTTGAAGCTCATCTTTTAAGGAATGGTCAATTTGGTTTGTATTAGTTTGCTGGCCAAAAATGTAAATTGTAAAATTGCCCGCTTGAACTAACCTGCTACCCAACTGGCCTGTCTAGGTTATATGGTTGCATTTACTTCTTATTAAGATAAAAATGTCATATAAAATGTGTGCAGGAACTGAAGGAAAATGACATACCACTCGAAAATGTACGAATTTGTTATTCTCCATTCTCAAGAACCACTCACACCGCCGAAGTGGTTGCTTCAGTTTTGAATCTTTCATTGGATGGACCTCAGTGCAAGGTAATGCAATTAACACACACACACACACACACACACACACAAAATGTATACTATCTTGTATTGCCTTGTTTTTACGTTTGGCTAATATGCATGCATCGGGAATTATTTGGATGCTATAAAAGTTCAGATTTGGTCTCAATTTTACACAGATTGTTGAAGATCTTCGAGAGCGTTATTTTGGCCATTCATTTGAACTTCGGTCGCATGAAAAAGTAAGATAAGGACCGGTTTTCACTTCATGTGTATGGTTGTTATCTAGTTATAAACATGTCGCTATCTTGGTTTGTTTAAATTTACATTATTTCATTAACAGTATTCGGAAATATGGGACCTTGATGAAAAAGATCCATTCATGAAGCCGGAAGAAGACGGGGAAAGTGTTGCTGATGTCGTTTCCAGGCTCACAAGCGCCTTGGTACAGATCGAGTCTGAATTTCAAGGGTAAGTAAACTAAATACGTCATTTCCTATAGGACCCACAATATCGGTAAACGAATGGATAAATGAAAAAATAAGTCATTTTTATGTTAATGCTGCAGATGCACAATCTTGATAGTCAGCCATGGCGATCCGTTACAAATCTTGCAGACCATATTGAATGCGGTTCGTGAACAAGTGGGTCCTGATGGTGGTGACTTGGCATCACGTGTAGAGAAAATTAAGGTTCCATCAGTTCTATCGCAACACAGAAAGCACGCGTTGGAGACTGGACAACTCCGTGCAGTTGTGTAAATTCTTTCTTCATATTGAGCAGGGCATCTTAACTGGGAATGTATTAGTAATAAAATTATTGAATCTTGGTGATAATCAAGTTGATTAAACCCTCATAAACTAATTATTGGCTATAATCATCTGTACCTCGAATGATTCTAAATTGTCTTCAAATTATGGAAAAATTTGAAGGATGTTCGTTTAGTATCGTTAGTTTATGCATTTCAATTTGTTTGATTTGAATCATCCAAATAACCATGTCTTGGCGTCTTGCTCCCGTTTTAATATCTCGCTCGTTTCAGTTTGAATGAATACAATAACCAAAAATTCTAAGATAGGTTAACAAATATTGCTTAACTGGCAGCAACACGGCAATCGCACACAAGATAGTTTTCCGTTTACAATATTCTGCAAATCCATTCCAAAACTACTTTACAATAACCCTTAGCACAATGTTATTACATGAATCACACAATAAATACAGAGACATATCAGCACCAATTGTACAAAATCGAAGGCTTATATCAGGAATAGAATATTATTCTTCAGCTGGAATATCTACGAAGGCTTCATATTCTACAATTTGCAGCTGCAAAGAGTTTCAAAACAAGATTGAAGTCATTTTGTGAGAGTGTGTAAGCAGGTAAAACATGAAAACATGCACAAAGAAGGCAAGACTCACTGCAGTAGATAAATTGATTAAGATCAAGAGTAATCCTGCCCTGTTTACTCGTGTCAAAAGAATTGAAAAGGTTCCTGCATACCACAAGACACGAAATTTACCCAAAATTAAAGATACTGATACTATTGATTTTGTCTATATAATGTGTATGAGGTTGAATGTTGCAACTTGCAAGTGTTTTGGGACGAAAAGACTTGGGCAATACATGGTGGGTAATATACTTCTACTCATGTTAATTTCGATGTTTCTAATATCAAGTTCTCTGACTTCAAGGGTAGAGGATCAACTTACCGAGAAGATTGTACAAATATACAAAGGGATATGAGATCATCCAGCCGAAATTTTCCTTTCTTTTCTTTATCAAAGCTCTATAAATAATCAAAACAGATGCCAAATAAAAGTAGAAGATCAGAAATCCATGCACAATATGTGTTATCTCATTTCATGTAGCAATTGATGAGCAATATACTTGTTTGATTCGATAAATTATACTAGTATTAATTTTAGCATCAAGGGAGAGACGGCTGCCTGCCTGCCTGCCTTTGTAAAGGAAGCCAATTTTGTATTGGTTTATTTTGTTTTCAATTAAAATCATTTTGGTTCCTATAAGAAGTATCACTATTTCCACTTAGTTTATACTTAATAGAATGAAACATGATTAAATGGTGTATATCATTCATTCGTACCTCACAAACTGTGTAAAATGCTGGAGAGTCCAGAGAGATGTCAAGTTTCAGCAAAGCCTATTATTGAGAGCAAACTATCAGAGAAAGAAGAGCGTAAACCATTTCATCAAAGATGACCTCCGTTTCAATCTTTTTGTGGATTATGTAAGGGTAGATTCGGGCAGTGATCTTACCTCATAAACTTCATCAGGAACAAGAAACCCGCGGCCCCTGTTGAGCAAAAACAGTATAAGCCAAAAGTATGATGCTGTTGCAGATAAATCATGTGACAAACTGTAATCAAGGACCAATTATGAACAAAATCCTAAAATATCACCTATGATGATTGTAATACCAATTACTAATTCATGGAACGTTAATGGAAAAGATGAACCCTATTAACTATATTATGTTAATCAGAACACAAAAGTGAATAATCCCCTCCCGCCCACCCGCTAACAAAAAGGTCATGGCAACATAAAATACATAGTGCTTTTGCATCGTCATTAGAAGCAAATAATGCTTGTGTTAGTAGTCCATTTTGAAAGGAGAAAACAAAGAAGAAGAAGAGAGAAAAAGAAAGCCTTTGTATCAATGTTTAGAAAATTACTCAAAGATGAATGCCCATACCTCTCCAAGTCTGAGAAGGCTTGCTGAACCTGGAACAAAGTCGACAAAAACTATGAATCAACAATTCAATATGCAGAAAGTGTTATATAGAAGATTACTTTAGTCAAATGTTGCTATGGAGATTAGAGAACTATATGTTATTCTAAGCTTTACACAAGTGTTAGATCCCATTAAAGAAAGATCTAATAAAACTTTCTATACCACTGCTAGCCCACCAGTGTTTTGTTTAAGATAAGTAAACACCAAAAAGGCAGCGGCAATGGTTTTGTGATTTCTAATCTCAAATATTTTTAACCCATCTGAAGATCGTTCACATCAATTCTTCTTAAAACCACTTACCATTATCATTATCACTTGCAGAAAACAGACTAATTGAAACATAGATTACTAAGATTCAACTGAAAATAAACTGGTATGACAGCATACATTGTGTTAACGCTCTTAACCTAGTACTAGTCATGGATCAAAATATTGACACTAAGCGATTAAGACGCAAATACTGATGATGAGGATACAAAAATCTTCGGTGACCATTCATAGTTTGGAGTGATTCAAACACTAGATTGTCTAATGAGCCTGAAAGTGAAAAGAGGTGGACATTGGATCTAGCCCTCCTGCGTTCATATAAGTTTTATAATATTGATAAGCGATCATGGAGCAATAACTTCTAGACAGACAAACATCTGGATGACACTTTATCAATAACTGGCCACAAGATGACGAAAAGTGGCAAGACTCTCCAAGAACATCAGCAAACAATTTCTTTATCGAGTATCTGTCATTAGTTCTTTCTAAAAGGATTACAACACAATCACTTTTCTTTAGAAATTGAGCAAATAATAAATCAGAAGGGAAAAACTAATGGTAAGATATTTTTCACTTACATATTCTTTAAGCAAAATTGCAAATCCATTGTTAGTTGTTGTTACCAAGACTTTAGCTACAAACTGGGTGTAGTCATAATATCAGTATCTTCATCATCCAGGCGTTGTGTCATAATCATTGAGTTCAATACTTAATCTACGACTTGGTAGAAGTTACAGCGTTAACAAATTATATTCAGTTAAGTGACTCAAATCGTGTATTATTTTTATGAATCTTATAAAACTTTATTTGAGCTGATAATCGGTTTTTTGCATATGTGATCTAGGAAAGATAATGAGAAAGAATTTCCAAGAAGATCTGCCATCAACTATCTTTAACATTTTCTTGTATAAAAAGACCAATAATTTTGGAAAAAAATGCAAATGGTCATTCATGAAAATGGTTAAAATTTTCAACATCATAAGCCAAAAGCTCCATTGTCGCCATGCTTTGTGTATCGTATTGTTAAATCAAACAAGACACTATTAGGATTAGAGGATTGCGAAACAACGTAAAACAAAAATAGTACAATTTTAAGCTTCAGTGATTGCATTTGTTTTACCAAAATTATACTGGTGTATTAGTTCTTACTAGACACATGAATGAGAATGGCTTCATATCATCACTCACATGTGACACGTGAGAGTGATATGCAGAATTGTTTGATTTAAGATAATACGATACACAAAGCACTTAATCGTATCATGTGCATTTCGGCAATATTTTTTGGACAAGTATTATTAGCACTTAACAGTATCAAATAGGTATTACTGAAATTTCAAAAAAGGATCAGGACTGGTAGTCTTAAAAGGAAGCTATGAATAAGGTTGCAGAGCTGTAGGTGAGCAACGGATTATGTTAGATTAGGTTCATTCATGAAATCTAGAATTAACACCAGCTTTCAAGTTGAAAAGGCCTCGTAAGTTATAGTGAATAAAGAGAAGTTCTAACCTTCAGAAGAAATTTGTTAAGAGCCACAAACTCTGAGGAGAAAAAAAGAGAAACTAAGTCAAAAAGAGTGTAAATACACCTTTAAAATAACAAAAGATACGAGCTTTGAACTTTAAGCAGTTTTAACAGCACCGAGACAAATATAAGTATACATAATATTAAACTATTTTATATCCTGAAATCACATCAAATGTAAAATCATCATAGATCTCATTCTTGAATCTCACATGTGCTATTAGCTCTTAGAGCCCACACCCGTTGACTAGAAGGCCTAAAGGTTGCCCACAGGTGCTATAAGCCATGGTTTTCACATGAATAATAAGATTATTATCTAAACCACATTTACTTTGCACCCTGATCTTGGTACCACTAACGAGGCAGTTTGTGTTTCAAACTTAATGTGTATCTTTGGAACTTAATATCAAAATCTAATTAGCTGTCCTACCAGAAAAACAACATAAACATTATGGACTAAGTGAAGAATGAAGACACATAAAGCATCTTTTTGTTTTGTTTTGGAAGGGTTCAAATCATCTCAATGATCTAAAATGTTGTAAAGTAAAGTATCCATGTTATACATAATCAGCCAATTAAACCGAAACCATGTATGACTCACAAGTCGCAAGTAGATAGACAACACATACGACTGCAAGTTGTAGACTCGCACTACATCATGAGATGTATTCAACACTCAAAATTTGAGGTGTACCTTCAAAACTCATGGTCCCATTGCTATCGAAATCATACATCCTGTGGAAAATAAACCTCCTTTAGCACATTATAAACATTAAACTATATCCTCTTTGTTTAAACGGAAACAGGCAAATTATCACATTTCAAAGGGTATTTGGGACGAAATAGGCTGTTTTGAATACGCAGTTTCAAGTTGTTTATGCAAAACACCTTATTTCACTCACAAGCAATGACACAACGAACTTTGGATAAGCAACATCAAAAGTTTATGTATCAAGACTTAATAAGCAGATAATTGGTTTTAATTAAGCAAATCTAAACCCCTTAGTTGCTACTTAATAAGTACATTCCAATATATTATAAATACGGTTTCTTACTCTTTTTGTATGAATGTAGTACTTATTTAACCCGTTTTAGTCATTGTACTTTTTCCGGGTGTATAAGTTAACAAATTTGGAGATTTTATGTTCTACGTTAGTTATGATTGTAACTAAAAACCCTTCTAAAACTAGCTTTCAATATCGTTAATGCTGATATAAAAATGCGAAATTTAATAATTTATATCACGTCGATTCTTTTATACAAAAACCCGGTAAATTTATTTTTAGAAACCAAGCTAATCTTCTAAGCAATTGGTTAATAAAGAATGTTTATGTTGATATAAAAGTTGTCACATTTATATATCATCCAAATCTTTTTTATAAACAAAATGACCCAAAAAAAAAGTACAAATAATTAACCTGATCATTTGTTGAACAATAGAGACGGAAAATTGAAGATTTCCAGCACCAAGAGCTCTCTACATAAATACAAATTTAACAATTTTATTTTTTTTACATCATGAATCAATAAAATAGAATAGAATAGAATAAAACCAAGAAAAGAAGAAGACCTGAAGCTGAAGTGTTGTGATGGAACCAGTTTTGTCAGAGTCAACTCGGTCAAACCACTCTTTCAGTACCTCCTCCATTTTCTTCGCACCTGCCTTTTCTTTTCTGAACAAATTTTATCAAGAAGCCATTTGTAATTTAAGAGTTAATTACACGGATTCTCCCTGTGGTTTGTCAAAAATTGCATCTACCGTCCCTAACAGTTTCAAATTGCGTTCACCGTCCTTAGCTTTGCAAACAATAATACCAACATTCCTTTATTTAGCCTCCGTTAACTTTTTCCGTTAAATTGCCGTGCATGAGGGTAAAATGGTCAAATTACTCTTTTCTTATTCTGTTACTGTTCTAGATATTAATTAATCTAACTAATAAATAATGTTAAATATTAATAAAATAAAATTTGTAAAATACAACCAAAAAACGTGTGCAATCTTTATATCTCAGTATCAATCCTATCATCTAAATATAAACACACAATACAATAAGTCAATAACCAATACATACAAACTCTCTCGTTATCTTTTCTTTTTTCTTACAAAGCCACCACCATTAAACTGCCACCATCAACGACGCCACCACTTTTGAATTCATCAGGAACTGCTGTTAGAACACCACCACCATATTTCCTACCAACATATCACATCACCAGCGCAATGCATATGATGCAATTTAACGGAAAAAATAAGAAAAAAAAAAAGAAAAAAAAAGGAAAATGTAAAGAAAACGAAAAAGACCATTTTACCCTCATGTGCAACACACGTGCATCAATCTAACCGAAAAAATTGATGGAGGCTAAATAAAGGACCGTTGGCATAATCAGGTGTTTTAATCATCATTTCGACCAAAACCCTTAAAAAAAATCCCAACTTAAAACGGCTAAATTTAAAAAACCCGATTTTGAAAAACATCATCAACCAATCAAGTTAATAAATAAAAGTCTCTCACTTACATGCAGGAAACAATCTCCAGATCTAATAGTTCATGTGTGTGTCTCGATTTTTGTTTCCGCGCATGTGTGTGTGTTTTTTTTCCGCTAGAGTTTATGTTATTTTTTGTCTATATATTTACTTTTTATCCACCAAAATGACGTCGTTTAGTTTAGGTGACATATCAAACAACAAAAGTCATTCCCAAACGACTTCGGTTCATCCTTAAACGGCGTCGTTTGACCAAACTCCGCTCTTAAATGGTACAACCCAAGCCTTAAACGGGGCGTCGTTTTTGCAAGGCCAAAACACGATTATTTGCTTCGCTATCGTATAAAATAATTTGATATGTATATTTTGTAAAAGATTAATTAATATTAGTATGTGGTAGTCCGGTTTTTTATGTGTAGATTTTCATATAAAACTAAAAATCGAAGCAAATTTTTTTTGTTTTCGAACAAAACCGAGCTGTCAGTACTAAAATGTTCAGGGACGTTTTAGTAATTACTGTAAACTTATTACATAAAAGTTATAAAATAAAAAGTCAACGAAACAGCAGGGTTCGAACAGCCAACATTATATATATATACTAAACGATAAGAGGATGATGGTATCCCCAATACTCCGTTACATTAAAAAAAAACAAAGAAAATTCGTACTTTGTTGGTAGTTCTCCATTGGTTGAAAATCATTAGTGGGACACATGTGAGAACATCATTAGCTATCAAAATAATACATTCTTTAGGACTATTCATGTTCCGTCCCGTTATGCCACTGTAGAAATCACTGTATCAACCGTAACTCAACTGTACAAACACTGTAGCACCGTTATTTTGCTTTGCTACCCGTTTTAGCCGTACAAAATTACTGTTCATGTACATACATGCATTAAATGAACTTCCTCATGTTTTATTTCCCTATGAGAGGACACCTAAGTTGCTTCATAATCTTAGTGCTCCAAAAGTAGATCCCAGAAACTTCTGGTGCTCAATCTTGGTTTCTCTCATCTCCTTCATGGCTACAGAAACAAGGAACAAGTTAATAATCATATACAGAAGTTCAGATTACAAGTAGTACTAACCATATATTGACTGCTATTTAGAAAGTATGTCATGTAATCCTACCATTTTTTGTTTCCTCCATGGCAGCATATAAGCTTTTAAATCTTCCATGTTTACTTATGTCGTTTCTTTCCATGCTTAAACTGATGGCTAATAATATTGTTTACATAGATAGTGTATGCTTAGTTTATTCTTTTGCAATTTGCACTGTTATACACCTGATTTCTCTTTCCACTTTGCAAGTATCACTATTGTACAGTTGCTCTTTAATCCAAGTAGTTATAGCTTATACAATGCCTTTAAGATATAAAACAAACCAACAATCATAATCTTTTAAAAATTACCTGGATGACCCAAATTGTAATTTCCAGGTTAACGTTAACCCAATGAGTGATGTCATTGAGGAACAACAAAACCCATATTTTGGAGAAAGTATGTACCATGCAAAGGCCTCAAACATTCCGAAACACAAATCTTCTGTTGTGTCACGATTTTGCCGCTGCAAAGACAAACCGATGAGCTATCAGAAAATGTGTTAACAGGGAAGAGAGCAAAAATAAAAGCTACACCATCTGATGCACTTACAGAGACAAAGAACAAAAGAAATAGAGGTAATTTTAGTGACTTGCTTCATTTATAGTAGGTCATTCATGAAATGCACCAAAACATCAATACCGGATTTCAGTTCTCTACCTTTGTAGCAAACAAGTATGGCCAGCCAGATTTTAATAGTAAAAGAAAAGGTATCCTTATGCAAAGTTCTATCAAAGATCGGCACCTTTCTCAACCAGTAACTTCTGTCACTAATCATGGTAATACACCTTTTCTAAATATTTTTTATACATGACTTTTATATACAATATCGTTTTCAGAATACATATTTACCAAATCTGTTTTTTATACTACTAACTAATGACATTGAACCTATGTTAAATGCAGGTAATGAATACACAAGCAGATCGCATATTCAAAAGAAGATGAAGCAGATAATATCTGACGTATACTTTTCATCACCTAATGAGCCATTTTCAGACTTTGAAAACCAATATACAGGAAAGAAGAGCTGCAATTATGCAACAAAAAAGAAAGGTAAAATTTTCATATATCAAACTTGCCAGTAAAAAAATCATATTCCATGTACTGTTTTAATAATTGTATATGATTGTATATGGACACACACAAGTCGAATGGTGAAAAACAAGTAAAACAGATACTACCTGGCTCAACCTCTTCATCAACGGCCGTAGAAGTAACGGAGTATGGGAATCATTCTAGAAGAACACAAACCAGCACCTCTTCATCAACGGCTGCAGAAGTAACTATGTGATAATTAATTTCTTGGTAAAGAAATCTGAAGAGAATAGATAATCATTATTGTACATTTGAAGAGATTACAAATTGTATCAACACTCAAGGTAAGACACATCTTTACTTACCTAATGCAATGTGAAAATAGTGCCTAAAGACATGTTACAATTCATGAATTAAAACAGTCTAACAAATGCAGGTAAAACTAATGGAAGCATAATCTAAAACAAAAAATTTTAAACCTAATAATGCTAAAACATATTTCCTTACATGACTTTAAAAAAATATATATATGTAATATAAACCAGGGATTTGCAACATTGCCAAACAAGAAAACCAAAACAATTACAAAATAAGTTCTAATATCATTAATATCAACATATAGGTTAACCAAATTCCAAGTTACACAGTAACTTTCATACATTCAAAATATATAAGTTACACATGTAAACCAAACATTTTTAACCAGCATAATTATACAAAATACTACAACATTTTAAGACGGTCACACATACAAAAGAGATAAAGACAGACAACCTTATTTAAATTAACTAAGTTACTTCATCATCCTAGATTTCTCCCCAGCACGCAAAGCAGCACCATAGCTCCTCTGAATCAGCCAACCTATTTCACCAAAATCCTCTTGCACCGGAGCTTTCAGATCCGCCAAGCATTCATCCAAAACAGGATCACTCCCTAACTTCTTCAATTCAAGAATAATCCCATGCCTATGCTTGGCGGATCCTGTTTTGCTCAATCCGAACCTTCGCCTCTTCAATTCTTTCATTATAATAATTCGCCTGTCACGGATTTGTTTCGCGATCTTTAGAAATTTTGGAAATTTGGGAGCCATGTCAATCGAATAAGAAACAGTTTTCACCATTAACAAATATTACTAATGTATATGTGATTTTTGATTAAGAAAACCCTAACTTTCACACACAGTTTTCCCGCAAATTATTGCACCCACAATACCGAATACCAAATCACGTCCAAAAAAAAAGGCCTATAGGCCACTTTGTTTGTAAAATTTTAAGCCCAAAAAAAAAATGAAGCCCACTAACACCTATTTAAGCAATAACAATGACCCAAAAAACAATTAACCAAAAAAAAATAATAAATAAATAAATAAACAAAAAAAAATTAAAAGAATAAATAATAAAAGTTAAAAAGAAAATATAAGTAACAGTAACTATACATTTTTTACAAAAGTATATACACATTAAAGTACATTACATGACAAATCGGCCACAGGAGTACTCCAGAATATACATTTATTTACTACAAAGTAATATATATGATGTCTGGTCATACTAACCAACACATACATTATAACACATATTCTACAACAAAATAATGTTTTACACAACACTCCCGCAGCAACGCGCGGGCTACCCAGCTCGTTCTTTACTGAACTCAAATGAACCACCACTTTATTGAAGATGTTAATCAACATGTGTCATATTTACTATTAGGTCAAAAGTCTTCTGAAACAGACAATAAACATGTGATTAATTCCGACCTTGATAACCAAGTAGTAAGTCAAGATTCCAAACTTAAACTTAGCAAAGATGGTTTTACGTTTAAACGTATGGTACAACTTTTTTCTAGTCACCCCCTCCTTCGAGCAGAAGACGTAGAGTATGTACTAAACTTTTTTGGTAACAATAGCCATATGCATACGCATGTTTTTGGACTAACACATATATATGTCGTAGCTGTTTTCTTGAGGGAATTCACGTACCTATCGATATCTCTTATGTTTCAATCACCAAAAACGAAATGTTACTTAATTAGTTGCACATCCAGCATGACGCAGTGAGGTATGGTGGTATTATTGTTACTATTTTTAATCTTTTTCATACTATCCTAAGAATCACATTTGAATTGAAATGGAAAACTTATATGCTATGCAAGTTATCCCTTCGTCCTAAAGTAATAGTCAACGTTTTTTTTAAGATGTCTCAATTTAATTGTTAATTACTAAAAATAATAGAGAAGTTGGAACGAGTTTACTGTATTACCATTACTTAAACTTATTATTACAAACTTTAAAGAAAAATCTAATTAATTAGTTAATGGTAAAACTTTAATTCTACTAAAAAGTAAGAAAGAGAAAAAATAGTAATAATTATATATTTTTTTAATGTATGTTTTTTTTACGAAAGACAATTATTGTTTTTTGTCCAGAGACAATTATTTTGGGAGGGAGGGAGTATTCCTAGAAAAATATACCCAAGATTTTGGGATCTTAAAGTAATATATTTAACTGTAGCAACTTTAGCATCCTTCCTTCTTAACTGTAGCAACTTTAGCATCACAAACAACTGAGTGATATTGAAGCTAAGGAATTAAGTTTTTAAACATTTAAAACCAAGTTAAATCCTATCCAGTTAACAG
The DNA here is from genome assembly GCA_030686995.1 of Artemisia argyi. NCBI lineage: Eukaryota > Viridiplantae > Streptophyta > Magnoliopsida > Asterales > Asteraceae > Artemisia > Artemisia argyi. The sequence goes on along the minus strand of CM060698.1, from coordinate 100,866,681 downwards.
AAGTGGAAGAATCTGAATCACTGAGCACAAAAACCATATAACAGTACAACAAACTTTGGAAACAAAGTTGCTTTCATACTTTTTCCTCAAAATTCACCTGAAAAGAGGAATGCCAATTTATGCCATTCTGATACATGGAATTACTTTCTAATTCTTTGATTCTACTGTACTTCTTAAGTCATAAATTAAAGACTTAATATCGTACACTAATAATATATATGCTTATGCCATTCTGATAAATGCCACTTTATGCCATTCTGATACATGGAATTACTTTCTAATTCTTTGATTCTACTGTACGTAATTCTTTGATTCGACTGTACTTCTTAAGTCATAAATTTAAGACTTAATATCGTACACTAATAATATATATGCTTATGCCATTCTGATAAATGCCACTTTATGCCATTCTGATACATGGAATTACTTTCTAATTCTTTGATTCTACTGTACTTCTTAAGTCATAAATTAAAGACTTAATATCGTACACTAATAATATATATGCTTATTTTATGTCATTTACGAATTTTAATGTCAATTTATTCACGTACAACAAATCAACTGATTATATGCACTTTTCGCGCATATATGGAACCGAAAAATAAGAAGAATGAGAAAATATATACCCTTTCTAGTATGAACGATATTTTTTATCTCAATTCCTGATCACTTCTAGAGAATTTACAGATTTGACCCATTGTAGCGGTCACTGGTCATAAAAAAAAATTTCATGCATTTGGTCATTTTTTTTCCATTTGTACAATTATTAATTGTCCAATATATGTGAGAATGTACGTACATTTCTATTTGGTCAAACCGTATGACCCGCGATGCACACCGTATAAGCCGGCGATGCATCCAATCATTGGATACCCTCCCTACGGGAGGGAGGGTGCGGATAACTCACCCCATTCTTTAATAGTGGATGGTGTTCTTAACGACAAAGGAGATGCTTTGTGTCAAATCTGAAGAATGATAGTGATTCTACAGTAAAAAGTATGAAAGCCTAAAGTTAGTTGTACTGTCATATGATAGCAACAATGGTCTACAAGATAAACCCACAGTGGTTTTACCAGATTAAGTAACAAGATTCGCTTTTGCCTTAGCTTGGATCAACTCGACCCCTTCCCATTAAGGTAGCATCCCTCTAGGCCTCTATAAATCTGTAGAAAACCCAACTCTTAGAAACCAACTAAGAGACTTGTGCTACAAAGCAACACTCACTTGTGATATCTCAAACATCTTTTTTCCCACATTTCAATTCAACCAAATATAATGGGAGGGCACAAATCTCAAAGGAAGTCTTCTGTTTCGTTCTTCGGCATGTTCGAACATAAGAAGAGCCAAAGAGGAGGGGAAGATACTTGGGAAGACTCGACTTACAAAGTGTATCCAAGTGATCAAGACCGAGCTGGATGTTGGGCAGATCCTCATATCGACAGCAAAGCTTCTGCTTACACTACTACACAAAGTATTTTTTGATACGCCAATTAGATACGGTTACCCAAAAAACCGTATCAAAATACAAAAAACGAAACCTTTCGATACGGTTTAAAAAAAACCGTAGTAAATAAATGTCATCTGCTACGATATCTTAAATTTTTTTGTTATTTGCTACGGTTTTTTTGTCAACCATACCAAATAATTGTATTTTGCTACGGTTTTAAGGAACCGCGTTAATTGGCTTGTTCATCTGCTACGGTTTTCATACAACCGTATCAAAAAAGAAATTCAAATCACTCCCCTTTCCCCCCAACGGAAACCTGCTCCTTTATTCACCAACACCCCCATTTACTTCTTCTCATTCCATTAAACTCAAATCTTTCAAAACCACTACATTAAACACTCAATCAACAACCATAATAAATTTAACTTACACCTCACAAACACTACATACAAGGTAATAGTTATATATTGTGGATATTTTTATTTATATTTACTCAATGTAATTAACTCTTTTATACTTAACTAATACTTTTGATATTTGTATAGGTATAAATTTCTTCATCATGTATTCATATTAGAGCTTTTCCACTCAATTTTAAAAAATTAAGGTAAGTTTATAAACTTATTGTTATTTGTAATATTATTTATATTTTTATTATTAGTCCTAAATACTTGCATATACATATATTGTTGATATGTTTATTTGTGTATATATATCATGTACGTATCTAGAAGTTATTAGTAGATCATGATATGAAATTAGTTAGTACCCGTCCGAAACTAATCTAATAGAGATTAATTTCGGGCAGTCCCGTTTGGGACTGCCTTTTGAATATTTGTCTCATTTAGGATGTGTACACGTCTTAACGGTTTGTTATTTTAGGAAAAAATTGGTGTACATTTCTCCTTACTCCTACGAGTTTGTGTTTTATACGCATACTTGGGGAGTTGAGGGGAAATGCTGCCGATTTTTTTCTTAAATAGTCAACCCGCTAGAACGTATACACATATGAGATAAAATATTCAAAAGGTGGGTTAGGATTCGCCACATTTGACCACCCGTGTTTCATTCGTACATGCATATGATTTATTATGTTGTTTTCAAATTTCAGATGGAACGACAATGGATGTATGGGATGAATGTATAAGTAGGTTCAACAACTTTTATAAGCTTCTTTAAAACCATGAAATGATCATTTGTCTGATACCTCACCATGCTCCCATTTGTTTTTCATGGTGTCAATGTAATTACATTGACACCATGAAAAACAAATGGGAGCATGGTGAGGTATCAGACAAATGATCATTTCATGGTTTTAAAGAAGCTTATAAAAGTTGTTGAACCTACTTATACATTCATTATGTAGCGCATATGTTACTAGCTAGCAAGTCGGTGTTGGAATAATGCATGTCAAGGATTCACGTATGCATGGCATGGCTAAAAAGCTTTAATAGTTTACCACGTCACGGTTCACTATGTTATGTTTTACAGTAGTTAATTGTTTACTAGTTGTGCCTAATAAGCGAGTTACGTTCCATTGTACCAAGATCCCACAACTGTTTTAGTGGTGTTATTTATGTATATACTCAAATTGTTTTTGAAGAAGGCAAAAAAAAAAAAAAAAAAAACAGAAAAGAAAAAAAAGAAAAAAGAAAAAAGAAAAACAAAAAAACAAAAAAAAAAACAAACAAACAAAAACAATTCATTTACCATCTAAGTATGTGAGTATGTAACCATTTAAGCATATGTTTTGGTAATCAATCAAAATCTTCATAATAACCATCCATATCTTGTTCATGATTATAGTTCCATTCATCACCTTGTGTTTCATCTTCATAATCATCTTCCATGTCATCCTCTTCCTCCTCCTCAACTACACTACCCGCGTCATTCGTTTCATTATTTTCATTGCCTGATTCTTGCACATTGGCAGCGTCATCATCTGGGCGGTTCTTTTTAGCACTTGGCTGCAAGAACGCGAAACATTACATTATGATCAGAAATGCAGAACATTTATTTTTTCAAAGAGTTTTCAAGTTGAATTTAATGGTTTTTTAGTACTCATTACTACCCTTTTTGCAAATAAACGCGTGGTATCTGATTAACATTTTATATGTGTGCGGTGTAATGATAATATAGTTTACTTTTTTGAACAAAAAGCTCATCTTATACTTTAAGAGAGAGTGCTAGAAAAAAATGATACATATAAGAAAACTTATGAGACCATGAGAAGACCAATTTGCTTACCTCGTCACCAAAGATACTATTCAACGCATCGTAATTGATTCTGGAAGATAGTCTCTGCAAAAAGGCACATAAGATGGTCATTTTAGGAATGGAGAAAAGTTTTGTTATACTTCATCTAGTAACGCCAGTAACTGATAGGATAATACAGAATTAATAAAGATGATAAAAACCAGCAAATATTGTATGGGTCTCCTATAAACAATATCAAATCAGGCTAAAAAATACTACGTATATCTATAAAGAATCGTATGGCAAAGTTTGGGGTCATACCTTCTTTGTGAAATGTTGACCAGCGGCTTCTGCAGCAGTTTGGGGAGGCTTAGCGTTCTTAGCCTCTAATTCTTTATTAGCTTTCGCTTTCTGGTTTTACACCAAACAATAATGCATGAATACAATGAGAACGATTAACTAACCATGCATATATGATATTGAGTAACAGAGGACTGATTTGAAATTGCTTCCCAAATTGATAAGATGAACATCTGTCAAGTATAATGATTTAAGGTTTTCTGATCCAGAAACTGGTAAAATAATGATATGGCAAACGTGTCACTAACTTTAACTATGTTGACTTTTTTCCTGACATTGCGCCTGTAAAACTGGTTATGATATTTAAATCAAATATTTTGAAACTTCATATCTTTCCTCAGGAAATACTTTGTTTACTTTAAAATGATTTTAGCACTTTTCCAAAGTTATACAGTAACTTTTAAGCAAGAAAGATAAATCTGGTAAGTTAGGCGCGTTGGTTATGGTTCAAAAATAGTCTCTAGTTTAAGTTTTCTAGAACTAAGTAATACAAGTGACTTGCTCCCCTTGTAGCTAATTATTTTATTTGATCCATATAAGATAATACATAACCCAATATCGACCCATTTATTACTAAGAACTTTTAGAGAATGACAACGACCCAATAAACACCTACTTTTTTTTGTGCTTCCTTTGCTTGTGTTTCCTCTGGAGTCAGCTTACTTGCAGCTTCTTTAATAGCTTGTTCCTGAAAAAAACCATACCAGCTTGTTTAATACAATCCTATAATAAAATGTAGCATGACCAGTTAACCTATACATGTTTTACTACACAAGGAATTAGTAAAAATCACCTGCATATACTCTTTGTTCTGAAGTTCCCATATAATCTTCTTGAAGTCGCTTTCTTCCTTGTTGTTGAGGTAGCAACTAACCTACACCATAAAACACGTAAGATATAGTCTTGATGCTATAATAGTTACGCCAATACAACCTATAGCTATCATTGCAATGGGCACAAAAGAGAGAGGTAATGAAAGTTTTAATATCATACTTGCTTGAAAAATAAAAGTCAACATGGTCAAAATAAAAGTATTTACACTCGCAAAACTTCAAACTTTCATGGTGTTTTCATTTAGAGGAATCTTGTACGTATTCTAACCCAGTGTCACGTCAAAAAATAAAAGTCAACATGGTCAAAGTGAAAATATGTCAGCTGCCAAGTAATCATTTTTTTTGCCGAATAACCTTAATTGAAAGTTGAAAGTTTGAGACTTTTGAAAGTTACACGCATTTCTTGAGTGAAATTAGATTGTGGTACCCAAAGCCACAACGAAAATTGGAACAAACTTGGTTTCCTGTATACTTAGCTTTTCCATTTCGGATTGGGTGGGTCCGGTACCCGTAACGTGCCAAAAGGGAATACAGATTCAGACAGGTGGCCCAAAAACATATTTATCCTGTTATTTGACATTTATAAACAAGTAATGTGTTAAACGATTACAAAATATTTGACCCGTTAAAGATATAAACATAACCCAAATCGCCCCATTTATATGCAAATGGGTCAAACTTGCCAGTTCTGCCTCTTTTAATAGAGGAAATTTACCTGCGACACCAATTAGAATACTAACATGGTGAAGGCGAAAGCTATATATGTCTAAACACATGAACTTTAATTGCAAGGCTAGTAAATTATTAAGCTAAGAAGAGATAAAAATAAATGCACTTTAGTTTATGATTCGGTATCTTTGAAATTTCGATTCAGGTAAAGAAAATAATAACAGAAATCTCACAAGTTTGTTACTTGCATTATAAAAGTATTGCATGTGAATGCCAACAGCTTAGCGTAGTACCTCAGAATCATCAATTTCAGAAAGGGTGTGTGTTTCATCGACACTAGTATCACTATCGGGGACGTCCTTTGAGCTTTCAAAAGCATCTTGAGTGTCACTAAGCTTTCCAGAGATGGGAGCTGATTAAGTTTATGTAAAAAACAGATCAATAAAAGATAAGAAAAGCTTAAGATCAACAACTGCAACGAAGTTTTAAAGGAAGAAAAAAAAATCAACTTACAAGCACATTGGACTACTTCTGCAGATTCATTAGCTAATCTTTGAATTTCGGCCTGCTGAAATGCTGGAGGTTCTAAACCATCAAGTCCACCACAGAACTCCATATAACAATTTTGGCAAAGCCCAAAACCAGATTGCACTGCGCTGCTTTTGTGCTGACATACCACTTCTGTCTCACCTGGCATCTTTAAGTCGTTGGTAGAAGGTTGTTTGCAGGAGCGCATTTCCTTTTCATAATCCATAGCGTTCTGATTGAACTCTTCAATCTAGCCAAAATTTAAAAATTAGATAATGTGGTGAAAACATAAGCAATGAAATGTGAAGATAAATATAGCTCATTAGAACTAATGAAACAAATAAATAAACCTAAACGTTTATTGTGTTCTCAATGCGCTTAATCGTGTACAGATCATAACTGGTAATTTTGAAAGGTATGTTGACGATGGCATGAAAGAAGCCACAGAAGAAAGGAATGTCCTTTCTAAGGCAACTAGACAATATACCAATAAGGAAAGATGGAGCGAAACATTCAAAGGAAAGATTGAGCAGAATGGTCAAAACAGCAATATGACAAATTTTACAGAGGAGACAAGTGTGCATATTTTTAGGGTAGCAATAAAACTCACTGTTAAACTCCCAGCTTTTGGATTTTCGAATTCAATCAGCCGCTTTGTCAATGTCGCTTCACATATGTGTACAACTTTAACCTGGAAGTAAATACAAATGATTAAAGAGACACATCGAAATAACTTTACTTTAGCAAAATTTAAAATAATCAAATACCAAAATCACAAGGTCGTCATAGACTTATTATTACAAATTATACGTACAACATCTGTTTTTTTAAACTTGTATCCATGCAACAGAGAAGAAACATATATAGCTGCAGCGCATATCCCACTAGGCTTTCTCCCCGTCTGTAGAAAATCATTACACTGTCATATACCCATTAATATAAAAAGCTAAGCTGTCATCATATTTAATAAAGAATCAAACCTGCATCCAGTCTCTTTTCATGCTAACTGCAAGGCGCAATGCAGTATTCAAAACATTCTTATTATTGTTTTCTCCTAATAGTCCTACAATACAAAAATAAAGCACGTATTAATAACTGCATTTGGCCTAGAAGTAACTCTTGTAGGCAGGTTTTTGATACATAAACAATCGGTTAGAATGCATTATAAAAGATCATATAAATAAGATAAAGATAAACATGAATTCCAGAATGTCACAAAAAAGTAAGTGAAACCAAGAATCACGATATCATTTGATTCAAAAGAACACGCCAAGACTGAGTAGTGAGTATCATATAATAATAGCTAAGCCATCTTGGAGTCAAGTCTTACCTCTTGTATATCTATGCATATAAAGACTGGGATCAACTGGTTTTTGAATAAAGGGATGATCCTGAAGGCTCAATAACTGGCACAGCTGTAAATATACGGTGCCCAACTCGTAGCTGGAAACATGAAATTACAACATCTCAGGCCACTATGACAACCTATATATGTAATAAAGGGTTAAGGAAGGTAACCACTTACACACTGACACCAAGGTCACTGGAAAATTCAATGAGCAGAAAAGGTTTCTCCTGTTCCCTGTACAAGAAACATAGTAATAACAACAACAGCCAATGTATCAGTAACCTCTAGAGCAAATCACACTGCCAGATGAAGCACTTAACGGCACCTAGCAAGCCACTAAACGTAGCACTTAATGACCCATATGACTTATTCAGTCAGATATAAGACCACCAAGTGCATTTGTGTTCTAACCTACAGGCTAATAAGGTATTTTAAAAAGTTGATGCAACAAACAAATATGTTTTTGAAACTGTGATGACAGAAACCACTGATCGGCAAGCAATATAGACGCAAGCAGCTGCAACTTGATTCGTTCTACGCCCTCTTGTAAATCCACGGTCAATAGCAATCTACAATTGGTCTCAATAAGCATATGCTAGATAGTTATAATATATTTGCCTAGAACGATATAAGGAACACAAACCTGGTAATATTTTTTAGCATGTTCACAATCGGTGATCCCGTATTTTTCTATAATCGCCCCAATTGCTACATTTCCTACAATAAGTAGATTGTTTGCGATGTAACAGGCTGAAGAGAAAAAATAATAATAAAAATAAAAATAAAATAAAAAATGCACCACCTTTCTCTATGCTCCTTAGATAAGACTGGGTGATTTCACGTCCCAGTTGAACAAGATGGCCTGAAGCACGAGTCTGCAATTATATACAATGGGAATCATTGTCAAACGGGAGGCGATTCAACTTCAAGTCAATTGTTATTATATGTAACGAACTTGTAAGCACAGCTTTTGTATCTTATGACCAGTGACATACCGACGTGCATTTGAATTAGCTGCCATGTCAGCAACATAAAAATGAACAAATAAAAGATTACTGGTTATATACAATAGCAACATATTACAAGTTCGTTGCACACAAAATAGGACATTTTTTCTAATATGATAAATACCAATATCAAGTTGAATACATTTCCAAGCAATTAACGTTTATTAACTAGTACAAATACAAGTAAACTATGTTACCGATCCGTCTGCTCCTTTAACAAAAGTGGTATCTTGAGTATATACTTCTTGAGATACTAGTCTACCACAATCAACACAAGATCTGAAAGTAAAACAAATAAAATGATTTAGGGATTTAATTTAGGGGTGGCAATATATTCTGGACACTTTCAATTTGACAAATCATAACAACCCAAGCAAACACGACATGTTTAAGTAATCACGTTAAAGCTAGACATTAAGCTATTAACATTAACCAGCTTACACGTAACCCAAACACAACCCATGTAACCCGTTTATCTAGATAGATTGGCATGTCGACATGTCCAAATCTAAACTTTAAACTTTAAATTTTCTTGAAAAAATAACACAGGTTGGCATGCCCATCAATTTTCTTGATCGTTTAACCTGGCCTTAACCCGAACCCAACCCTTTTAATAAACCACCAAGGTGCCCTAGTGGTCATGCACATGATGTCCTTTAAATAAGTACACATCTTGAGGAAAGAGTTTGGAAACGGTCACGGAATACCCTAGTTAGGCCGTGTATATCTGAGTCAAAGACTCGCTCATCGTCCTGAATTTCCATGATTAATAACCTAATTGTAGGCAGAAAATTAGAGAAAAAAAATACTAACACGGTGCCAGTAGTTTCGTCTTGATATGTTTGGCTATTTTTACCACAATGAGGACACCACGTCATCTTTAACCACTGCACTTATCTATCTATGAAGCAAAAATAGTTAAAAACTGTTACAACATGAATGTAACTAACTAACTAATCTCTAAATCCAGCAGCAGAGGGTGATGCGTGATGAGCACGTAATCGCAATGAGAGTTTTGTAATTGGGTCGTTATGTAATGTATTATAGTTGGTTTGGGTTTACTTTTATAGATATAGAATTTAATTAGACCAATGGGCTGGGTGATAGTTCCCTCAACTTTACATCTTTTATTTTTTGTTTGTTCAACACGTTGAGTACGTTTGGCAAATTAATGAGTTTTAATTCGTCGTATTGAAACAGAATATTTCTTCATGCCACAAATTGTTTGGTATTGAACAGAAATACCATGTACAGTTACTTATCTTTGTTCTCGCCCTATGTACTTGGGACCAGTTATAAGTAGTTTTTAATATAAGTTTTAGAAAGTTGTACGCATGCATATTGAAAAATGTTTTCGTGATTGACCGAAAGTTATAATTTCCGGAGAAACGTTTGCCAAATAAGTGACTAAGTGAGCTCTATCGGTCAGTGTCGTTTATATTAAAACTCCATTAGTGAGACTTATGTAAAAGCGCACGGGGATCTAAAACCAGGGGCGGACCTATATAGTGAGTTTGGGATGTTGGTGCCCTCCATGGCTAGCATAAAAAAAATTAGTTGTTTTTTTTTTTTTTTTTAATTTTGACATTTTTTTGAAAGTGCCTCCCAACAAAAATTCATATTGCCCCCACCTACATGATAAAATCTAACATTCAACACTCTCAAACCTTATAAATCATTAATCTCCAACTAACAATACTCGATTTATCATTTTGATTTTACTTTTTCTTCAGCATTTTGTTGCTATTGTCAAAAAAAAATAAAAAAATAAAATAAAAATAAATAATAAAAAATAAAAAATTACCCCCCACATCTTATTGTTCTGGTTCCGCCACGGTCTAAATCTAATACTACGTATAATCAAAACTCTATTAGTAAGACTCGTGTAAAAGCGCACGACGATCTAAAACTAATACAAGTGAAGAGAAATCAAAACTCCATTAGTAAGACTCATGTAAAAGCGGACGATGATCTAAAACTAATATAAGTTTTTTTTTAAAAAGGAAAATGCTATAACCACATAAAAAGTTTCACAAAACGGTCTGTCATATAGTAATTGGTGGAATGAGAGAGAAGAGAGAGAAATTATAGTAAAATTCACCAATCATTACTTGCCACGTCATTTTGAAAAAAAATTTGTAGATTTTTTTTTTTTTTTTTTTTTTTTTTTTGGTGTATCACTCCTCTAAAAGAAAAAAAAAAAGAGATCTAAAACTAATGTAGTTAAAAAAATAATAAAAAAAAACAAAAAAAAAAAACAAAACAATATATACATGTTACGCTATAACAAGAATCTCATTTTTGTTATAAATGAGACCACGATATAGAGCAACATGATATGCATTATTCTAGTTTTGCATATTTCACATAAACCATGTGATATATACTAGGAATACATTTCTTTTGTGACCTATGTGGGATGGAACGCAATTTTTATAACAATGAAGCATCAACACAAGTTTTGTGATTCTTTTTATGCTAGCTCTTAGTTTATAAAAAAATAACCTATAAAAACCAAAAATTAACAAACTAAAAAATTGCTATAACTTTATAATTAAAGGATTTGTTCTTACTTGTCACTTTCTCTAATTTTGTGTAGATAAATATAATTATTTTTTGATGTATAATACTTTTGAACTTCGTCTCTTTGGTGTATCTTGTTTCAGTTGTTATATTATTTTGACTATTTTACCCTTACCCTGGTTAACGAGAGTGTGTAAATAGTGGGGGTAAAATGTTCAAAGGATACACGCAACTAGTATGCAAAAAAGAAGAAATTTAAAAGTAGAATACACGAAACAGAAAAAAAAATTTAGTACGCTACACATAATTAGAAAAAGTGGCAAGTATGGATAGTACATGTCGAATTTTGGACTTTTTTTCTTTATTGATACATCTTTTATATCGTAAAGAAAACCGATCATTTCATGTTCTTGGAAAAAACATGTTTGAAAACTCAATCTTTTATATAATAAAATAAAACCCCTATTGGGAATTTTTCATTTCAAAAAAATGCATTCATACCTTTTTTAGTAATAATTTTTTTAATCTGATTTTTTTTTAAATATTTTTATTATCAAAATAACCTTAAATATTTCTATTTTTGTCAAAAAATTGTATAAAAAACGTTTTATACTCAAATATTAAAAAATATCTAAAAAAAATACATGTGTCAAAAATTGAAAGATTAAAAACTTTGTGTAGGCGGGGTAATCTAAAAATACTGAAGGGTTTATTGTGTAACTTAAAATTATCAAAGAAAACATTAACCAACCAAACGTAAATCACATCCCCCCAAAAACCTAAATCAGATTCAATCGATCCTAACCCTAAATCGTTGAAGAACCAAACTCGATATCACAATCACGTAGATTCTCAAATTAATTTTGGTAAGATTTTGGGTTCCATGTCTAATTTTCTACTTCTACTTCAATAATATATTGTATTTTCGATTATACTAATTGCTTTTCTGCCCATAGTTATTTTTGTGAAGATTTTGAATCATTGTTTACTACATGTGATGAAAACCCATACTTTTACTGATTGTGTGAACTTTATGTTTGGTTACTTACAACTCTTCAATTAATTACGCAATTTTATTGTTGATTTTTTTGTAATTTGATTTATTTTGTTTGATTGTGGGTTTATCTGCTTATGTATTGTTGAATTGATTACTGCGTTTTTCATACTGTGATGATTGTATTTCAGGTGTTATGTTGGTTATATACCAACTGATTTTAATTAACCTGCAGAACTATGAGGCGCAACCATCAGAGGAATAGTTGTGCGAGCAGTAGTCTTGGTGCTTAAGTTGTAGGATGTGTATTGAGCGGGACCAAAGGCAACAAGGTGCATTCCTTACGTGAAAAAGTTCTATATTGTTTAATTTGGAATTTAATTCATAGTGAAACTTATATAAAAGATTGACCCATAATCACTCTCTACTTTAAGTGAATTAAGTACAACTGATAAAAGGGTTTCTGGGAATACTTTGTTTTTCTATTTACCGCTCATTGGGATTACTTATTCCATGTAATAAGGGGGTCTTTGGGGTTACTTATTCTTTGTAGCTTTGCACTAACAGTGCACTACTTAAAAAGGTGCTTCACACACAAACACCTCTCTTAGTATCTCTTTTAACTAAATGGGTCAACTTAGGAGTGGCAATTCATGTGAGGTTCGGGTTGGCGGGTTGGTGTCACACAACCCGAACACGTTTAACCCATCTAATGATATGTGTCCCCATTTAATCTAAATGAGTTTGTAGGTCGATTAGTTTGAACTGAATCGCCAATTTTTACTGTTCTTTAAGTTATTGTCGTTGTTGCCACAGATCGAACCTAATGTCAACAAGACCAGAAAGCATCGCTGCAAGCATGAACGACTAAGGAAAGAAAGGAAACAAAAAACAACTGAACGCGAAAGCCAAACGACACAAGTTGGAACTAAGGCATGTATAATTGTATATAAAGTATGTTTTCCTAATGTTTTCCACCCACCTAAGAATGTACAAATAATTTTGGTGTTAAAAAAAGTTTTGGTGGGGATAGTGAGAAATTCACGGTGAAGAAGCCACGGCAAGAAAAAATTGTCGGACAGAGAGTTCATCTTTTACTAATGCTTTAAACAGTGGTTTTTTTATGTTACCTTAATTATTGGCCTAAAAAAAGTACAATATCTTTCTTTCAAATGATTTTCAGTGATCTCAATCAATGGCCACGTTTCGTTTGCTCTGGTTAGAATGTAAAATGTTTTTTTGTAATCAGGATATTACTTACTTTAGACTGTTAATGATATCCACGGATTATGCTGCTGCAGGCTTTTATTATTGCTTCAACTGCAACAGAAGAGGAGATGCTAAGCTGGTAAGATTGCTTGTCCTTTTTTCATAATTGTGAAAGAGATTTTAATGTTTAGAACCCGTGCATTCCACTAATAGAATAGTGGAGGTGGAACCTTTGACCTTCTAACTTATGAATGAGCCGATTTGGGTTATGTTTTTACATCTTTTTGGGTATACGGCTATTAAAAAAGATTAGCTCTAAAGAAATGAGTCAAATTGGGAAAACGGGTTGAAAGCCACTGAATATTTATTGGATACGCCTCCTAAATAATGATGTCCAATAAACCAACTTATTTTCAAGTAGTTTGTTTTTGTTTTTGTTTTTAGGGGTGTTTGGGTTAGTGCTGTGATGGTTTATTTTTTACATATGAGTTACAGTTGCATAACAGTAAGAGAAAAGACAAAGATGAAACGAAGTTCAAATAGGGATGATTACAGCTCGAAGATATGGAGCAGTAACATTACTTACAATAGGTCTGGGTCAATTACTCTTGGAAAAGGTATGTGAGACTTTAATGGATCAATTTGCATATTCTAGGACTAGAATATAAATTGTGTTAAAAAAAATGCAAAGTCGTGATACAATACAAATTCTTATTGTATTACAATTAAACGAACTTTAATCCTTATATTATACTCAAATCATAAGCCTGATTATTTATTCCATTCAATTAATCAGCACGAACTATCTGCAATTGCTCATTCTATAACAGCCATCCAATTTCCAGGTTTTATTTTTCGTCTTTGTACAAACATATTTATTCGACAACTTAGTCATCAGAATAACCCTATGCTCTCATTCAATCAAAAGCAACAACATACAATATTAAATCACCCTGATGGGATAATATAGTTTAACTAGCTTTTGTTTTTCTTCTCTGCATGCCTGTAACATATGAAGTTATACATGCTACCTATTCGATTAATGGTTGTTTAGACGGGTTGAATAATGGGTCAAAACGGGTGGTAAAATGGTTGTTTAGACGGGTGTATAATGGGTCAAAATGGTGGTATAAACTTTAGACGGATTGAATAATGGGTCAAAAAAGGTACAAAAGTGTCAGGGTCTGGATGGGTCAACCCGCCAACCTCTTTTTTTATTAGTTTATATAATTATCAGTGTATGAAATCATGTTATGGGCATTGATTTAGGGAAGAAAAAAAATACCCTAAGAACGGTTTGGTTGGTGTTCAAAGAAAACGAAATTATGCATAAATGTACTATACTAAGTGATAGACAAACTGATGCATAACATAATGCATCGTGTATATAAACACACAAACACATGAAATTAGCATAATGTTTAGGTAAAATTAAATGTTTGACCCAGATCAAGAAAGAGTCACTTTTCAATATTTATTGAAAACTGAACTACCTGGTCAACTTGAAGACTGCATCAAGTTTATTGAAAACTTTTCACAACTAAGTACAACAAATGGTTAGTTTAGTGTATAAGATTTATGTACATGTTTATTGAAAACTACACTACCTGGTCAATTGCAAAAAAGATGTTTGCCCTGGCTGAATGTTTTGATCAAACTCATGATAAACTCATTTTAGCATCATCATATTCCGTGAGCAACAAAGCAAGTTTGTCAATACTCAAGTGCAGTCTTCAAGTTGATCTGGTTCTTTATACATTTTAGGGATTTTCAGTTAATCTTTTGACACCTTTTTAATATTTTCACTGTAATTATGATCTTCATGATCTTATGCTTCTCACATGATATATATTTGTTAGTTTAAAATGTGGTTCTAATAATTATTAGTTTGAGATAAATATACTAATACCAATTTTCCTATAGCAAAAGTGCAAAACATTCAACATAGAGAGCACTAACATCCTACTGGACTATTTCGAACAAGTGTTCCATTTTCTACCAGTTAGAAGAGTACACGACGATTTCCAGTTTGCTTTTACACTATTTTATGTACATATTTGAGCAAAAATTGTTAAAACAGTTGTCTAAACACGTGTAACTTGTGAGAATTATGACCAATTAATGATCTATAATGTAATATGTATTGCAGCCAAGGCATGGTGGATGGAGCTATTGTTTTAATTCCATCATTGTTATTCCCATTTGACATACACTCTGATTCCAGACAGAGCTTTATGAGGTCAAGTTCTGTTTCTAACGGACATTATATTCTATTGCAACCCAAGAATCCGATTCAAGACTCCAAACAAGACTACCAGAGTAATATATTTAGGGAGCTTTTCACTTCATTCCTTATCAGTTTCTAACAACACACAATGCCTCTTATTCTTGCATTGATATCATATATGAGTTCTACAAGGATGTAGCAAATGGCAGCGAGATAAGCAGCATTTTATTAGTTGAGTTGTTGATTTTATGTAAGTTTATTATATATTTTCTGTATAAATGTGTTGTTTATAGGTTTCTTTGTCAAGGAGAAATAATGATTACAATGTCACACATACAATGGCTCAGGTGTGCCTTGCGTTCAAATCTTAATTTAGTTGGTTGAACAAAAATTTTATGTTTACATGAATGCAACGTATAGATCTTTATTTTGTTTAAACATATTTAGGTGTTGTGAAATAAATTACATTCATATTATGAGATCATCAATGAAAGCTCGATTGAGTGTGTGGGTTACATGAAATCTATAACAATATGCACATGATCATTTGCCTCTTCAGATATATATTGCATAAATATTTATGACGAACTGAATATATAAATAATAAAACCTATAAGTTAGCACCGAACAAATACACTCGCAATATGATTATTAATCGTGTTTATAGTAAGAACCCGGCCCGTATGCTTCACATGCTAAAGCTAGCAAAATGATTCATATGGGTTTGGGTCAAACATGTAATTTTAATATGGGTTTTTGTAGTGAGTATTGACAAAGTTGCTTTGTTGCTCACGGACTTCTTAAATAACATGGTATGTGCTTATTTCAAATTTTCTAATATGTTAACTCATACATTATGAGTGTTTTTGGTATTGAAGCATTTAACTTTGCATTATCTTTTTGGTACATACATTTCTACTTTTCCTAGCTATGAAACCACAGGATGAACCACCTGTTAGATGTAAATATTTTTGTGTACAAACTTGGGTTAATTATACTTTGATGAAATAATAAATAATGATTGGCAGCTATTGAAATCTTGAATATTTGAGCACATACTGTTTTCTTTTACAGGTCACACTAACAAAAAGTTGAAAATTTTAACAAAAATGTTCTCAACCCATACAAAAATGCTTAATTTGACCCAAGCCTATTTGACCTTCAAGATTATAGGAATTGCCCATTTTTACATCTTTACTTATTTGGACCCCTATTATTTAAATAAATGGATTCGTCATTGTGGGGATTCAAGATTTGCCCGTGGTTAAGAAACATTCGGTTTAACCAAATGAGCCTAGCTCAGTTGGCCACCCAATTTGGGGTGAGGTTTTACCCTCCTAGGCAAGGTCTCAAGTTCGAGTCTTGTCTAGGGCGATAGGGGTTTCCTCTCGCGTGTGTAAAGGGAAGGATGCCATTGCCTTATGGGCTAGACCCAACCTGATTGTGTGGGTTCGCTACGCCTTCTGGGCTAGGGGCCATATAGCCACAAATTGCCGTTCAAAATAAAATAAAATAAAAAAATCGGTTTGAGAAAATTAGTAAATTCTCACTTAAGAGGGTGTTTGGGATTGCATGCTAAAATTGTTTATCTACTCATTTTTTTTTTTTTAATACTAAGTTTCTTAAAAGAAGCAATTTCAGTACCACCTATTAGCTATTAATAAATTCGGCCTTCAATATGTATGTATATTAATAGAACACACACACACACACACACACACACACACACACACACACATATATATATATATATATATATATATATATATACATATAGAATTGGGTTCTAATAAGATCATTCTTAAAATTATAAAAATAAGATTCATTCAAGAATCAATAAGAGGAGGACAAGTGACATTGACGCTGTGTTCTTGAGTTCCCTTTCCCCTTCCTTTCCCTTTCCGGCCAAAAATGGGCGGAAGATTTTATTAAAAATCTTCCTCCCTCCTTCTTCTCAGCTTCACTTTCCCCTCTTAAAAAAAACTCAAGAACACAAAACACATTCCATTTCCTTTCCTTTCCTCTCAAATTTTAACTCGAGAACTGAGCGTGAGAGTAACTTAAGCATTTATTTTAATTAAAATTAATAATTAATCTAAAAGGGTATTGAGGGTATTTTGCCCACCTTATTTTTTTTCCCTAATCTTAAATAGCCTTACACATATGCATCACAATAACTAGTCGCACTTTATTTTATCATCTTCTCCTCTCTCTCATACATTTTCCGGTGAACAAGACCACCGCCGGTGACAATTTTTTTTTTTCATTTTCCATCTATAGCCGTAATTTTTTTTCTTTATCAAACCCGCAAAACCCAATCAAACCTCTATCCATCCGGCCAAAAACACGGATTTGGGTCTCGTTTATGGGGTCTCGAACAGGTATGTCTCACAAAAAAATATTCGGTATGTTAAAACCACCTAACCCGCACATGATAAACGCCATAGATCTGATGTATCAGACGTTTTCCAGCGAGGATTCATTATCCCTACGGGGGCTTGGTTTTCCGGCGATGTTTCGTTGGGTAAAACGCTACAAGAACCATAAAGTTGTCGTGTCACAGATCTGATGGACTACATAAAGTTGTCGTGTCACAGGAACCATAAAGTTCTCATGTCACAGGAACCATAAAGTTTTCGTTGGGTAAAACGCTACATGAACCATAAAGTTCTTTAACAGATTTTGATTGTTTTTGCTTGTGGTTTGTCTCGAACAACCAAGAAAAAAATAACAACCAAAATATGTTGGTGTATTTGGGTCTTGAACGGGTGGGGTACTGACGGCGGCGACTAGATCTAAAGATTCACTAGTTAGGGTTTTAATGGCGGCGACTAGTAAAGGGACCAGATACATTGTGGGTTGGTGCGGCTACTGTAGCAGCAGATATATCGCTAATACACCAGATACGTTGTGGCGGTTCTTGGTACACAAGTCACATTTCCGGTGTATCTAGATGGCGGGTCTCATTTTTCTGACGACCATTCAGTGATTTTTTTGGAGTTGTGTATCATGGAGTTGTCTCGATATGTGTATGAGTTAGGTTGTATTGTCATGAGTTAACTGGGTTCCTTGTTTTAATTATTATTTGTAAGAATTGTATTATATTTTTTTAGTTTTTTAAAGGAATGTATAAGTTTTTTGGACATTTATTTATATATTTTTGGAAAAGATGTACCAGTGTTTTGACGTGTATGAATGATACACTATTTGCTCGTGTGTAATATACCAGACCCGTTGTCGTGACATATGGCATATTAATTTGTTAAAGGTGTGCTCACGTATAATGTACCAGGCCCGGTCATAGCACATGGTATATTAATTAATAGATCCAATGGTGTAGATTAAGGTATTACTTTTACAACTTTAAGCATGATCTCACAATAACCCTCCCATATATATATATATATATATATTAGTATTGATATTTTTTCGAAAGTGCCCCCATCTACATGATAAAATCCAACATTCAACACTCTTAAACCTTATAAATCATTCATTTCCAAGTAACAATACTTGATTTATCATTTCGATTCTACTTTTTTCTTCCGCATATTGTTGCTATTGTCAATAAATAAATAATAATAATGATAATAATAATAATAATAATAATAATAATAATAATAATAATAATAATAATAATAATAATAATAATAATAATAATAAATAAATAAATAAATAATTGCCCCTACATATTATAGTTAGTTTATGGACATTATTTTAGTAGTCGTATGTTAGGATCGAACTCGATATCACGGGATTGCACACTTTACGTATGAAAATCGATGTTAAATAATTAATATACAAATAGTTATATTTAATCATTAAGTCACAAATAATGTAACTAATACATGAGGGACTTATTAGTACGAAATCCAAACCCGTGGGGTGTTGGATGAGACTAGTCGAGCAAGAAAAGGAATGGAGGGGTCCGAGTGTCGATTTATGGAACTTGAGGAGGTGATAGACTCTAACTTGGAGAACAAGTTTGAGGGCTATATAAATACCCTATTAGCCTCATAAATCATGCGACAAGACACAACCCTTAATCTTGATATTTTATATATCGTAAATCTCCATTGTGATATTTACATATTATATGATTTATATACCAAGCATGCATAACACCTTACCCATGTGCATGTATTCTTCATTTTCCTAATTCATGTATAGGTTTGACGTATATAAAGTAAATAGGTTCGACAGTATTTATTTTATATAAAGCTAAACATTGTTTTGTGCTTTATTTGTAATTCAAGAACTAGCATTCACATCGAATCGCTAATAGTACGTGTGTACAAGAACGTGATACAATCACACTATTGATTGTATCTTGGATTAAATAACAAAACGGTAAGGGGTTATTCGTGTACTCCTATAAACCCTAATTAGGGTTCATAATTTGAAGATTACATTTGATTCTTGTTCGGGCTAGAATCACAAAGGTATGTTTACTTTTATATTTGATTAATTAATTACATATTATATGATCTTGTTATAACGCTTCCGCATATGCTTACTTGATGTTATTGGTTTATTTATATGCATGTCATCATATAATAATTCCAACAGTGGCATCATGAGCCGTTATAATGTGTAATTAATTATCGAAACGCATAAAAATTGAATTTTGATTCGTTTAATTACATGTTTTAGGGTTTTCATATTCCTAACCCTAATTGTTTTTATTTGGGTCGTTTGACCTAGCAGTTAATTAGGGTTTTTGGTTTTTATTTTAATATGATTAGAAACCCTAGGATGTCATGTAATTGGTTATGCGTTTTAGTAAACGATCTTGGTGCAATATGTTAATTGTTAAGCATAATCCATGAAAAATGCATGTTTGCATGGATTTAATTGTGTGATGATTTAAATGGTTTAAATTGGATATAAATTAAATGTTAAGTTATATCGAAACATGTAAATTTATTAAAAGATGTCGAATTGGGGAATACTCCAATATTAAGTAATCAATTACGTGCTATGTGGTGTTTATTTAGTTTTAGCTTACGCAATCGATTTATCGATGTATGTGGCTCTTTTTCCATTGAAGAAGAAAGCTTTAATTGAATAAATGCATAATACACCTAGACTTGATTATTAATAGGACCATTGAATTAAATTTGCATGTGGCAACATGTTTATACATATTTAATTGTTATGTTATGTATATGTTTATTTGGTTGTTTTATTTTTTATTACATATTACTTGTTTTTTGTTAATTATTATGTGAGACATGTTTATAAATGAAAAAGGGTAATTTTTTGAATAGAAAAATAATATGGACTAAATAAATGACGAAATTGTTTTGGTTTTAAGAGATTAAATTTTAAATGATTGGTTGATTGATGTTTTTGTACATAGTGTGCGAAAGTCGGACCGAAGGTTGCCATACAATGTGCTTGTAGAGAGGGGTTTTTAAAGACCATGCACCTACCGGTTCTCTACAACCGCTTGTGTGCCGACTCTAGACTTACCTATATCACTATATTACGTACACTGTCATCTTAAGGGTGAATTCACCACAATTCCACAATGATTATCCGAAACACTAAGCCTTAGGGCTTATGCAAAAGTACGATATAAGTGGATGATAATTGTTGGTAATTCTTTAATTGGTGAACCCGATACCTCAATCAAAACTTTGCTATTTTACTCTTAGTGAATTGGTAATAAAATTGTTTTATAAAACCAATGGTATGAAGTTGTATGCATGCTTCTTTGTACATTATTTTGATTACACGTCAAAATTAATAACCTTATAAAATTAAGTCGAATGCCATCTAATTAAGAACACTTGAAGTTGTAATTTACGTCATGTGAGAACTTGGCGAGATTGCAATGGAGAGGTAAATTTCATAAATTCATTGCTAGCAGATCAACTGATGTGATGGATTTATGAGTCTGTAGTTTTTAAGTTAGACGACTTAAATTGAGTAGGAAGTGAGATCTTGGACTCAAGGCATTAAGATGGGGATCAAACATGCTTACATTACAAAAGTTTTGTGATTGTAAATCCTATAAATCTAGGAATTGCAATATGATATTGGCAATTATTGTTCGACAATTACCTTGTTGAATACTATCATTACTAGCAGATCAACTGATGTAATGGTACTATTTCAATTAGGATCCTAGCTTTAAGAAAATACTATGGTTTATATGAATATTTACTAATGGGTATTTTATTTTCTTAAAGATCTAATTATCGAAAATACTGAAATTGTATTTTGTAATTCGTTTTAATGTATTAATGCAACGTTCAAACCGTAAACACACTTTGGGCTTTGGTAAATTGATCACGTTCTGTTTTCAAACAAATGTTTGATTAAGAATAATTTACTTAAAAGACAAAAGAAGTCTCCTTTCTATGAAAGAAGAGTGAGATACAATCCTATTTCTTTTCATGAATGAAAAAGGATAATAGGAATATTAGATATGTCTAAATTCTAATATATAACTCATAGCAAATTTTTAATAATTAAAAAAATTGCGAATATTTTCCATAAGGGATTTCATCATCCTCATTCGGTGATTAAATTCTTAGTAACAAAAATGATATTTGGTTAACAGAAAATTATGTATGACATTTTATGAGTTATTATAATTATAAGCTAGACTAATTACCGCAAAATGTTTAAAAACAAACTAGTTGTTTTGACTACTTTAAAGGTACTACATACATTGTAGGATGGTAGACCTATTAAGGAAGAAATTGCATGCCCAATTTTTCAAGTTAATAGCATTTGGTGGATAGTTTATCATTTACGTAGTAGAATACACTCTTTAGTACATAAGTAATTGTTACGTATGGACATTCAAAGGTGTAGGAAAGTTAAAAGCACACTATTTTCTTTCACTGGATATGAAACATTTTAAATGTTGTCAAATTCAGTGGGAGTATTGTTTACTTATTACTGAATAAGGAATTATTGTAATGATCTTTAATTCAGTGGGAGTTACAAGCTTTGACATTTTGGTAGCTAAAGATAATTACTTTCCAAGTGTAGACACTCATACTTTTAAGGATAGTCTTGTACGCTTCCTTACTAGACATTGTTGTTCTACATCTACTTGTTATGCTAAAATCTATGACACAATCATATTGATCACATAAACAAATGCATGGCGTGTTGTTTATCAACTATATGAGGTTGTTCCATGCACAAGTGAGAGAAATGTTATCTTTAATGTGTGCAAGAAACAACTCATAAAGATATGATTTAATTGATTCTCTTGACTGCAAGGTAAGAGAATAATGTTCTAATATGAATTATACTAATCTAATTCAAGAAACACTTGGTGTTACAATTTATGTTATGTGAGAGCTTAGCTAGATTGCAACAACAAGGTGAATTTCATATTTTCATTGCTAGCAGATCAACTGATGTAATTGAACTATGAGAATTTACAGTTTCTAAATTAGATACCTATTAGAACATGTGTCAATATGATATCAAGACTACTTTAATTTATATATTTATGAATTCATGGAATGACATAAATTAATAAAGTAATCTAACGCTGCTTCAATCTAAATATTTATGTGTTCTTGGAATGACATAAATAAATGAAGACATGATGTTATTTACATTATAGTGAAGTAATAAATTAACTTGAAATTACTATTGAAACCAAAAGATGGTGTTCATAATTACTTTAGTTAAACATGTTTATGTTTCATTGTAAAGATATAAACATAAAGTCTTTTAATTGTTACAAGACTTATAATAAAGTAAGACGTTATCTTGTTATGTGTTTTAATTAAGACATATACATGAAGTCATTAAATTGTTAAATGACTTATAACGTATAGTGGGATTACAACAGTTTATGTTTTCTTGTAAAGACATGGACATGAAGTGACTTTGTAAAAAGTACTTGTGTTATAAAGCATGTAATTGGCTTGAAAATTATTATACCATTAAAATGAATTAGTTGGTAAATAAACAAGTCAAAACGAATATGGTTATCTTAAATATTGTTAGATTGTCTTACAATATTAACGAGGCAGGCAGAACCCGTGCTACGCACGGACTAAGAATCTAATTGTTAATCGTGTATTTTTTCTGTATATTGGTTAGTGTATACTTAATTATTGTTTAGTATGTTGTATGAAATATTTTAACTTTTTTGTATAAAAATTTAAAAGTGTTTGATGTTGTTTCGGTTTTGTGGTGTTATATTCTATATATGGGCTTTTTGTTATTAAGTTGTGATGTCTTTGTTTTTTTTGGCCTATTACTTATTTGCATGATAAAAAAATAGTTTTGTTTCTTTTGGTCTATTACTTAGCCCTACAATACTTGTCTATTAGATGGTTTTTACATGGTAATATGAAGCACACGGGATCTATCTAATTGGTCATAGTTTAATGTGCGTTAAATATCTTCTTTATTAAGTTTGTAAGTTAAAGTTTGTGTAATAATGTATATATAATAATGCCACATAAACTGTATAAAAATCGTAACAAGCCTTTTTAGCTTCATCTCATTTTAATGTACAACTAATTTCATTGAAAATTAACATTGAAGTCTAACTAATATTACTCTGTAAAAAATTTTATCAATAAACTCATTCTAAATAGCTAACTAATGAATATTAATTAACACACAATTAATAATTCCTAAAACCTTTGGACTCTATTATTATGTCTTAAACTTAATTTTTTTTAATTTACAAATGGGTTTTAGCAAAAATTATATACTTTTTCTTTTATATTCATTATTCAAGTTGCATGCTTACATAAACTAATCATGCTAAAAAGTATCATTTAACCATTTAAAGGTTGCTTTACATACATGCTCGTGCACATTTTCTTTAATCAATTCGGACATGTGAGCTACATCAATTGAAAACACACATAAATTACTTGTATATGAAAATGAATTAACATAATACATATATCTATATATATTGCATTATGTTAAATCATCAATTATTCTTGCAACTTTTTCAACTTCATCTCAATCCATAACTGACTTTTAATTGTATACTAATTACTAAATATCATGTGATAAATTTTGGCAAGCCTTGCACTTCCATCTCGATGTTGTATATACTTCACATTAAATGCACCGATTTTGTTTTCCGATAAAAGTTTGAACTTTTACTTATGTTTAAAACTCAAGTTTTTTATTTGTTATTATAATTTACAAACGGATTTAAGTCAAAATTATGTACTTTTCATTTCTATTCATTACTTAATGTGATATTTTTTATATGTCGTATTTTGCTATTATAGCAAACTCATTTAATTGGCGTAAATATTGGTTTCTCACTAATGATTCTACATATAGAAAAAGAAAACACTTTGCGATACGCGGACCTTCTTCTTTTCAATAATAATTTAATTGCACACGATAAATTCATTCTAATATATTCTCAAAAAGCATTCGAAAGCAACTACTTACATAAAATAATCACACTAAAAAGTATCATTTAACTATTTAAATGTTGCTTTACATACATGCTCGTGCATATTTTCTTGAATCAATTCGCACATTTGAGCTACATCAATAGAAAACGCACATAAATTACTTGTATATGAAAATGCATTAACATAATACATATATCTATATATATGCTTATCTATAACAATCACCTAAATATGTAAGAAACAAATAAAATAGTTGGTATCCCAATGCATTAACATAATACATATATCTACATATTTGCTTATCTATAACAATCACCTAAATATGTAAGAAACAAATAAAATAGTTGGTATCCCAATCTTTGGTTCCATTTATCTGAGCATACATGATCTTGTGTGATTTTCATGCTACCTGCGTATGATAACTAAATTAAGAAAAAAAGAAGATCAAGTTAATTACAAAGATCTAAAAGATGTATGAATCATCTCCAAAATGTTGCAAAAGAGAATTTACATACCGCTACCAACAATCAAATATCTAAAAGATGTGTGAATCATCTTCAAATGTACATACGAAATGTGATTTTGGCCGGTTTATATAGGCATGAATTAGGTTAAATCATTAATTATTCTTGCAACCTTTCGCAACCCTTGCACTTCATGTAACCGACTTTTAATTCTATACTAAATGTCGTGTGATCAATTCGGGCAACCCTTGCACTTCATCTCCTTTCATGATTGTATAGTTATTATGAGGCTGTATTGAATTCCGAGCATTAGCTATCTTGTACTCTATGCAACTACTAAACGACTCCAACTTATTTCTAACTCTAAAAACTCTATCATCATAACTCCACATTAAATTTAGGGACTGAATCTTATAGTATTATAGATACTAATGAAATACCAAATGTTTATGGTATGTTCAGTTAGGAAAATCAAACTTTTGTTATATTGTTTGATTAAAGATAACTATGACTTCTTTTCTTCCAAAAAGTTATCAAGGTTAGAATATTGAGTATGACTTGGACATATTTAATAAAACTCCAATCTAGAAGATTAATAAGACATCATCATATGATGGAATGTGATGAATGTGATGAATTACATTAAGTCTTAAATTGAAGTTCTAAATTTGTTTAACTGCTTATGAAGAGGTTATTAACAAAGTAAAGTTAGGAACTATCAATAAGTATTTGTAATATCCCAAAAGAGAACATTGTATTGTTTCTTTATTTGCTAAGTATTTAAAGATAGTCTTCAAATTACTAAAAGCAAGTGGGAGTTTTGATCTTTAAAAGATAAATTACAATATACATAATCTTCTAAAAATACACTAGTAAATATCATGATGAAGTTTGACATTTGAATGTTAAATCTCAACATGAAAATAAAGTTTGACATTTAAATGTTAAATCTCAAGATATGGAATTATCATTCATAGAATAGTAATATATCTCAGATATTTGATTAATATGCTGAGGGCTATGATTTACAGGATTATTGTAAACCTGATAATCATTGTGATACATTACCAAATGTGTAATTGGGTAAAGTATACATGATATGAATGATTAAGATGTTGTCCATAAAGATAATTAATTTTAGAAATGTGGTTTATCTTAATAGTTAGACTAGAAAATGAAGATGAATTTCTTCAAAGATTAGGTAACCCTTGTGGTTTAAATCTTTGTATAGAAATCATATGGACAATATTGTGCACGTATTTAATGTATGTTTTATAACAAGATTATTAATCACAATTAAGCAATTAATTGTGATTGAATATTCTTTTCTAAATACATTAAATATCTTATATATAATATAAACTTAGGTTGTCTTATAAATGCAAAATACCCCTAATAAATGTTTCAAGAGTTGATTATTCCAAATATGCTCTTCAAGTGTGATTTCAACAAATGTAGTTTGTACGGTACAATATGTTTTGCATGAGAAATCGTGCACAAAAGTTTGTACGGTACAACATGTTTCAAGCATCTCTAAACCTCAAAGAATACAAACCAAAAATGTCATGAATGCATAAATTAAACACACCAATTAGTGGTTAGTCTTTTTACATTCCCGTCCATGAGTTACAAATATTTTATCAACTATATAATGTGTCAAAAATCACACACAACAAACCACAACTTCCTCCACATCGCGTGTGCATTGGGCTACAACTTATAATGGTGGTAAAGTAAGCATCATATCGTCTTACTTATTAATCATATTGATTTATATTATTTTATGTAAATTTCACGTGTGTTTTGTGTTTGTAACAACGTAGGACATAAAGATGGCGCTTAGGAGGTTTGGTAGTAACATCATCTTCTCTAATGGTTTAAGAGATCCTACACATCGTTGTCTTATCAATTAAGTGGAACATGCACGAACATTTTTACTTTGATTAACTGTATTTAAGTTAGTAACGATCATATATCTAATTGTTTTTAGTAGCACGTCAAGAAGCATTAAAGAAAGAGATCGAGAAGTTACAAAAATTGTATCAAGAACAAAACATGCAAAAGGCCAATGAACAACAATGACAAAGAAAACAACAAAAACAACAACAAGAACAACGTCACGGCCACCGGTGGGATGAATACTTGGCATTCATATTAATAGTACGTATCAAATTAAACATGCAATATTTTACTTCATGTAATACCGATGAACGGGCTAATGCTATTGATTCGTTAGCAAGTAAGTTTATTGAAAATAATGTGACGAGCATTCAATTTTTAGTCAATAATTATTACTACACTTTGTTGGTGCATTTTAATATTTTTGCTCTTAATGTAGTTTTTTGTCTTGCGGTGTGTTAATGTCACTTTCTTAATTAAACGTCGTGGAATATTGCGTGATTTGATATTTGATATAATTGTGAAAATTATGTCGATGTTACATATTGAAAATGGTAGTATATAATAAAAATATCTTCACACTATCATCTTAACAACGAGAATCTTCTAAATCAAAGAAGTTTATAAAAGAGAAGAAAATTGTATTTCAAATGTTATCCTACACCTATCACGAGGTAAACATTATTCATTTGAGTTTGAGATCATGTGATTCATGTCGTCATACTATAAATACTTAGAGTGAGTTACTAATGAATGCTCCAAATTCGATATTATAATTTATGGAAAAATGTTGTAATAATACATTAATTAAAAATAATAATTTATGTAACTTACTCATATTAAAATAATACATATGAAAAGCCTCATTTAAATATAACATTTTGCAAAAAACCTCTTCACATTAAAGAAAGAGATTTAGAAGTCATGAAAATTGTATCAAGAACAAAACATGCAAAATGCCAATGAACAACAACGACAAAGACAACAACAACAAGAACAACGCCACGGCCACCGGTGTCAATATAGATGAATACTTAGCATTCATATTAATAGTACGTTACAAATTAAACATGCAATATTTTACTATACGAATTATAATTTATTATACTAATTATAATTTATACTCTTGAATATACTAATTACTTTAATGTTTTATGTTTTTATAGTTTTGTTAAAAAGGAAATTTGTTTTATAGTTCTCTTTTAATAATGTAATTTATTAAACAACGAAGTCCGTCTTTCACAAAAAATGAGAGTTTCAAACATGAACCGAAAATTAGTCCCGAACATTAAGAAAAAACAATTAGATCCAACCTGTGTGCATCGCATGGGTCCTGAGGCAGTCCAAACCTGTGTGCATCGCACGGGGATGAATATAAATGGTCTCCAACATTAATGTCATCGCTTCATATTTAAAATAATTTATGTAACTTATACATATTAAAAAATTACATGTGAAGAGACTCTTTTCAATGTAACTTTTTCAAAAAAATCTCTTCACATATACTCTTTTAATGTCAATAAACTATTTTAAATGTGTGTTATGCCTAGAAATGTGATACCATCACAACTTAGATATATAATGATGAAAATAATTGCCGAAGATTACGCTATAAAAACTTATATATAGCCCATGTGCAATTCAATAAAGTATTTTAAATACGTATAAAGCTTAGCAAATGTGTGACACCATGAAAACTTAAATATAAAATGACAAAAGTACATGCCGAATATTACGCTATAAAAACTTCTATACAGCCCATGTGCATCGCACGTATTTTAAATCTATGAAAACTTCTATACAGCTCATGTACATCGCACGGGAATTGTTGACTATCATAAGAAATAGTTATAACTTAGCCCGATGTATTAATATTAGTTAGTTCAAATAAAAAACGATAGAGTCAGTACCAAAATAAATAGACAAAAATTTTTACGTAAAAAAATACATCTTAAAAGATTACATGTCAATAAACTATTTTAAATACGTATCATGCTTACAAAATTTATGCTACCATGAAAACTTATATATATAATGAAAAAAAATACGTCATGAATATAAAATGACGAAAATAAATGACGGATATTAGACTTTGAAAACTTCTATATAGCCCATGTGTATCGCACGGGTTTTCATGACTATTCATGTTTGCAAATGTATTCAAATAATGAAATGACATGATCCCGCAATAAATACATGACAAAAATTAGTGAACATTACGTTATGAATACTTAGATATAGCCCGTGTGCAACGCACGGGTCTGGTTGCCTAGTATATATAAAGATTATGATTGTCATATTTATAAAATTGACAATGGAATATCAAAACTCTTTCTTGAGTGATTACTTGAGTGAGGACAATAAGTAATCAAAAGGAGTTTATGAATTCAAATAAATCTTTAGACGTGTACAAAGTGCAATAATCTATGGATGGATAAATGCATGTATCTAAAAGATTATTCTTATGTTTAATTATTAAATTCATTTTTTGATTTATAATTAAAATAAGATAATTTCTAAGTATTCCTAAAAGCTAGTGGGAGTATTATGTTTAATTTCTTAAATCATATATGTTGTAGAACATATAAAAAGTAACATCCCATATAAGTTAAAAGTTAAGTCTTAGAATGGAATGAAACTTTACTTGTAAGATTTAGGAAATAAGACATACAACCTTGGAATGAATGTTTATTGTTGAAACATGTGCGGTAAATGAATCTAATATAACATGATATATTATTTAGAAAGTCTAAATAGATATGTATGACATGAATAAAATCTAAGTATGACTCAATGATTTTTCATGAAAATCATGTTTTGTTGTATCATGCTTGATTACAAGATGATCTGGCAATATTAATATCTAATTAAAAGGTTATTAGATAACTTGTGTAATATTCTAAAAAGAATATGTTTGATTATAGAATCACATCCTAAATCTGGAACAGCTTCCAAATTCTATAGATGAACAATTTTTCAATTGTTGTGAAAATTGTCATAGCCAACAAACTTGAAAGTTTGAAGGGTATCAAACATTACACAATATATATTAATGTTTACGGGAAGTTTTAATAGCATATTGTTGTTGCATACAATGATGCTAATGAAATTGAGATGACACTCAATACTAGTTATGGTAAGGATTTCATCCTTGGCTATTACTAGTTATGCTTACTAAAAGCATAGTTGCATTATACATTAAGAGAATAAGAATACTTTAAACTTTAAAATGTTTGGAAGTTTGATTATCATAAATTGGTGGTTAAGGATGTTGTGGAAAACTAGAAGGGGGGGGGTTGAATAGTTTTGTGTCTTTTTCGTTTAGTAAAAGTTTGCTTTTAAAGAATTGATGCTAGTTGTAAAAACCTTTGAAGCTAAAGTATAGATACAAATTAATTCACATATATCACATAGACACTACTTATTTAAAGTGTTGAATAGAAATTATAATTTCATATATCTCACTTAAATATAAGTTTGTATTTATATATGTATATGTGTTTTAATAATTGTATATACTTATATTTTACCAATGTACAATTGATGTTGTAAATGGAACTTAGTTTGATCTTTTATGTGAAATCAATATATGCACAACACACAATTATAACAATGTACGAAAAGCTAATAAGTAAGCAAGCAAAGAGTTAGAGATGGAAAGATCAAACCGAGAGACAAAGGATTTATAGTGGTTCGGCTACAAGGACACCTTCCTTGCCCTACTCCACTCCCCGAGCACCGAACTCGAGAGTTTTCTTCACTAAGTCAATAACCTCCCTTATGGCGGAGAAAACCGTACACACCAAAAGCTTACACCAATTTTCGACACAAAGCAAAATGTCGAGTTCTAATCGTAGCTAGAACCAATCTCACAACAAATATCACACCACACCTTCTTCACACCTTTTCACTTCTTCTATACTTCTTCACACCACAAGTATCTTCACGCCTTCACAAATACTTCACAACTTCAATGTCTTGCAACTTAACAACTTCAAGGTACTAACGTCTTCACAACTTCAAGTCACTAATGTCTTCACAACTTCAAGCCACTAATGTCTTCACAACTTCAATCTACTAATGTCTTCTAGTCTTCTCCACTTGGAAGCTTCAATATCTTCACTACTAGTCACTATTGCTACTATCTCCTATCACCACTACTATCCAACACTACTTCTTCACTTCAAGTTCCACTTCACACTTACAACTATTCCAGATTCTATAACTAAATCTAGCTAACTAATACATACACCTTATTCACCAAAATATGAAAGATTTACAAGAAGAGATAAACAAGCAACTTAGATAGCAAGATGATACTAAGTTGTAATACTTCTAATAGAAGTATTCTTCTCTTTGCACTTTGAGTGTTGAGGCTTGAATCACTTTGAAACAAAGATTAATATATATATGATCAAAGGATTTTTAGAGGATGGAGAAGGATGTTTAGATCAGAAAGTTTTTAGTGCAAAAAGGTGAGAAAAATATGTGGAATGATCCAGTATTTAAAGGGCCAGAAAATACTGTTCTGGAGCGTGCCGGTCCCCTTAATTAGGGGGCGGTCCCCTTAATGATTAAGGGGACCGCCTAGTATAATTAAGGGGGCCGCCCTCCTGAACGTTGGATTTTCTTGTCCTTTTGTGAGGGAAATTTTTCTGGATTAGATTTGCCATTTTTGGTTGAAATTTTGAATTCATAAATTTGTAATGAATTAAACATATTCTTTTAATGCCAAAAATGTTTTATAAAAGATATAAAATGTTTTGTGACATTTTATAAATATCTAGTGATTAACAAAAGTGTTCCTTTGATCTTATAATGCATTAGACACTTTGTTTATTCATACCTTAAGTGATTAGATGGTAAAGGTGAGTATTTACTACTAAATACTTGTTTATGTCATGATCTTTGGTTTGATGAGTTTTCGTTTTGTGATTATCAAAACATAGAGATATCGAAAGATATGAATAACGTTTTTAGTCATTTATTTATATCAACAGATGTCACACATTTATGAAACATTATAAGACATTATCAAAATAGTTGAGTATGCATATACAAGAACTTCAATAGTTGAATTCTTGAAATAAGTATTCTCAAAATTCTGATAGATCAAAGTTGGATGATTTATGCCTTGTCAACAAGTATGAATGTCATTACTTGAGATATAATTCCTCAACAAGAGTTATCATGCATTGATCTATTTAGTATTTGGATAAGGGATGTTAAACAATTATTATAATAAAATTAAAATACATGGTATGTTTAATTTATAATATATTGTATCCTGTTTTTGCATGTTTAATCCATGAATAAATGTTATTCTAAATTGTCCATTGTCAGTTAATAATATGGGAATATTATTAAATCAAGACAAATCTGAAGATTGGTATAATATACTTAAAGTATATTGATGCGTAGTCATGTCATTTCAGATGATATTCAATGTTACCGAATATATGACTTATCCCAAATACATGATGTTACTTTATGGATCTTGTCATTAAGTAAATCATGAGAAGTTATCCTCAGACTTGAGATACAAGATAAGTGTCATGAATGTAGTACATTTTTGTGGAACAACTTAACGCTATACGTAACTGGTAGTTATAAGGGTTGTTTTCGAAAGTGTTACAAAGTTTGTGGGTTTTGCTTGTAGTCAAGATAGAATTTGTTACTTCAAATTTATTTTTGGAGTTTAATACTGCTGGGCCCCTCGTAGGGTTAGTAAGATGTATGTGTGGCCGCACCTAAGATCTCCCCTGAATATGTTCAGAAGATTTGGTAATCTTGCTCAATCACAAACAACGAGAAACAGAATGGTTAATTAAGGAATGACTTTGATCCATATTCTTATTAACGTGGTATTAGAAACAAAAGGATAATAATAATGAGAAATCATTAAAAGGTTTTTCCAAGAGCCTTACTCGAGTTGTACTAGAGGCATCGAAGTGTTGCTAGACGCTAACCGATGTGATTACACTATTAAAATATGTCCAAGTGGGAGCTGTTAGTTTATGGACATTAATTTAGTAGTCGTATGTTAGGATCGAACTCGAGATCACGGGATTGCACACTTTACGTATGAAAATCGATGTTAAATAATTAATATATAAATAGTTATATTTAATTATTAAGTCACAAATAATGTAACTAATACATGAGGGACTTATTAGTACAAAATCCAAACCCGTGGGGGGTTGGATGAGACTAGTCGAGCAAGAAAAGGAATGGAGAGGTCCGAGTGTCGATTTATGGAACTTGAGGAGGTGATAGACTCTAACTTGAAGAACAAGTTTGAGGGCTATATAAATACCCTGTTAGCCTCATAAATCATGCGACAAGACACAACCCTTAATCTTGATATTATATATATCGTAAATCTCCATTGTGATATTTACATATTATATGATTTATATACCATGCATGCATAACACCTTACCCATGTGCATGTATTCTTCCTTTTCCTAATTCATGTATAGGTTTGACGTATATAAAGTAAATAGGTTCGACAGTATTATCAATATATATTAAGGGAGGAAGAAAACGCAGTCGTTTTACACCCGGGCTTTTCCCGCCAAAATTGGCGGGCCAACTTTGGCCTGATTTTTCGGCCTGATTCTAGCTCTGGCCCAGATAATCCGGTAGGTTATAGAAAAGCTTATACAACTCATACGATTGGAAGAGTTACCGGAACCTTCTCCGCAATTCCCACCTCATCTGTTGGTTTTCATCATCCTTTTCAGTCATGAAAATTACTATTGCTTACTTTGATGCTTAGTAAAAAGGATAGTGCCTGAGAGCACTGATGTTGTGATTTTGCTCAAACCCATTTTTTTCCCAATCCGGTTCATGAGTTAAAAGGATATCGCGGGACAGCGACGATGGTGGTGATGTTGTGATGTCCTGGCCTCTTGGTTGATTGGGTATTGTTTTCTAATTTGGTTAAAGTTTTGATTGTTATTCTAAATCAAGATTAGGGTTTGACAGAATTTACTAAAAAATTGTTGGTTGATTTGGTGCCTACCATGTGTTTGATGAATTTCTTGAGAACATTGCAGTTTCACTTTGCTTATGTTAATAGTATTTCATTTACGGGTGTCTGATTTTGTCATCTATATATGTTGTTTGACATCATTTTGTTACACAGGTCGTCCAAATGTAATGAAGTATGAGCGCAAATGTATAATAAGGTGTTTTCTTCTCTGTGAATGTATGTTGCGTTATAGATTCGCAAGTTCTTCTAGAAAGGTAATTTCTCCTCTCTCAAGTAATATTTACTCTATAATCTTATTAATGCCCAAGTAGTATAAGTTCAATAAATTTTTTTATTGAAGTTTTGTGCAGGTGTGGATGTGACACCCACCAAAGTTCAGAATTCGCAGATACGGAAACCTGCTTCATGGTATTTTCTTGAATACGCCGTCAGATTCTCCAAGGTAAGACCATTTCAGGGAATATAGGATGAAAGGCCTTTAGATATCTGTTATTTAGGATTTTAGAGCATTAACGTTGTTGTCATATGTTTATCCAATTTTTCATTTGACGGGCCGCAGCGTTCGTTTCCAGCTAAAAGGGGAATGAGTACATTGCGTGATGAGGTTCGACGTCTGAGTAAGCTTTTGCATGGTACTTACCTTTTCCTTTTTGCTAATAACTTTCATAATTGTTTGGTCATATTTGCCTCTATTATTGGTCTCCATGTAGGTATTATTAATTATATGCATCCACAAGTTGTTCAATGCCGTGATGAGGCTACCTTTTGCCAAGCAAGCGTCGACCTTGGGTGTGGATTGTTACATGATCTGCCCGCTTTTCAAGTTTTGGCTTAATTTTTTATAAACATTATAATTTCTTTCTACTGATTTTGCCTTAATTGCAGTTTCCAACGCCAGTTCATATGTAGGATCTGCCTATATGTTGGAGGTAAATAATTTTTAATGTTGTACGTAGTCGTGGTGGTTGTTTAAGGTGTATAATGAAGAGAAGGATAAGATTGGTGTTCGTGGTCTTCATAGGTTCTCAGTATTAATGTTGCAGCATCATTTGATCGTGATGGGACATGTGATGTTGCTATTGCTGGTAAGCCACATGTTATATAGAAATATTCTATTTAGTTTCTTGACGCCATGACTTCTGATTCATTATTTTTATATCTTTTTAAGGATATAATCATATGAGTTATGACGGAAAACTGGGGATACAAAATGACTATGGTGAATTTTGGGTTGATTTTCGTCGGCACGCCTGCTGCTATTACCAAAAAGGTAGCACTTAATGTCAGTATCTCTTGGCCTGCATGTTTGGCATGTGGAATGGTGTGTGTTGTAATGGTGAATTAGTTACCTGAGAATATTGCTTTTTGTTCCTAATTTGTATGGCTTGGTCATGTAGTTATGTTGCTAATTTGTGCTCTTTTTGGTTTTCAGGTTGCCCAACAACAAACTCCATTTAATGGATATGTGAGTCTTTGTTGAATGTTTTTAAATTGCATGTAAGTGATTCACAGTTATGTGTGTCGATTAAGCTATTACAAGCAGTATTTTATATTTTTTTAATTGACTTTTGCAATGAAAATAGGTTATGGGAGGCAAAAATGAGGAGGAGGAAGACGTGACTACTAAGGATTTAGTATTCAAGGTATATGCTACTCATATGTGATTGATATGATGTGGCCTTACAAAAAATTATTCAAGTAATATCCGTATAGAATTCTGATTGACTTAATCATGTCGTGTTATACTTGAGTTGCTGGTATGCGTGCACTTATTACAAACAGAATCCTATCTCAATCATACGAAACTCATCGATACAGTAAAATTCTTTACTAGCGTCTTTTAGCCTTATGAAGATTAGTTTTTTTTTTTTTTTTTTTTTTTTTTTTTTTTTTTTTTTTTTACATATCAGTTTATTCGCTGTTTTTA
Source organism: Artemisia argyi (assembly GCA_030686995.1). Lineage (NCBI taxonomy): Eukaryota > Viridiplantae > Streptophyta > Magnoliopsida > Asterales > Asteraceae > Artemisia > Artemisia argyi. Next base: position 100,830,676 of record CM060698.1, on the reverse strand, counting down.
TAACTAAACTATTTGATATATAGTATTCCAATATGCGTTACAGTTGACTCCACTTTTCCCTACCGACTAATTTGTATAATGTACTTTCATATACATGGTTGGGGTGTGTAGTAAAAATGTTTTATAAATGTTTGCAGGAGTATAAGCAAATTTTATGATGCGGTATGCATCTGAAGAGAAGGCTAATAGAAATAGAATACAACTAATGTACTCAAACATTTTTCTGCAGCTTGATGTGTTGGTGTCTAACCACACACCATGGTTCACATCCTCAATAACGGGTCATTACCAGAATTGGATTTCCAGGGATACATTTATGCATAAAAATGGTTAGTGTGTTATCTCCTGAAGTTAATATTTCCATCTTTTGTAGTAGCAGAGCATGTTCAGAACTTGACAGCTTAGCAAGTGAAAGTGACAAGAAGTGTTTCGATGTAGCGTTTAATTGAAGCTGTGAAGTTGGCATAAAAGAGGTGAGGAGCAGCTTGCATCATCTTTTCAACTAGCAGTTCTTAGACACGAGTCTTCTTTTGGGAATGACGGTGGTGCAGCTGAGTGACTGTATCCGACTGAGTATTTAAATTCAATGAAGTTTTCGGGAATTCCTCCACACATACTTGAAGTGAAAATAGGCGTGCCAGTTATGTTGGTGCGTAACGTCAACTTGGCCGGAGGACTTTGCAATGGGACTCATGATCGTTAGCCAAATGTTGACGCGCGTGATTGAGGCTAAGATAATTACTGGCACCGGAGTAGGTGAAAAAGTTTTCCTGCCACGAACATTTTCCCCCAAAAGGTACGCCATAAAGTTAAGTTGTGTTATGCAATGAGTAAGCGAGAAAGTTTTCAAACGCAAGCAATTTCCTATTAAGTTGTGTTATGCAATGACGATCAACAAAAGTCAAGGACAATAGTTAGAAAATATTGGAATTTATCTACCCGAACCTATATTTGGCCATGGCCTCTCTAGAGCTACATCGCCAGCGGGCTTTAAAATGATCATAGGGTCTCAGGCTGGACAACCACCCAACACGACGAAAAATATAGTATATAAAGATTTTCCCAACAAAATTAGGCGACGCCAGGTTTCTAAATTTTTTTCTTTTAATATATTGATAGTCCTATTTTAGAATTACAGCTATAATACATCATGAAAGTCCTCTGTAGAAACCTTTAGAACCATACAATACTGTAAAAATATTTCTTAAGAAAACTACAACGTCGTGAGGTCCCATTTGTTTTAATCATAGGTTATGACAAGTGGTTAGTCAATAAAATAGCTATGCATCTGCAACAACGCTTCCTAGAATTACGTTTCTGCAACATTTAGATTGTTGATGTAGCACATCAATGTAGCGGTTAGTAACTGTTGTAGACGCATCCGCACAATATTAGGTAGACAATATATGCACATGTTCTTTAAATTGTTATACACGCACTTATTCCTGCATTTTATGTCCTCCTTATCTGAATTGTTATGCGGAATGCATGTCACTTATTTTCATATACATTTGCTGATCTGAATTCTGTTACATAAATACTTATCTGAAAAATGTTACTTTTTTTTTATTTGACTCATCATAATTTGCATAATAGCACTATAATGCAGAACAATGGCTGATAAAAAAACAACATGAAACGGCTTTGAAAGATGTATAGGAACCAGTAACAACAGAAACTCGCCTACCGGAAGAAAAGACATGTACTTTATTCATTATTCTTTATCATGTTATTGCATCATGATCTCACTATTAAGAGCTGCTATTTTTCAATGCATATTGCCAATGATGTAGGTATCTCTTTAGGGCTTCGACCGCTACAAGTAATAAAATTGCCGAGTTTACATGAAATGTGACAATGGTGCAACCATTTTGACTCATCACCATACCTAAAGAGCTGCTACTTTTCAATGAATACACAAGGTAAATCGCACAAACTAATGCGCTAAGTCTCTTTATAAACAGGTTTCTCGACCCAGTGAACTAAATAAAATCATGTGCTGTCGTTGTTTCGACACTAACTACATAGGTGAAGTTTGCATGTCGGCAACCGGTTTACCATTTTAAAAGACACGGTTAAGTGGAAATTCATGAGAGCATGTGTAGAACGACACTTGGAATATGAAATTTTTCACAGGTTCTTATATGCATTTATCAAGCCATTTATCCATTTCTTTGCTTTGTTACTTTCATGTTTACTGTTGTCAATGTATTAAATTCAGTGGTGTTTTTTAATGCAAAGTTGTCTTTCAAAATGTACTTTGTACACAAATACATGCAATCTATATACAATTGCCAAAAAAACCCCGCCAGGCCGCAACGCGGCCGGCCGCCGCCATTCTTGTTTATTTTATATAAAGCTAAACATTGTTTTGTGCTTTATTTGTAATTCAAGAACTAGCATTCACATCGAATCGCTAATAGTACGTGTGTACAAGAACGTGATACAATCACACTATTGATTGTATCTTGGATTGAATAACAAAACGGTAAGGGGTTATTCGTGTACTCCTATAAACCCTAATTAGGGTTCATAATTTGAAGATTACATTTGATTCTTGTTCGGGCTAGAATCACAAAGGTATGTTTACTTTTATATTTGATTAATTAATTACATATTATATGATCTTGTTATAACGCTTTCACATATGCTTACTTGATGTTATTGGTTTATTTATATGCATGTCATGATATAATAATTCCAACACTTATTTTTCTGGTTCCGCCACTGTCTAAAACTAATGCTCCGTATAATCAAAACTCTATTAGTAAGACTCATGTAAAAGCGCATGATGATCTAAAACTAATACAAGTGAAAAGAAATCAAAACTCCGTTAGCAAGTCTCATGTAAAAGCGGACGATGATCTAAAACTAATATAAGTTTAAAAGAAAGAGATCTAAAACTAATATAAGTTAAAAAAAAACAAAAAAAAAAAAAAACAAAAAAAAAAAACGAAACAATATATACATGTTACCATATACGGTTGAATCTCATTTTATTATAAATGAGACCACCATATAGAGCAACATGATATGTATTAATCTCGTTTTGCATATTTCACATAAACCGTGTCATATATACTAGTAATAAATTTCTTTTGTGACCTATGTGGGATGGAAAACAATTTTATAACATTAACAAAGAAGCATCAACACAAGTGTTGTGATTCTTTTTACGCTGGCTGTTAGTTTAAGTCTGTTCAAAAACTCAAAGTTAACTACACTATTTAATGTAACTAACTAACTAACTAATCACTCAAACAGAATTAATGTTTGATCGATAGCAGCAGGAGCAGGGGGTGATGAGTGATGAGCACGTAATTGCAATGAGAGTTTGTAAGTTGTGTAACTGGGTCGTTATGTAATGTGTTTTAATTGGGCTGGGTTTACTTTTATAGATATAGAGATTTAATTAGACCAATGGGCTGGATGATAATTCCCTCAACTTTACATGTTTTATTATTTGGTTGTTTAACACCTTGAGTATGTTTGGCAAATTAATGAGTTTTAATTCGTCGTATTGAAACAGAATCTTTGTTCATGCCACAAATCGTTTGGTATTGAATAGAAATACCATGTACAGTTACTTATCTTTGTTCTCGCCTATGTAGTTGGGATCAGTTATAAGTAATTCTCAGTAGAAGTTTTAGAAAGTGATATGCATATTCAAAAATGTTTTCGTGATTGACGAACGCTATAATTTTCGGAGAAATGTTTAACAAATAAGTGAGCTATTTTTTTTCTTCCCAAATAATACGTATGTCAAAACTCTAAGCAAAAAGAGAGACAACATATACAAGATACGGTACTAGAACTAGGGGTGATTTTATTGTAAGTCACTCTCCAAGTTATTGTAGCGCAACATGATATGTGTAAATCCCGATTTGCACATTTTACATAAACCGTGCCATATATACTAGTAATACATTTCTTTCGCGACCTATGTGGGATGGAAAATATTTTTTATAACAAAGAAGCTTCAACACAAATGTTATGATTCTTTTTATGTTAGCTCTTAAGGTGATGTTTGTTTATTTAGAGGCTCTGAATCTGATGTGTAAATGTCTGAATGTGAATCGAAAATCTTGTTAAAGTAAGGTGTTGTGTCATTTGCTTGCTCGTACTAAATTTTTTTTGGTTATTTTGTGTCAACAAGAGGCATTAAGACACCTCTCTCAAGTCTAAACCATTAAGATGTAACTGCCTCTGAACGGGAAAAAAAAAAATGGTCTGAACGTCCAAAACATCTTACCGATTAAGAGATTTGGCTCGTTAAGAAGCTGTTAAGACATTAAAAAAAAAAAAAAAAAAAAAAAAAAGTTAACTACACTTTTTGTTTGAAACTTGTAATTTTTTATTCTCGGATGGTAATATTGACGGCTTACTGACATTAATAGAATACAAACATGATGAATGACAAAATCTATGTTCTATATTTTAGCCCAAGTGGACAAGACATAGCTTTCTTATACTAATTCATACTATTTATTTCCTTTAATGTACTTTTTCTATTTCAAGACAGAACCATTCACCTCGGAAATAAAAAAGACAATTTCTAGTCTAGGGTCAAGGTACATAATCCATCCTCATCTCTATCCTAATATCCAACTTTAGCACATCCAATGCACGCTGCATTTAATTTTTGCCTCTTTTTAACGATATATGGTATTCGTTACGCGGTAGAGCTACTTAAGGTGTCTTCATCAACGGTGGTTTGACTGCAACCAACCTATCACCCAACTCTCATATGAAATGATATTAAACATGATTGACTAGGCCTTGGTATGATGCTAGATAGACATTTGATTTGTATTATCCTAAAAGGATGTTGCCCATTGATCATGGATTGTATATATCTAATGTAATTTTTGACAAGCAAATTAAAGAATTGCTATAACTTTAACAAAATTGACTCATGATGTTACACAATTGTGGCACGTGATTGGCATACATTTATCATCTCATTATCCACAAAATTGGCATATATTTATCTATTTACTTAATGAAAGCAAGTATGAGATGATCTAACACTTGAAATAAATCACAAAAATGTAATTACAAAGATATAAAAAACACAGAATAGCATAATATATCAATATCAAATTGCAAAAATAGTATAAAACTTAATATTTAAGCTAGGAACTTTTTTCTTCTACAACCTATGTGGGATACAAAGCAATTTTGGTAATAAAAAAGTATCAACACGTACAACTTGTTTGCTTCTTCTTCTTTTTACTGCTTGTTCTTGGTTTACCTCCAATCAAAACTCAAACTTAGATACATTTTTAATTTGAAACTTGTATATTTTATTCTAGGTACTAATATTCAAATGAATGAACTCTTTTGGCTCTAATTTTGTACAAATAGGGACGGAGCTCGAACACTTTGTCGGAGGGGCCAAAATAATGTTATTTCATTTTGACGGTATACGATCTAGGTTACCTGATAAAGCTAAATAGCTTTTCTTATTTCTGCTTGCAGTCAAGATTTTGATAATGTTATAATATTGACACCAGCACAAAGTTTATATTCTTCATTTAAGTTACCGATCTTCATTTTCGTTACCGTTTATTTTCAAGATAACGGTGTTTCATACATACACCATCACCTTCGTGATAGTTGCAATATCGAGTAATTAATTGTAATTAGTTTTATCCCCTGGTTACCAAGTGAAACTAATGTAATGATACTTTCTATATGCGTGACAGAGTAGATTGGCGTTAAAACCTGATGGCTTATTTTTGGCAGCTATTTTCGGTGGAGAAACACTAAAGTTAGAGAGTTGAGAATTGCCTGTACAATAGCACACATGGAGCGTGAGGGTGTTGCCAGGCCACGAATATCACCATTAGCACAAGTATCAAGTATGTGTATATATAAATATAGGCATATATGTACCAAAACACATATTAAGATACTAAAATAACCCCTCCTTTTGTAGAGCTGTTGTTATTTGTTGCTCAAGTTCTAAGGACAACGGAGGCGGCGCTTGTTTCCTGTGAACAATTTCGTCACGCCCATTTATTCACATTTGAAGCTTTTTTTTTTTTTATTTACTTAAATAGTAAATACAAAATAAATGTGCCATTCTGGTGAGTCTTATAGTTTTCCTGGTTTACATAGGTACTAGATGCAGGCAACCTATTGACCAGGGCAGGCTTCACTCTTCTAGGGATCGATGTTGATGAATACCAGGTTAGATATAATAGTGGTGAGCATTTTATCCGAATTATTTTATCTCTTTTAACTTGTAACTAATCATGGAAATTATAACAGTTAATATGGTGCAAGTAGTTAAATAAGGGAATCTATGTATAATATGTATCACATAAGCTTAAAAAAGCTTCAAGCTCATTCTGTTCATCCTTTTCTTTGTTAGCTTTGGAGCTAATTGAACATTTGCGGGCAATGGGTGCAATGGGTGAAACTAATGCGTGGTTTATCAATTTTTTTTGCGGATGAATTTAGTTCTTAAAAAGGGATAGCCATAATAGCTCTCTATGAGTCCATGTTTGCAGCAGAAGATGGCACCATCCTGCAACTTTTCAGGTGATTCTTAACTCTTTTGGAACCGTAATTAGGTGGCATTATGAATGGGTTGGACACTTGGACAGTGTGGGTAGTGGGTTGGGTCGGGTCGGGTTGGATTGGATTGGGTTGAGTAAGAACACTTTATGTCCATGTTTTTTCTTATGATTAGTATGTCAAACTGGGTTGAAATAAAACAATGTATTTATTCATACTTATGTCATATAAAATGTATTATTACAATCTAATTTTAACCAATTCCCTTTTTAGCTATTTCTTTTACCCTTTTTAGCTATAAACTCATTTGTATACAAGTGAGTCGAAATTGCCACCTTCAGTATTTCACTTGGTCTATTGCACTTATAATACAAGAAAGATTCAAGCTTTAGGCACAATGATGTTATAATATGTGCATTTGAGAATCAACTACACAATGACGATATACATGACTGGGTGGAGGGAACATGACTCCCAACAGAAGGCCAAGCGAAGGGGATGTGCTACTGAATCTTTCAAGGACATTCAGAAGGAATTCAGGGGTCAAACTTCCTGAAAGATGTCAATTTATTTTTATGCAACAGCTCATGTAATTATGGTTTGACTGTGTTTAAGTTATGAGTTATTAAAGTTGTAGATTCAAGTACCAACTAAGTAGAGAAGGGTTATATTACGAGTCTGTTATACTGTAATTTTTGACAAGCAAATTAAAGAAATGCTATAACTTTAACAAAATTGACTGATGATGTTACACATTAGTGGCATGTGATTGGCATAAATTAGAAAAACGTAATTAGAAGGATATAAAAAGTCCAACATCTAAAAAATCAACAATGTATACAAGTTATTGTTTGTTCCATTTCTCATGAGTTTTAGAAATTATTAAGATATCAAACTAACTCATTGAAATGCAACACAGAATAGCATAATATATCAATATCAATTTACTAATTTAGTATAAAACTTAATATTTATGGTAGGAACTTTTTTCTTCTATGACCTATGTGGGATACAAACCAATTTTGGTAATAAAAAAAGTATCAACACGTGCAACTTGTTTCCCTTTTGTTTCACTGGTTGTTCTTGGTTTACCTCATCAAAACTCAAAGTTAGCTACATTTGTTATTTGAAACTTGTAAATTTTTATTCCGGGACTTTCAACTGAAAAAACTCTTCTGGAACAAAGAGGGATTGAGCTTGAACGACTTTGTCGAAGGGGCCAAACATTAATGTTATTTCATTTTGACGGTATACAATATTGCTTACCTGGTAAAGCTATATAGCGTTTCTCCATCAATGATGGTTTGACCGCAACGAGTCGATCACCCAACTCCCATACAAATGGTGTCCAACATGATCGACTTGGTCTTGGTATAACGCTAGATAGACATTTGATGTGTCAAATGACGTTACCCCTTGTCCGTTGGTCAATGCATATCACATCTTATTGGAGGATCACACAACAACAATAACGTGATTACAATGTAATTATATAAGTGTCATTTTCGAAAAGTACATGTTTGTAATGGAAATTGATCGATGACAAGGTTGCATTTTTTGCTTCCGCTCAAGATGTAAGTTCATGTTCAATCTTTGCATAAAAAGTAACCTCTACGTGGCAAAAATTGAGTCATCCTAGTGGTCAATTGAAGCCAAAATTAAATTGCATTTATGTCAATATTTGTACATGTAAAAGTTGCCTACTTCGAAACTCTATACGTAAAACGATCTTTTTGATAAAAAGTTTCTAAGACAAACATAAAAAGTTAACAATATATACAACAACTTGATATAGAACGAAGCATAGAATAACATAATACAAATGTCAACTTTACATGTTGTGTAAAGTACAAACCTTATTATATAAGCTTGGATCATAAACTATGCTAATTTTTTTGTTATTATCAACACATATAACTTCTTTTTGTTGTTAGTTATTCTTGTTTCACCTCCATTCAAAACTCAAACTATGCTATTTTTTTTTTTTTTTTTTTTTTTTTTTTTTTTTTTTTTCATTTGGAACAGGTTGGATTTAATGATACGGTCATGCTTACTTGGTACGAGTAGAATGGTAGAGCTACCAAACGTTTCTCCATCAATTGTGGTTTGACGACAACCAGTCTATCACCCAACTCCCATACTAAATAATATTAAAGATGATAATCTTGGTCTTGGTATGATGCTAGATATATGACCATTTGATGTGCATTATACTAAAATGATGTTGCCCATTGATCAGTAGATTGCATCTCAGTGGATTATCGTGCAACAAGAATAATATGATCACAAAGTAACGATGTATTTGACATTTTCGACAAGCATGTACCTGGGTTGCGTTTACAGTAAAAAAATGCAATTACATTAAAAGGAAGTTTAGAAATGTGTATGAAATATATTTAGGGAAATTCGCAAAAAAAAAACATCATACTTGCCATTTTTTTCATTGTTTGCAACGTCCTTTTTTTTTTTTTTTTTTTTTTTTTTTTTTTTTTTTTTTTTTTTTTAGCACTAACTTTTCAAATCCGTGTCATTGTGTGTACCGGTGACCTGCTTGACCTGTTGCAGCAGGTTGAGATAATGATCGTTTGTTTTATTATTGCAGCGTTAGTCCTTTATATTAACGACAGTTTATAAGTAACTAAATGGAGACTGTTAACTTAACGATCGTTTATTTTATTATTGCTACGTTAGTCCTTTACACGTTTTCGACCGTTTTTACACGTTTTCGTTCGTTTTCACACGTTTGTTTTCGTTTTCGCACGTTTTCATCTATTTTTTTCTGTATTATTATACATTTCCCTTAGTTTTTCTTATAAAAAAAAATTAGAAAATAAAAAAAAAATCAAAATTTTTTTTGGAAAAAAAATTTCAAATTAAAAAAAAATTAGAAAATAAAAAATTTCCAAAAAAAAATAAGAAAATTAAAAAAAAAATCAATTTTTTTTCAAATTTTTTTTTCGAAAACCAAAATTAGAAAATAGAAATTTTGAAAAATAATTTAAAAATAAATTATTTTTCGATAATTATTTAAAAAAAATATTTTTCTATAATTATTTTAAAAAATTATTTTCCCAAATTTTTTTATTTTCTAATTTTTGTTTTTCGAAAAAATATTTTCGAAATTTTTTTTGAATATTTTTTATTTTTTTTAAATTATTTTTATTTTCTATTTTTTTAAATATTTTTAACATTTTATCAATATGTTTTAAAAAAAATTTTGACTTTTTTTTTCAAAATTCTTTTTTGATTTTCTATTTTGTTTAATTTATATATATATTTTTTTATTCTCTATTTTTTTTAAAATTTTTTTCTATATTTTTTTTGAAAATATTTTTTTGGAGTTTTTTTGTGGTGATGGACGTGCGAAAACAAACGAAAACGTGTGAAAACGAACGAAAACGTGTAAAAACAGACGAAAATGTGTGAAAACGGTCGAAAACGTATAAATACGGACAAAAACGGAAAAACGTGCGTAAACGGACAATAACGTGTAAAAACGGATGAAAACGTGTAAAAACGGTCGAAAACGAACGAAAACGTGTAAATACGGACAAAAACGTGCGAAAACGGACGAAAACGTGTAAAAACGGTCGAAAACGTGCGAAAATGTGTAAGGGACTAACGTTGCAATAATAAAATAAACGATCGTTAAGTTAACAGGCTTCATTTATAAACGGACGTTAGTATAAAGGACTAACGCTGCAATAATAAAACAAACGATCGTTAACTCAACCTGCTCCACAGGTCAAACAGGTCACCGGTACACACAATGACATACAATGACACGGATTTGAAAAGTTAGTGCTAAAAAAATAATAATAAAAAAATAGGACGCTACATATAATGACAAAAAGTGACAAGTATGATACGTTTTTTTTTTTTGCCAATTTCCCATATATTTATATTTATTTATTAAAATATAACCTATAGAAACCAAAAACAAGCAAACTAAAGCATTGCTATAACTTTATAAAAATTGACTTGATGATGTTACACATTAATTAGTGGTATGTAGATGTCATTTTATGTTTTCTTTTATAATTTGGTTTTATAGTTCAAGTTATAGAAATTTGACTTTTTAAAAGTTGTTCCGATATTCATTAGAATAACATATTAACATAATATCTATCTCAAGTTACAAAAGCAGTATAAATCTTACTATTTACATACGTATAAACTTTTTTCTTTTGTAATATATGTGGGATAAAAAGCAAAAAAGTCTACAATAAAGTGTATCAACCCACATACAAGTTACCTGATTCTTTTACTGTTACAACATGAATGTAGTGTAACGGTGACACAGTGTAACTAAAATGAGTGTTTAATTGGGTCGTGATTATTTTAATTGGTTTTGGGTTACTTTATAGCGATAGAGTTTAAGTAGACTAATGGGCTGTATTTTCCATCAGTTTATCGATTTCTTGTAATGTAGACCCAAACTGAAATCCCGATTGCAGTTTATTTTGGAAAGACAAATTATTATTAAAAATGATTGTTGTAACATTAGTGGAAAGACAAATTATTTTGGAAAGACAAATTATTAATAAAAATGATTGTTGTCTCTAATAATCAAGCCTACTTATTTATCTAATGATTTGATTGGCCGATTTGAAATAACCGGTGAAGATTTAAAGAGAGAAGTACATAATACAAGTGATGTATTAGACATATATTTAAGCATGCATTTTAGGTTTAAATAGCACTATCAATTATTATATATAACTATATACAACGCCTTTTGTTGCTTACAGTTTATTGAAAAGTTAGCAAGGATTTATCATCTAATCAATCTATGAAAGTAAGCATGAGGTGATTTAATGTTAAAAGAAAATATGTAAAAGGTGGGTACTTCAAATCTTCATAAGTAGAAAGATTTGATTAAAATAAGTTAACAACATATACAAATTATCCTGTAAGGTGTAAGGAACAATCTATAAAGACCGCTACTTACACCCATCAGAATAACATAATACTAGTGTCAACTCGCAAAAGTAGTAGTATATCTCTTATTATATAAGCTAGGTTCATTTTGCTTCTAGGAACAATGTGGGATACAAAGAAATGTTATAGTTAAAACATTAACACGGACATAGTTGAGATCAATATACATCTCATATTTGTCATATATTCATAGAATCAATATTAGCAATCCATTTACAATCTAAATTAATAAAAAACCATTTTTTATTTTTTTTAAACAAAATATCTTACAAGCGGTAAATCCTCAAGCTACAAAAATACACTATCACGACGAGAATTAAAGTATCTATCTATAGATATGTACTTCTCTATACTTTCAAATATATATATATATATATATATATATATATATATATATATATATATATATATATATATATATATATATTCTTTCAAAATTTCCATTCATAAAAATCATATGTGATTTAGCAAAATCATATGCGATTTTTACAAATCCCATGTGATTTTTAAATTTAATTCTCGTTGCGATGGTATGATAATTTAATTCTCGTCGCGATGATATGATTTTTTTCGCGTAATGATTAACGGTTTGCGAGAAATTTAATTTTAAAAAAAAAGTGAAAGTTTATTTTTTATTTTTTTATTTGTTTTGATAAAAAAAAATGAATGAAGAGGATTAGTTCATTGGATCTAATATAAGATCTATATTGAACTTTTGCTAACACAGATAACCTCCATTCAAAACTCAAACCTAGCTACATTTTTTCAATTGAAACATGTAAATCTTTATTCTATGTGATAATTTTCAAACATGATGAATAACCTAAGTGGATGAAACATAACTTTTGAAACAGAATCTTTATTCATGCCACAAATCATTTGGTATTGAATAGAAATAACATGTACATTTACATATATTTGGTCTCGCCTATGTAGCTGAACCAATTATAACTAATTTTCAGTAGAAGTTTAAGAAAGTTATATGCATATTGAAAAATGTTTTGTGATTGACCGAACGCTATAATTTTCGGTGAGATGTTTGCCAAATAAGTGAGCTCTATCGGTTGGTGTCGTTTATAATAAAACTCCATTAGTGAGACTTATGTAAAAGCGCATGAGGATCAAAAACTAATACTCCGTATAATCAAAACTCCATTATTAAGACTCATGTAAATGCGCACGAAGATCTAAAACTAATATGAGTTAAAAAGAAATCAAAACTCCATTAGCAAGACTCATGTGAAAGCGCACGACGATCTAAAACTAATATAAGTTAGAAAAAAAAAATAGATGAGAGAGAGAGAGAGAGAGAGAGAGAGAGAGAGAGAGAGAGTATGTACAATTTACATTATACAATTGAATGTCATTTTCTTATAAATGACACAAAGTGATAGAGCAACATAATATGTATTACAGTAAATTACTTAAATGAACCCTTTATACAACTAGTTTACATATATAAACCTCGCACATAAAATTATCAAAAATGAACTTTTTAGATATCAACTGTTAGATCTATTAGTAAATTAGTTTCTGACCGTTAGATCTAGTAGACGTGTATAAAAGGAATACTGGGCGAAAGATGGGTGAGGCCTATGTGAATCAGAAAGATGGGCGAGGAGTAGGCGAATGCTAGGTGAGGTGAGGCCTAGGCGAGGTGTAGGTGAGGTCTAGGCGAGGTGGAGTTGAGTTTGGTAGGTGGAGTTGAGGTCTAGGCGAGGTGAACATGTCTTGGGCAATGTGGAGTTGAGTTTAGGTGAGGCCTAGGTGATCCAGCAGGCGAGGTGAGGGCGAGTTCTTGGGCAAGGATCTGGGTGACAGGGTAGTTAACATGGAGTTGAGAAAAGCAAACAAGGCTGATAGTGTTCTTCCCTTAAGATTTCCAGAAACGTTTTTTATTGGAAGAGGGGATAAATGTTCATACCCGCAACCATCATACATTAAAGTGCGTTCCTTCAGTAAGAGCAGAAAATTTGGTGTTGCAGATGGCATGCTTACTTGAACTTTGTAAACCTAATGACGCTTTAGAAGAATATCGCCACTACGATAGATTGTCTCCTACAACATCGTTTTTTATTTTTCCTTAAAACCAAACATAAACACCATCTTTCTAAATCTGCATGATTTATGCAGATAGATGTGATCTAAAAATCCCGAACTGCATAAAGTGTTTGATGAGTTGCAGCCTCCAAACACATTTCACATTTTTACTTGGGCGAATCTTATTAAATTCGGGCGATGATATTAGGCGAATGAAAAGTGAAAAAGTTGATTATGACATACTAGCAGGGTACCTGCGCGATGCGGCGGCGGGTACCCTGTGACTATATTTTATGAAAATGTGATGTTATGCGGCCAATTTTTTATTAAACAATTAATTTACAAATAACAATAATTTTAGTTAAGGCATTGGTATAATTCAATCTCATGTTAACCGAAGATACCACAAACAAAATCTTGATTTGTTTCTTCAGCGCAATCACCCTTCATCAATTTTGGAGTTGACCGACCCAGTTCGACCCTCATTCCTAGGTCAGCGCAACGGCGACCGAACTGGTCGACCGACCACTGCGGGCAGCCTAATGGCTTTATTTTGGCTTAGTAGCTCTATTAAATTGTACATTGTGGTTAAATGATTGTATATTTTGGTGAAAGGATGAATTAAATAGTGTATTAATTGTATGTGTTGAATAGTGTTTATTAGTTGTATTTGTGCTTCAAATGGTTTGTACATTGAGTTTTATTAATTATACATTTTATCAAATGGTTATTTTAAATATGACATTAATTTAAAATGTTGACCGGTCAATATGTGTTGGTGTTTATGCATAAGTTAATTGTACATATAGCTTAATTAGTTGTATTTACTTAAAATCTATACATGAAAATCTTAAAAAATTTAAAGAAAAAGAGTGCTAAATGCTTTATAAGTAGTATAGATATTGGTCACTTTGGTAAACCATGTAAAAAAAAGTTCATTCTCATAAAACCACTCACTATAAGTTTTATTCTTGTAATTGGGTTTATGTGTTAATCTCTATTTGCATCTTTCACATAAAAACCGTCCCATATGTACTAGTAATACATTTCTTTGGTGACCTATGTGGGATGGAAAACAATTTTTATAACAATGAAACATCAACACAAGTTTTGTGATTCTTTTTATGCTAGCTCTTAGAGCATGAGCAATGCAAAAAAGCTTTGATAGCTTTTCTATTTAATGCCTTAAATGCATACCACATTTAAAGCATACCACTTTGAAGAAATGCTTTTAGTTTGCTAAGTCATTCTAAAAAGCTTTTCAAAAAGCTATGTATCCAATGCACATAAAGTATTTCAAAAAGCTTATTGAAATAGTAAAAAGCTATTCAAGCTTTGTGCATTGGGGATGCTCTTAGTTTATGCCTGTTCAAAACTCAAAGTTAACTAAACTTTTTATTTGAAACTTGTAAATCTTTATTCTCGGGTGGTAATATTGACGGCTTACCGTCCAGATATTAATAGATAACATGATGAATGACAAAATCTATGTTATATGATTTAGATTTTTAAAAACTTAATTTGGTTTAAACACAATGGATAGCCCAAGTGGACAAGACGTAGCTTTCTTATACTAATTCGTAATATTTATCTTCTTTCATATATTTTTAGTATTTCAAGAAAAAACCATTAACCTCTCAAATAGAAAAGACGATTTCCAGTCTAGGTACATAATCCACCCTCATCTCTACTCCAAATATATCCAACTTTGGCACATCAACTGCATGCGGCTTTTAATTTTTGTCTCTTTTTAACGATATATGATCTTGGTCACGCAGTAGAGCTACTTAACATGTCTCCATCAACAGTGGTTTTACCGCAACCAGCCTATCACCCAACTCTCGTATGAAATGATATTAAACATGATTGACTAGGCCTTGGTATGATGCTATATAGACATTTGATGTGTATTATCATCCTAAAACAATGTTGCCCATAGATCTGCGGATTGTATATATCTTAGTGGATTGTATATATCTTAGTGGATGATCGTACAACAATAATAATGTAACCACAAGGTAACTATTTATGTAATTGTAATGTAAGTTTTGACAAGCTAATTAAAGAATTGCTATAACTTTAACAAAATTGACTCGTGATTTTACACATTAGTGGCATGTGATTGGCATATATTTATCATTTCATTATCTCATTATCCAGTTATCCACGAAATTGGTGTATATTTATCTATTTACTTAATGAAATCAAGTATGAGATAATCTAACACTTGAAATAAATCAAAAAAATGTAATTAGAAAGATATAAAAAGTCAAACATCTAAAAAAATCAACAATGCATACAAGTTATCGTTTGTGCCATCTCCGATGAGTTTTAGAAATCATGAAGATACCACACTAACTCATTGAGATGTCAGACACGATAGCATAATATATCAATATCAAATTATGAAATTAGTATAAAACTTAATATTTATGCTAGGAACTTTTTTCTTCTATGACCTATGTGGGATACAAAGCAATTTTGGTAATAAAAAAAAAAAAAAAAGTATCAACACGTACAAGGTTGTTTTTTTTTTTTTTTTTTTTTTTTTTTTTTTTTTTTTTTACCTACAATCAAAACTCAAACTTAGCTACATTTCTTATTTGAAACTTGCAAATTTTTATTCTAGGTACTAATATTCAACTTGAAAAACTTTTTTGGCCTATAGTTTGATTAAAATAATATGAGTAGAACATGATGAATGACCAAAGCTATGTTCGATTATCATTTTACTAACTATAATTTGGTACAAATAGGGACAGAGCTTGAATGACATTCACGGAGGTGCCAAAATAAACGATTTGGTTACCTGGTAAAGCTATATAGCGTTTCTCCATCAATCATGGTTTGACAGCAACCACTAGATCACCCAAAATGTCCAACATGATTGACTTGGTTTGGTATGATGCTAGATAGACATTTGATGTAAGTGTAAAATGACGTTTCCCGTTGATCAGTACATGTACATGTCACATCTTATTGGAGGATCACATGATACGTGCATGACACTGGACCAAGTCCAAAGAAGAACAACCACCGTCTCCATCATTTATGCATACACACGTTTAATATTGAAGTAGTTATTTGCATGCATGAGTTGTTACATGCATTGTTTTAGGAACTCATTAAACCATTATTTTCATGTCCTTGTTTTAAGCCTAAGAAAAGTGTAGTGGATACCCATGTTAGCCACTAACTAGTTAATTGGTAGTTTTATTTCTGGCATTATAAATATTGTAGTCTGTTATTGAATGAAATAGAGAAGAGAAAATGTTTAAGAAAGTTAGTAGTTAGTTTTAGTGGTACTAGAATTCTATTCCTTCATCTATTTCTTGGAGATTGACTGCCTCAAGTAGTCCCTATCATAACAAAGTTGATGTTCAATCTTTGCTAAAAAAAAGTAACCTCCTTTAAACTTCTTAATGAATATCAAAACCAAAAACCAACAAACTAAAGAATTGCTATAACTTTATAAATAAAGGATTTGTTCTTACTTGTCACTTTCTCTAATTTTGTGTAGATAAATATTATTATTTTTTGATGTATCATACTTTTGAACTTTTGTCTCTTTGGTGTATCTTGTTTTAGTTGTGTATATTATTTTGACTATGTTATCCATACCCTCGTTAATGAGAGTGTAATTAGTAGGGGTAAAATGTTCAAATGATACACGCAATTGGAATGTGAAAAAAGACGAAATTTAAAAGTATAATACACGAAACAGAAAAAAAATTTAGTACGCTACACATAATTAAAAAAAGTGGCAAGTATGGATAGTACACGTCGAATTTTGGATTCTTTTGTTCTTTTTTTCAAAACTACTTTGTATGGATAGTTAGATGTAAAATTGATACATCTTTTATTTCGCAAAGAAAACCGATCATTTCATGTTCTTGAAAAAATATGTTTGAAAAACTCAATTAGACCAATAAGGGAGCTTCACTTTGCATACGTGACAAATTGAGTCATCCTAGTGGCCAAGTGAAAGCCAAAATTAAATTGCATTTTTGTCAATATTTGTGCATGTAAAAGTTGCCTACTTCGAAACCCTATACGTAAAATGATCTTATTGATAAAAAGTTACTAAGAAAAACATAAAAAGTTAGCAGCATGTATGAAAGACAATTTATTATAAGTGTACTTCACTTTGCAAAGAATAACATAATACAAATGTCAACTAGTACAACTAGTATAAACCTTATTATATAAGCTTTGGTGCATTTTGGTTCGGGGACCAATGTGGGATACAAAGAAATTGTACGATAAAAATATCAACACATATGACTTATTTTTACTACTAGTTATTCTTGTTTCACCTCCATTCAAAACTCAAACTATGCTATTTCTTTTCATTTAGAACTTGTTAATCTTTATTCTATGTGATAATACGATAGCAATTGATAAAAAGTTGAATGCATTTCCAAGCAATTAACGCTTAATTATTTACTAGTACAAATACAAATAAACTACTTTACCGATCCGCCTGCTCCTTTGACAAAAGTGGCATCTTAACGTAACGCTTACACGTAAGTGCGTAACCCCAACATCACGTAACGCTTTTATCCAGGCAAATTGGCAGGTCGGCCAATTTAACCCATTACAAATTTTAATTTTAAACGTTCTAAAAAAAGTAACACAGGTTGGCATGTCCATCAACATCACCCCTTACAAATTTACATTAAAGAAAATATTTCAGAAAGGTTATACACCTGATGTCCTTTAATTATAAGTACACATCTTGAGGAAAGGGTTTGGGAACGGTCACGGAACCCTAGTGAGGCAGCGTATTACAAGTTCATATGTCTAGTTGTTTTTTTTTTTTTTTTTTTTTTTTTTTTTTTTTTTTTTTTAGAATTGCCAAGAATTATAACGTAATTGCATGTAGAAATAAAGAGAAAAAAAATAATAATAAATACTAACATGGTGCCAGTGTCACCATGAAGATATGTGTGACTATTTTTACCACAAAGAGGACACCACGTCATCTTTAAGCACTTATCTATCTATGAAACAAAATTAGTTAGAACTGTTACAACATGAATGTATTTTAGTTGGTTTGGGTTTCTTTTATAGATATAGAATTTAAGTAGACCAATGGGCTGGATGATAGTAACTTCACGATTTTAACTCCTTGAGTATGTTTGGCAAATTAATGAGTTTTAATACGTCGTATTGGAACAGAATCTTTGTTCCTGCCAAAAATCGTTTGGTATTGAATAGAAATAATGAAATATCATATGCAATTACATATCTTTGTTCTCGCCTATGTAGTTGGGACAAGTTATAAGTAATTTTCAATAGAAGTTTTAGAAAGTTATACGCATATTGAAAAATGTTTTGTGATTGACCGAATGCTATAATCTCCGGAGAAACGTTTACCAAATAAGTGGGCTCCTTTTTTCTTCTCAGATTTATATCAAAACTCCGTTAGCGAGACTTATGTAAAAACGCATAGGGATCTAAAACTAATATAATAAAAAATCCACTAGTAAGACTCATGTAAAAGCGCACGATGATCCAAAACAAATACAAGTTAAAAGAAAAGAGACAATATAAACAACTTACGATATAAGTAGATCATCATTTTACTATAAATGACACCAACCTATAGAGCAACATGATATGTATTAACCTCAATTTGAATTTATCACATAAACTGATAAACCGTGCCATATATACTAGTAATACATTTCTTTTTGTGACCTATGTGGGATGAAAAACAATTTTTGTAACAAAGAAGCATCAACACAAGTATTGTAATTCTTTTTATGCTAGCTCTTAGTTTATGCCCGTTCAAAAATAAAGTTAACTACACTTTTTATTTGAAACATGTAAATCTTTATTCTCGGGTGGTAATATTGACGGCTTACCCTCGAGACATTAATAGATAACATGATGAATGAAAAAATGATAACATGATTAATGACAAAATCTATGTTCTATTATTGAGATTTTTAAAAACTTAATTTGGTTGATAGCCAAGTAGACAAGACGTAGCTTTCTTATACTAATTCGTAGTTTCGTACTATTTATTTTCTTTCACATATTTTTTCAATTTTAAGACAAAACTATTAACCTCCAAAATAGAAAAGACGATTTCAAGTCTAGGTAAATAATCTACTCTCATCTATATTCTAAATATATATCCAACTTTAGCACATCCAATGCATGTTGCATTTAATTTTTGCCTCTTTTTAACGATATATGGTATTGGTTACGCGGTAGAGCTACTTAAGGTCTCATATGAAATGATATTAAACATGATTGACTAGGCCTTGGTATGATGCTAGATAGAGATTTGATTTGTATTATCCTAAAACGATGTTACCCATTGATCAGTGGATTATATATAGCTAATGTAATTTTTTGACAAGCAAATTAAAGAATTGCTATAACTTTAACAAATTTGACTCATGATGTTACACAATTGTGGCATGTGATTGGCATACATTTATCATCTCATTATCCACAAAATTGGCATATATTTATCTATTTACTTAATGAAAGCAAGTATGAGATTATCTAACACTTGAAATAAATCACAAAAATGTAATTACAAAGATATAAAAAGTCCAACATCTAAAAAAATTTAACAATGTATACAAGTTACTCTACTACGTATATCACACCACTCATGAGTTTTTGATATCATTAAGATGCCACACTGAATAGCATAATATATCAATATCAACTTGCAAAAATAGTATAAAACTTGATATTTAAGCTAGGAACTTTTTTCTTCTACAACCTATGTGGGATACAAAGCAATTTTGGTAATAAAAAAGTATCAACACGTACAAGTTGTTTGCTTCTTCTTCTTTTTACTGCTTGTTCTTGGTTTACCTCCAATCAAAACTCAGACTTAGATACATTTTCTATTTGAAACTTGTAAATTTTATTCTAGGTACTAATATTCAAATGAATGAACTCTTTTGGCTCTAATTTTGTACAAATAGGGACGGAGCTTGAACGACTTTGTCGGATGGGCCAAAATAATGTTATTTCATTTTGACGGTATACGATCTAGGTTACCTGATAAAGCTAAATAGCTTTTCTTATTTCTGCTTGCAGTCAAGATTTTGATAATGTTGTAATATTGACACCAGCACAAAGTTTATATTCTTCATTTAAGTTACCGATCTTCATTTTCGTTACCATTTATTTCACCATCACCTTCGTGATAGTTGCAATATCGAGTAATTAACTGTTATTAGTTTTATCCCCTGGTTACCAAGAGAAACTAATGTAATGATACTTTCTATATGCGTGACAGAGTAGATTGGCGTTAAAACCTGATGGCTTAATTTTGGCAGCTATTTTTGGTGGAGAAACACTAAAGTTAGAGAGCTGAGAATTGCCTGTACAATAGCACACATGGAGCGTGAGGGTGGTACCAGGCCACGAATATCACCATTAGCACAAGAATAAAGTATGTGTATAGATACATAGGCATATATGTACCAAAACACATATTAAGATACTCAAATAACCTCCTTTTGTAGAGCTGTTATTATTTGTTGCTTAAGTTCTAAGGACGACAGAGGCGGTGCTTGTTTCCTGTGAACAATTTCGTCACGCCCATTTATTTACATTTGAAGCTTTTTATTTATTTACTTAAATAGTAAATACAAAATAAATGTGCCATTCTGGTGAGTCTTACAGTTTTCCTAGTTTACATAGGTACTAGATGCAGGCAACCTATTGACCAGGGCAGGCTTCACTCTTCCAGTCGATGTTGATGCATACCAGGTTAGATATAATAGTGGTGAGCATTTTATCCAAATTAATTTATCTTTTTTAACTTGTAAGTAATCATGGAAATTATAACAGTTAATATGTATCACATAAGCTTCAAAAAGCTTCAAGCTAATTCTATTCATCCCTATATACAATCTTAAACAATACTATCCACAGCAACGACGACTAGATGTATAATAAAAACATTGGGATCTAATCTTCTTTGTTTGATGCTGTTATGAAAGAAAAGTTTGTCACCGCTACTACTTATATGGTTGGCTATGTTTCAGGATGGTTTTAGTTACAGAATCTGTTGGGTACTCGAGAATAAGAAAGCAGCTACATCTAACAGACAACAAGTATGTTTTTTTTTTTTTTTTTTTTTTTTTTTTTTTTTTTTTTTTTTTTTTACGAACAATGTTGATGTACTTATCCACAATTTTTTCTAAATAATATTGAAAAAAAAAAAAAAAAAGATTAATTTTTAACAGGTTTGGAATAGATTACAGTAAAAAATGGGCTGAAACACGTTTTTTATGCAATCAATTCTTGAATCAACAGTAACACGATGAAAGGTAGGACACAAGACTAATAGACATGTAAATGAATTGTTGATTGAAAACAAGAGAAAACAGAATGTTGGTAACATTCTTGGTTTATGATGAATAGCCCTTGAACCGTTCTTCAATGTTGCTGCTTCTCGCTTCATTCTTGGACAGTCGGTAGCACATGGTTTACTCTCTTCGGCTCCGGTTGTTCTTGGTATGCTCTTTTCCTTCAAAACTTGCTTCTATTTAACCTTCAATAATCACATGACCACGGTAAATATGAAAAGTTTCTTTCTATTTCTGCTTAGAAAATGATTACTTATAAGCAGTCTGCATCTCGATTATGATACAAAAAATGAATAATTCTTCAGGTGGCCAATACACATTCGGCATGGCATAGTAACCTAAATCTGCTCGGCCAAAATAGCCACATCTGACACTAAAATTTCTAACTGCTTTTTGGAACTAATATAATTCTGAATCAGTGTATCTTGCTTTTGATTCTCTTCTTTCCTTTGTGCACACACTAAAGTTTGGTCTAGGATACCGTTCTTGAAACAGCATGGAATGCACAAATGGCGAAGTACGAGAAGAAGTATGTTAGCAGATTCTCAAAGTCTCGATGCAATGATTAGGACTAAATGTAAATAAGGTTTGCATACTTTGTTTTAGTTTGTTTTTTATTAAAGCTGTAAGCATAATTAAACACATTGTTATGACGGTCGGGATAGTTGATGATTAATTAATCATTGTCAAATATCAAATTTGTTAATGAATTGGCTTTTGAAGGTCTTGATTATATGGTTTACTAGATTGAACAAAGCTTTAATTTTGAGTTCACGTTAGGTGTTGTGCTGCAACATTAAAGTACTTAGCATGGGTCAAAATCGGTGATTTAGGAACCGGGGTGGGCGCAACCAATATATTTTTTTTATTTTTTTTTTGTCTTACAACTGAAGGCTTGCACGTATTGCATACAAATACAGAAATTACAAAGAACGAAGGCGTTAAAAGAAGTGTCTTTTAGACAAGACGAGTTGTATTGCTTAAAAATGCTAAAATTGAGCGCTTAAATAGTTTGCATTTCAAAACATTAAGCGTGCAATGACCAACGACGTGAAACGACGCTCCGCCGCAACGCGGCGGCCCGTCGCCCACCTCGTTTAGACAAATTCTTGGTGCTTACAACATCGATAAGTTTGAGAACCTGAAGCCAAAAATGATCCAAGTTGTGGATGACATCCTCGGATATGACCTTCCTGATCTCTTGAAAAACTTAAAAAAATACTTATGAAGAATAACAAGTTTGTTACTGAGATAAAAAAAA
Organism: Artemisia argyi; assembly: GCA_030686995.1. Taxonomy (NCBI): domain Eukaryota; kingdom Viridiplantae; phylum Streptophyta; class Magnoliopsida; order Asterales; family Asteraceae; genus Artemisia; species Artemisia argyi. The sequence goes on along the minus strand of CM060698.1, from coordinate 100,807,558 downwards.
AAAAAAAAAAAAAAAAACCGTTGTTATAGTTTATTCGTTGTATTGAAAAAGAACCATTGTTCATGCCACAAATCGTTCGGTCTTTTGGAATGCTTAAACTTTGTCATTATTTATTTTGTGTGACAGATGAGATACAATGTACACTTACATATCTTTGTTCTCGCCTATGTGGGATCAGATATATTGAAAGTTTTACATAAGCGAACTCCTTTTTTCTTCCCAAATACTAATACTTATGTCAAAACTTTATTAGTGACACTTATGTAAAAGCGCACATGGGGATCTAAAACTAACAGTAGAAGTAAAAAGAGTGACAACTACTGTAGTAGTAGTAAAAAGAGAAACAAGACATACGAGCTACACTACAAGGGTTCAATAAAGCAACATGATATGAGTTAATCCAAAAAAGTACACATAAACCTTGCCATATACAGTATAATAGTAATAATTTGGGTAAAGTGCAAAAATGGTCCTTCACGTTCCACAAAATTGCAAAAACAGGACCGAGACAAAAAGTAGCGTAAAAAAGCCACCCACGTTCCACATTTTCGCAAAATCGCCACTGAGAGCCCTTTTCCGTTAATTTTCCCGTTAAGTGCCACGTAGTTGAGGGTAGTATCGTCATTTCACTGTTCATCGGGTACTAAGCTAGTGACACTGTAGCTTGAGGGACTAAATTTGCAAGCGATTGTTTGTCTTTTACAAACGGTACAATATCCACTCCCAGTTAAATATGAACGTTGCAGCACATCAAACTTTCACACTTTCCGAAATCCGGCAAAAAATATGGTCGTGATCTGTGACTGTGGGAAACAAGCAACAATCAAAACAAGCTGGACAAACAGGAACCCAGGACGACGATTCTACTGTTGTCCTTCATGTGGGTTTATTGGATGGACGGATCCTCCAATGTGTTGCCGAGCAGTTGCTGTGATTCCTGGCCTGTTGAGGGCGAGGAACGAGCTTGAAGAAGAGTTGGAGGAGCAGGTGAGGTTGATGAGGGAGAAGGATCAGCGGATTAAGAAGCTCAACAAGTTTCTTATTTTTAGTTGGCTCTTTTTTTTCATTGCCATTAAGTTGCTTTAGGTGTGTTGACATCTTTCTGGGTTGTATCATCACAGGGTATAAGGTCATCCCTGGTGTGTATTGACCTTCATGTTAATAAAAAGTGTTTTATTTTAGCAGTATAGTGGGATCATCGTTGTTTTGGTTGTCCTTGTTATTATATGCAGTAAACTTGGTTTCTGGTTCCTTATCAACTTTGACTTACAAAAAGTCAAAACAACTTTGGGTCATTCGGTATACTTATGTAGTGAGCATGTTGGGTCATTCAATATACGTAAGTATATGATGATGGCAAACCACAAATTGTGCACAACATAATACAACAAATAAGTATATGCTGATGGCAAACCACAAATTGTGCACAGCATTATGCAGCAAATAATGATGGTAAACCAAAATGAAAACAAATACCATTCCTGATTAATCAAGTCTAAAAAATAAATCACGTACAAATTATTGTCTAGAAGACAGACACTCAGTTACACAATCCATACAGTCATTGTGTTAAAACACATAAACAAATAACCAACCAAAGGTTATTGCACCATCACAATTGTGTTGACTCACTTGGCGATTTTGGCTTTTCTCTTAATCCTACTCTTCCTTTGACCTCCACCATTCCCAGTAGATTGTGATACATGACTTGCTTGTGTTCCAACTTGATGACTTGGCCCTCCTGCTACCTCACTTGCTTGTGTTCCAACTGGCTGGCTTGGCCCTGCTCCCACCTCTGTTGCAGAAGATCCCACTGGCTGACATGATCTTTCTTGTACCTCATCTGGTACTCCTTCCCTTCTTCTTGTCCCTTAGTTGCCTCTTCGTCCCGTACAAGCTCTCTTATTATGACCCTGCCCACCACATGCACCACATTTGACAGTCTTGCCCCTTTTTGACAGCTTCCCATTCTTGACCATTGATTTTTTCATAACATGTTCAGCAATCTCATCCCTTGACACTCTTCTCTTCTTCCGTGGTCTCCCAATTGGAACATGGTAGTGAGGTGGCTTTAGTTCACTAGGGATAGGGCAATTGGGCCAAAAGTGTCGACCAGCAATTCCTTCAATCTTGTGTTGATACATCGCCCTCCATGTGGTTAACCAATAGCATTGGTGCACATAATCTTCTGGGATCACAACCATGTTGTCACTTGATTCCTTGCTGTGTTTAGCCATGTCGTTGATAGCCGCAACAGCATGCTTACATGGAATACCAGTGAGTTCTCATCTCCTACATGTGCATTCCATTTTCGGCATATTCACAACACATTGGTCACCCCAACCTCCCGCACACGGGTACAACCCAACATCCAACGTCTCGCCTGGTATCCTATAATAATAGCCTGCAACCCCACCTTTCACACCTATGTCATCTACCAACTCTTGAAAGGCGTAAAAGCTAAACAAGTCATAATCCACACAATCATACCACGAAATAACTGGATCAACATACATCCTTCCTGGTAGTGGCGTAAATTTTCCACCGTGGGTTACTTTCAGAGTGAAGTAGGTCTGCTTTGATTCTGTATGCAAACAATAAACATCAACACACACACACTAACAGCCTGAAAAATCAACTTAATGTATAATCCGCATCCTATTCGTACTGTTCATTACAATCACATACCACTGTAGATAAAAAAATCGATACAATTAACAATGCCCAAAACATACCGTAAAGTTGATGAAGATTAGGGATCGGGGACGATCGTTCGCGGTTTTTCCCAAATAAACTAACCATCTTCTTCAATTTTTCCCGGTACGAAAATCGTAATTGGAAACTTTAGGGCAAAAAATGCGATTGACTTTGGGCAAGGGAGTGTTTGGATCAGGGTATTAATGTGCTTGTTCGGTGGGTCTAATATTATTTTAGGCGGGAACCGTAAAATGACGATACTACCCTCAACTACGTGGCACTTAACGGGAAAATTAACGGAAAATGGCTCTCAGTGGCGATTTTGCGAAAATGTGGAACGTGGGTGGCTTTTTTGCGCTACTTTTTGTCTCGGTCCCGTTTTTGCAATTTTGTGAAACGTGAAGGACCATTTTTGCACTTTACCCTAATAACTTTCTTTTGTGACCTATGTGGGATGGAGAACAATTTCTATAACAAAGAAGCATCAACACTAGTTTTCTGATTCTTTTTATGCTAGCTCTTAGTTTATGTCCGTTCAAAACTCAAAGTTAATTACACTTTTTATTTGAAACTTGTAAATCTTTATTCTCGGGTGGTAATATTCACGGCTTACCTTCCAAACAGGCAAACATTAATAGAATACAAACATGATGAATGACCAAATCTATGTTCTATTATTGAGATTTTTAAAAACTTTAATTGGTTTAAACACAATGGATAACCCAAGCGGACAAGACATAGCTTTCTTATACTAATTTGTACTATTTATATTTTTTCTATTTCAATACAAAACAATTTAATATAAAAAATAAAATCATCCAATCAGAATCAAATGTTTGTTGTGCATCCAGATTTTTAAAGATTGTATCTATATTTTTCAAGATTGACATCAATCATATTGATTTATAGATGACATTGTAATAAAATTGATTCTCTTAATGACAACCCTAACGCTCCGTTCTCGAGTTCATTTTTAGAAGGAAAGGAAAGGAAATGATAAGAAACTGAAATTTTATTGTGTTCTTAAGTTTTTCTTAGATAGGAAAGGAAACACGAAGGAAATGAAAGGAAAATTTTTATCATTTTCCTATAGGAATTTTCCGCCCAAATATGGGCGGATTTGGACGGAAACAATTCTAGAACCGCACTTTTTACTATATAATAACCGATATAACTTTCAATATTTACTCATATTCGACTCTTATGATAAAATAAACATATTTAAAAGTGAATAAATGTAACTATGTCTCTTTTTTCTTTCTTTTCTTCCCAATTCGAGAACACAACATTATTTTTTTCCTTTCATTTCATTTCAACTCGAGAACATTAAATATAAAATCAACTTTTTTCCTTTCCTTTTCCTTTCTTTTCTCTTCTTTACACCATCATTTCCATCCCCACTTAAGAAAACTCGAAAACGCAGCGTAAAGGCTGTCATTAGCAAAACCCATGAAAAAATCTATGTTTTATTATTGAGATTTTTAAAAACTTAATTTGGTTTAAACACAATGGATAACCCAAGTGGACAAGACATAGCTTTCTTATACTAATTCGTACTATTTATATTTTTCTAATCCGTATTTCAAGACATAACCATCAACCTCCAAAATAGAAAAGATGATTTCTAGTCTAGGTCTAAAATCCACCCTCATCTCTATTCTAAATATATATCCAGCACATCCAATTGCATTTATTCTTTTACCTCTTTTTGACGATATATGATCTTGGTAACGCGGTAGAGCTACTTTAGGTGTCTTCATCAACGGTGGTTTGACTGCAACCAATCTATCACTCAACTCTCATACGAAATGATATTAAACATGATTGGTTAATACTAAAATGATGTTGCCCATTGATCAGTGGATTGTATTTATCTTAGGCTTTGTTTTTTTTTTCTTTGGAATAATTGGATATTTGGATCTAAATCAAGTGGGTCCTTCTCTCTTGTTGTATTTGAATGGGGAGTTTTTTTTTTTAAATCATCTAACACAAATGAGTGGGGCTTAAAAATAAATAAATAAATAAATAAAAATAAAATAAAAAACATTAATTTATTATTTGGGTCCACTCTTGTTAGTGACAAGACAATTTAAGAAGAAAAAAAAACGGACCCTTAATGGATGATCGTACAACAACAATAGTGTAACCAGAAGGTAACTATTTACGTAATTGTAATGTAATTTTTGACAAGCAAATTAAAGAACTGCTATAACTTTAACAAAATTGACTGATGATGTTACACATTAGTGGCATGTGATTGCCATATATTTATCACTAGCTTATAGACCCGTGGAATTCACGGGTTTTTAGAAGAATGAATGCACGAAGAAATTAAGCATGTGAGTGAAGTAAGAAAAAAACAACGAAGGTAAAGATTTTGTATTGTTTTTAAATGAAATAATATGTAATACGTGAATGATACAATAAAGAAATATGGATGTAAGTCTGCAACTATTTATTTAATAAACGTCCAAGCACGCGGGCTACGATCTTTTTTTTTTTTTTTTCTTGCTTTTAACCTGGTTCCGACTCGACATTGCGAGCCGACTAATCCGAGGGCGACTACCCTTTTTGGATAGCCTAGAGTCATCGCAGGTGAACCTCCGTGACCACTTAGGGATTAATTTTCTCCCCAAGGTTTGAACCTGGGACCTCCAGGGACTTTAACCACTTAGGAGACCAAATCCAAACCACTGGGTCACCCCATGTGGTTCGCGGGCTACAATCTTCATGGTCTTAAAAAGGCAATGTATGTAGTGAGTGATATTTAAGTGATAAGCCATTGAACATTTTTGAGCACCTAATAAGAGTAAAAAGAATAGTAAGTAGATATATGTTTGTGATTGATAATACATGTAAATATAAAAAATGTCATAAAACATATCATATGTATATTCGTACATACCTCTTGAAACTTGGTCAAACCTTGAAGAACTTCTATACTAAGTTTGAAACGGCATTTACAGCTCGTTGTTCGTCATGGACACTAAACTACACAAGAAAAATAGATCATTAGCACATATTACTTTCATAAATATACACATACTATCATAGGCGATTTTTTTCCAGCAAGATACTCTACCTCGTTCTAAACTACAAAATGTCCACCAAGTCATCCTTTAAGATGATTTCATTGCCTTTATGCATGAACAACATTGTACCATGGGTGAAAATTTTTGTCGACATTGTCCAAAAGACTCAATTACTTGACCAATCATATCTATTAAAAAACAAAACATGTTCACGTAAGAATTATATTAATGGTTTAATAAAAAACTGCTATTCTGACACAACAAAATTTAAGTTTACCATATTGGCCCACTTCTTCAAATTTACATGGCAATATGTCATTAAAAGGTTTAAAACTAAACCCATGAAATACTCACACTTATAGACCAATGTCTTGCTACTAAAGCTAAGACGCCTTGGGTGCGACACAACACAATACTGAGGTTGAACCCCTCCCAAACCGTACATTTGCAGTGCCACAACATCGCTTTCATTTAGGCTATGTTTAAAGTCAGGGACCAAAGTCATTCTAACAGTGGCCTCCAACTTGTTACTCCGTAACAATGCAACAAACATCGCTAATTTATAAGTGAACTTTAAATTTACGTCACCGTACTTTAAAACTACATCAATAGTGTTGTAACAAATTTTAAAAGCACACAATATGGACTTGAAATAAAACAAACCCATTTTAAAATCTAACAATATAAATGGTTCAAAATCACATAAAGCACTTGCATATTCATTGTTCTCTAATGTATAAACACTAACCTTCCTTCAAAGTGATATGTAAAACTTGCAACTCATTATTCTCCACCGTATAAATAGTTAAATAGTGTATAGCAAGCCAGCTCGTGGTAATAGAGTTGAAGTGTCATTAAGAACAAAGTGATCTGTGACACTTTTACTTATATAGTAGCATGATGCATAATATTCAAACACAAAATTTAAATTGTGTGTCAAACTGTCAATTTACCAGTTCATTTGCTTTAGTTTTTTTAGATGCTTAACCGCCATGATACTTGAATTCATAACTTTTTGGCCGTTGAGTCAATCACATAACGGACTAAACGATACAGACGCCACAACCAAAAATTAAATATTCGCAACCCTTCTAAACTGCTCAAACAAACTCTTAGGTATAAAATAAACCGCATTATACTTAGTCGCTGAAACATAATTCCCTCGATACCTCAATTGACCCACTTCTAAATTCTCATGATCATTACAATACACAACTATATAATAACCTTTGTGCCCAGTTTGCCCATATTCATCACTCATTGAAGGCCGAAAACACGAAAAACAAATATATTTTACTAAACTGCACATTCTATTACAACTTAACCAATTTTCCCATGTCTACAACACACCATCTTAACAGTATATCCTTAAAACCAAACTTAATTTACCATAAACTATTAATAACAAACATTAATATTACAACTTACATATTTATAATTTACTCAAATTCAACTATACATAATACATTCATCAATACAATAAAACTAAACATTAATTCGGCAATATATAGATCTAGCGGATAAGGTGTTTGAAAAATCAAAAATAGTATTGGAGGGTCAACCGAAATCATTTGACCTATCCTAATTTACTTGTTTCGCATAACTTAACTCACCTGACCCGTACATTTTACCACTCATATAATCTGCATTTAAAGATTAAGTAAAATTACAGTTATTCGTGAAGGGTAGTGAAGGGAGACCTTAATGAAATCTAGTTACGCCCTTAGCCCCTGCAACTTCACTCCTGTACACATTGATGCGTGGGAATCGCACCTTGCTTTACCTCTCGAGGGATCTCGCGAGGCTTACAACCCCCACCAGGCAGTGTACCTGATCGTTGTAGTATAGTATAGTGACAAGTACCGGGGAATTGATCGTTCAGCTTAGGAATAGTGTCGCTAGGATTAGAAAGCCTAATTAATAGTTCTAGAGATGAAAGATGATTATTTTTGTATTTTTATATTTTTTATAAAAGCAAGTAAATCTCGGGTTTTGGAAGAGTGGGCGGAATTAGTTGCTATTTAACTAACCCAAAACTATTTTATAATTAATTTAAACTAATGAAAATGAAATTAAACTATTATTAAACTAAGGTTGTGAGCAGTATTTGGAGAGATTGTGTTTACTTAGACTTCATTACTCCCTAGATATCTTTTACATGTCAATTACTTGTTACACTTGTATGAATGACGGATTGTATTCTTTAATACCATTTGTGGGGTGGCATACATAACTCCCCAACTCTATGAGCTCTTATCTCCTCCTACACCATGACCCAGCACAACTATAGGGATTGTAAACAGTGGCTCATGCATTAAATACAACCAATAAAGACCTAGTACGCCTCGGTTCATGTTTCTTAAGACGTTCAAGCATGTTACCATTTGGAGATCTGCCAGTTTTCTTAAGCCTAACATATAATATCATTCATCCAAAACAAGAATAGACAAGTAATCAACACATAATCAACATCTAGGTTTCATTAGATCTAAGCAAACACAAAAGAAATCTAGCCTAGCATAGTAGAATTAAGATAAGAACAAAAGATAAACAACCAACACATAGACATATTGATTGAATTAAGAGTATACTTATCTCAATTACAATGCAAGGTCTCAAGGGTTTGGAACCCTTGAAAAACCTGTAAAAGAGGCACCAAAATCGTCTTTAGGGTTTCACCAAAACTTCTCTCTCTTTTTTTAATGAAAAAACTAGAAAACTATATATAGGAAAAACACTCTGACGGCGTCAAGAGTTAATTCTGACACCGTCAACTCGCCGCCATATACTTCCTCGGACGCCCTAGATCCACTTGTGACGGCCTATGTGACGCCGTCACCACCTACGGTATTTTATTCTTTGCCACTTTGACGCCGTCATCTTGCCATCTGACGCCGTCACCAGCTACGGTGTTTAATTCTTCATGTCTGACGCCGTCAAGAAGAAAGTCTTGACGCCGTCACCTTGTATCTTCAGCATGGATTTTTGGTACTTTGTCGTTTTCTTCACTTTTATGCTCCAAAAACGTCCAAAATAGCTTCTTTTCCAGAATTCACTCTCCAAACACCTAAAATCACAAAAGGAACGATTTAGGGCAATATTTGATCAAATAAAGTCGGATTCGGGCTTAAATGACCCCCTAAAAACGGATCATTTTTCGCCTCATCATATACCCTTACACTTGAGATTTGCTTGTCCTCAAGCAAATGAGCTTTTATTCTACTCAAAAGACAAGTTAGGGGTCATTTAACACTAATATAAAAGTAATTACAACAAATAATCGTTCCACTAAAGACCAATAGACAAGCACGGAGGTCATACACAAGCACCTCACAAATAGTGTTTAGATACTCACATCTCTCGGGTGTAATAAAGTAATATAACATTATGGAAATGGAAGATATCTCTCACTACCTGTCATAGCAAAATAGATTACCATAGGCTTGGGAAAGGATCAAACCTCCACCACATGGCGTAAGCACCTAGGATAAACTATCAAAGAGGTCTTTTAAAGGGTTATAACGTTAGGTGTAGGGATATGAATTACACGGTTTTGTTGGATAAAGGGAATTTTACTGATGGCGAGTTAACAATCTTAGTTAATTACATGTACAAGATGGCGTTTCTAAGCCAAGACTAGACTCGACTTAAGCTAATAAATGAAAAATAACAAAAACATAAAATGAACATAGAATGAAAAGGGATGGTAGTCCGTATGTTTTTTTTCTCTTTTTCTTTTCTATTTTTTTTTTTCTTTTTCTTAATTTTTTCGATTTTTTTTTTTTTTTTTTTTTTTTTTTTTTTTTTTTTTTTTGCATACACTCTTACCCTACCATCCAAAATAATACATCATAGGGGTTTGAGCAATCCCCTTACACTTGAATCTTTACATACTTTACATTTAACTAATCTAATGACTCGAATTAAGAAAATCAAAACACTTGGAGCACTTTTAAGATTAACGTACATATGGGGGTAATAATGTTATGTTCTTCCCCATTACTCCATAAAATAAGTACTTACCCATGAGTCCCAATCGTCCCAACACAATATGTACAAGGATATGACTCGACTTAGCAACCATGTAATCAATTAGAAAGTTAACTTAGGGTTTAACAAATAACAATAATGCACTAAAAATGAGCGCATACACGGAAGGCTAAGGCGATTTGGGTGTACATTTAAGTGGGGTGTAACAAATTCTTCCTTTAAGTAAAATGCTTAAAGTTAGAAACGAAAAGATAGGCTCGGAAGGGTGTACTAGGGGTTTCGTGTACTAAAAATGAGTACAACGCTAAGGGTGTGGGAAAAATTAGTTGACTTAACTAGCCAAGTAATATGACTTAAATGGTCAAGTAATCATGATACGGGTTTAACACAAGGGTGATCCTAATGCCTCTTATCATGTAGTAAATCCTACCACACGAATGTAGTCTCACTAGCGGTCTCGGGATGCATCACTAACGCAAGTTCTAGAATCTAAATGCTACCGGTACACTCATAAGCACCAATAATAAATGCTTTTCCTATCAAATCTAAAGGTGAACCTCACATTTTTGGGTGGAAAATTTTTCTGAATATACGGTTATGTGCTAGTCATACAACCTCCTATCCATGAGACGCTTGCTATGGCTAAAGTTTCACTCCTAAATGTTGTAAAAAATTTTAAATTTGGCGCTAAAATTACACTAACAAGTATTTCTCATAGTTTTATTACACATCTACTATCAAACAAAACAAACTCAAGCGAAAGTGCATATATAAGGTATCATCTTTTTACCCTCCCCTTACACTTAAGGTGAACATTGTCCCCAATGTTCAAGTAAAGAATGTAAAAGTTAAAAGTAAAGAGAATGAAATCAAATACTCCCCTGATTCGCTCGGTATGGATTATAGGTTGGCTAGGTTAAATCTTCCTCCAAGAAAATGAACGATCAAAGCTTCCCTTCCAGAATATAAATCATCTTCTTGTCATAAATAACCTGTAAATCCTGACAAAAGTAGACAAGGCAACCTCGCGTAAAATCGGCGGCATCCTATATAAGTTACTAAATCCTAGAAAACAAAGTAAGATATAATGCTTGTGGAATGAAGTTTGCAGATTTCCTGGAGATTATAAAACTCAATAATTCACAAAAACCATAAGACTCCGTTAGAAAAACAAAACCGGTAAAATTTCCAGATTTTTTACTCCTGACGCCGTCAAGAGTAAACCCCTGACGCCGTCAGAATGGACCTGCAGAAATCTTTATGTTAAGTTTCCGGAAAATTTCTGGAAAAACCTTGTCCTACTTCCTGGAAAATCCTGCAAAACTTCATTATGACTCAATACAAGCATTTGACTCTAACAATTACGAATATACATGTTCATTAAATATTGTGGAGGATCATGATCGGGTTGTTTCTTAAAAACATATTTGGGGTTTCCCCTTACACTTATCTTTTGCAAAAATACCTTTAGGTTGAAGTTAAGACTAGGCCAAACAACATAATAAAGTATTTCCACATTTTAATTGAGAAACATGATCAACCAACAATAAAAATAAAACATGTATACGGAAGCAAATAACAATCAAACAATTAAAATAACACAAAGCATGGGTTGCAAAGATAAACCATCAAAAATTAAAAGCTAATCATTCATACACTAATTAAAAGAACAGAAATGGAAATTGTTCAAAGCCAACAAAGGCCGGATCCTAGACTATTACAACCAAATGTTTTAAATTGTTCAAGAATTACAGACATCAAGATGGATCACTGAGGGGGAGGACCAAAACGATAATCATAGCCTGGTGGGAGGTGTCCAGTGTACCCATGGGGAGGGTAGTCAGTCTCTCGGCCTGGGAAGGGGTCAATCTGCAGGTGAGGCTCAAGCTGATCTCGGGTGGAGAGGTGCTGCATCTGGCGGACGGTATGATCATACATCCAGTCAAAGCGCTGGTCAGTAGCTGCTCGCCACGTGTCCATCTGACCCATCCAGACACCCTGGTGTGCCTGCCAGTCTCCCCGACTCATGTGTCGGTAGTAATCAGCCGTCCCCGCCTCATACTGATGCTGCTGGGGCACTCCCTCATCATCAGCGTCATCATCCTCATCATCAGCCCCTATGTACCATATATAGGTACCATCCCCCATCTGCATCACAATCCTCATCTGCCTAAGGGATTTCGCCCTCACTACCCTGCAGTTCCCACATTCGCTCAAGTACCCAATGATCTGAGGAGTAAGAAGACCATAGGAACGAGCCAACCGTGTGATGAACATCCCCCCATAAACCTTGTCGATATCCCTCTCACCCACACTGGTCTTCAAGTAACTGGCCACCCAAAACGGGATGTTGCAGTAGACATCCTCGGAAAAGATGGTATACAAGTAGAATAGGTCCGAAGCAGTGACACGGTGAGTGGTGCCCTGACGTGCAGACAAGCTATATGTGATGCACCTATGAACTAGCCTAACAATGGGGTCCCTGATTGATGCAGCCCCAGTGGTCGACGTGTAGGCCCCATTCCCTATGGTGGGCCAAAAGGTAACACACCTCATCTCATTCCGCTGAGTCTCTCCATGTAACAGATTCAGCAGAAAAGCCCCATCAACCTCCTCACTGGTATATAGCCCCAGCCTCCAACCAAACTCAGCCACAGAACAAGACCTCAACTCACCCCCTAGCCTAAAATATATCGTGGTGCCCCCCATATCTCCCCTAGCCTCAGCCCGGTCAAAACGGAAGGTCGCAAAGAATTCCCGTACTAATTCACTAAATACCGTCTCCCTCAACCTAAACAGTCTCTCCCACTGCGGACCCGCGAATCCATCTGTGCGGATCCTCCCTACAAATTCACCCTCCAACCCACTAGCTCTCAGAAAATCCCAGTCAACCACCGCCCCAGCATCGATGAGGTGGTTACACAACTCCTCATACTTAGTACTAGTACTGACATCACCAAACTCGCCCCAACTGTGCACTAATTCCCCATATGTGACCCCTTGAGATCTAGAAGAACTACCCCTATGTTGGCGAGTCCTTTTGCTCATTTTCCTGGAAAAAAGGTGTAGTGAATGGAAACGATTAGAACGCGAGATTTATATGAATTTTATGCAGTCAGACACATCTGACGCCGTCAAGAGCAATTTCTGACGCCGTCAGATGGACCAGAAATGGAGCCATGCAAATGCGAGGGAAAAATCAATTTTCAAACTCTTAACCCATTACCCAAACGCTCCTTAAATCAGGAAACAGGGGTGGGGGGTCAAAAAATCCGAGGCATGATGGGTTCTCCCTAAATTAATGCATGATTCGGGTGAGACAACATCGTCAAATGGTAACCCCATGATTACAAATCACCAATTGGATGGCATTACGATTTGCTAATGGTGGGTCAAGAATGGGGTTTCGGGCGAAAGGGGTTTTTCGAATTGACGGGTCCTAAGGATAATTAACCGAGAAAGGATGAAGAAAACTTACTTACAAAGGAGAGATCGGAGGCGGAAGATGGCGAATTGGGGGTTTGAGAGTCGGAGTAGCAGCAACACTTTGGTGAGATTTGTGGGGTATGGGTTGAAAGTGATTGGTTCTTGGGTTAATATTGCTGATCCGTCGAGCTGACGGCGTCAAGGGTTAAATCTGACGCCGTCAAATGCCCGTGTGGGGTGGGGTTTGGAGTAGTTGTAAGTTTAGTCCCTGCTCTTTGCGTGAATAACTAAACGCGAGTAAAACCCATGAGTAGCTATTCCGTTAACGAGGTCCACCAGGGTCGAACGTCTCATTACTGTCGCGGAAAGAGGTGAGGTAGTAGCTGGGGTCGGGTGATGTCTTGGCAAAGTTGATCCTTATGTACGGGTCATTGGCGCGAGAGAAAAGATGTTGTTCAATGGGAGGTTTCAAATCAATGGTGTTTATGAGGTGTGGCCTCTTTACACCGGGTTTAAAACCAACAGAACGTTTTTTGGATGAGATCGGGAATGTGGTTCGCAAGCATCCAACGAAAATGCTATTTATTCGCGAGCTTTTCTCCGTATGGGGGTGTTTATGAGAATGGGGGGTAGTTAGTGGTAAAGCTTTTGAGGAGAATCTCCAGCTGTCCTCCTGGTTAAATACCAAAGAGGTTGACACCTCGAAGACTTTTTCAATTTTTTTGGGTATAGAATTTTCTTTGATCTTTTCTTTGACCCTTGATATGAATTGGTCTGCGAAATTCATAAAGGCTTTGTGAGTGTTTTCCATGCGTGCCTCAAGGTGCTGGATTTGCTTTTCCTGATTATCCATGAAGGTTACCATTATTCCTTCGAATTCCTCTTGTCGTGAGCGTTCAGGAAAATTTTGGCTGATAACCGTGTTCCTATGTGGGTTAGGGTTCCACATGGGTTCAGTAGCCAGTTTCTCAATACTCATCAGTTCTTTTACCTGTTTCTCGATGCTTCCCAACAATTGTTCTTGGGTGGCACATGCGTAGTCAAGCTTTGCCTTGCTCGGGAGCATCGGGTCCTCCCATCCTTCCTCTTTGTATTGTGCCAATTCCTCAAGAACTTTCCAGCATTCGTCAACGCTAAGTCTATCTAGCCTACCCTTGGCTGCGTAATCAATGGCTTTCCTTGTTTGATAGTCAACCTTACCATAAAAGATTTGGATCTGCAGCCATGGTTCGATCCCATGATGGGGAACTTTTCGGAGTAGGTCTTTATATCGGCTCCATGCTTCATAAAAAGATTCATTTTGATGTTGTTGGAACATCAAGATGTCATTCCTAAGCTTAGTAGTTCTCCCCGGTGGGAAAAATTGAGCAAGGAAACGAGTGGTGAGATCATCCCATGTGGTGATGGATCCCGCGGGTAAACGCTCAAGCCATTGACTAGCTTGATCCCGTAGAGAGAATTGGAATAGGCGTAAACGGGTAGTCTCTCTAGTTTCAACACCTAGGTCTATGGAATCTACGATTTTGAGGAAGTCCTTAAGGTGTTGGTTTGGATCTTCGGAACGAAGTCCATGGAATGCACATCCGCTTTGCACCAACCGGATGGTGTCGGATCGCAAGGGGGTCACATTGGCTCCGGTGAGCTCAATGGTGTTTCGGTAGCCTTGGTGGCTAGGTCGGGAATACTCTCCTAAGGTTCGGGGCCTAAGGGGTTCTAATGGTGGGTTTTGTTGTGGTGGGATGATGGGTTCAAAGATGTTACCACCTTCCATGATGTCGGATGGTAAAGAGTTACGAACAAAGGCACGAAGAAATAAGATAGACTAAAGAAGACCTAAAAATAAAAATAAAATCTTACTAGAAAGGAATCTAGCAAGTAGACCTAATAAAAAGAAATCCTAACCTAGACAATAACTATTCCCCGGGCTGCGGCGCCAAAAACTTGATGCGTGGGAATCGCACCTTGCTTTACCTCTCGAGGGATCTCGCGAGGCTTACAACCCCCACCAGGCAGTGTACCTGATCGTTGTAGTATAGTATAGTGACAAGTACCGGGGGATTGATCGTTCAGCTTAGGAATAGTGTCGCTAGGATTAGAAAGCCTAATTAATAGTTCTAGAGATGAAAGATGATTATTTTTGTATTTTTATATTTTTTATAAAAGCAAGTAAATCTCGGGTTTTGGAAGAGTGGGCGGAATTAGTTGCTATTCAACTAACCCAAAACTATTTTATAATTAATTTAAACTAATGAAAATGAAATTAAACTATTATTAAACTAAGGTTGTGAGCAGTATTTGGAGAGATTGTGTTTACTTAGACTTCATTACTCCCTAGATATCTTTTACATGTCAATTACTTGTTACACTTGTATGGATGACGGATTGTATTCCTTAATACCATTCGTGGGGTGGCATACATAACTCCCCAACTCTATGAGCTCTTATCTCCTCCTACACCATGACCCAGCACAACTATAGGGATTGTAAACAGTGGCTCATGCATTAAATACAACCAATAAAGACCTAGTACGCCTCGGTTCATGTTTCTTAAGACGTTCAAGCATGTTACCATTTGGAGATCTGCCAGTTTTCTTAAGCCTAACATATAATATCATTCATCCAAAACAAGAATAGACAAGTAATCAACACATAATCAACATCTAGGTTTCATTAGATCTAAGCAAACACAAAAGAAATCTAGCCTAGCATAGTAGAATTAAGATAAGAACAAAAGATAAACAACCAACACATAGACATATTGATTGAATTAAGAGTATACTTATCTCAATTACAATGCAAGGTCTCAAGGGTTTGGAACCCTTGAAAAACCTGTAAAAGAGGCACCAAAATCGTCTTTAGGGTTTCACCAAAACTTCTCTCTCTTTTTTTAATGAAAAAACTAGAAAACTATATATAGGAAAAACACTCTGACGGCGTCAAGAGTTAATTCTGACGCCGTCAACTCGCCGCCATATACTTACTCGGACGCCCTAGATCCACTTGTGACGGCCTATGTGACGCCGTCACCACCTACGGTATTTTATTCTTTGCCACTTTGACGCCGTCATCTTGCCATCTGACGCCGTCACCAGCTACGGTGTTTAATTCTTCATGTCTGACGCCGTCAAGAAGAAAGTCTTGACGCCGTCACCTTGTATCTTCAGCATGGATTTTTGGTACTTTGTCGTTTTCTTCACTTTTATGCTCCAAAAACGTCCAAAATAGCTTCTTTTCCAGAATTCACTCTCCAAACACCTAAAATCACAAAAGGAACGATTTAGGGCAATATTTGATCAAATAAAGTCGGATTCGGGCTTAAATGACCCCCTAAAAACGGATCATTTTTCGCCTCATCACACATCAAAAATGATAATTAACGTTGAAAGAAACAATTTATATAATATTGTACAACATAAAACTGTCCCCTCAAAGGCCTTTCTTTACTTGTAATTAGTTCAGATAAATTTAAGTACATAAGTAGAAAATATAAACACCCTTTATTTAAGTTTTGGACTTTGAAAGTGAAAGAACTCACAGTGTGTGTGAATGTAAATGGAGCACCATTCACTTTATTCCTTACTTTATTTGTTTTTTGATAATATTTCTCAATCATACATCCCCATCCCGACAATTAAGATCAGCTACCGTCTTGGGTGTGTCATTTTCCCGTACCTAAGAAAGTCGTCAAAGACATAATAATAAAATCAGATACGTAGAAAATCAAAGCCACCATATGAAATGCAAGTATATGTAGAATTACAATTAAACAATAGTAACTGTTGGAATTATAATATCATGACAATCATATAAACAAACCAAACACATCAAGTAAACATATGCGGAAGCGTTATAACAAGATCATATAACATGTAATTAATTAATCAATAATAAATAGTAAACATACCTTTGTGATTCTAGCCCGAACAAGAATCAATTGCAATCTTCAAATCAAGAACCCTAATTAGGGTTTATGTGGATTATAAGAATTACCCCTTACCTCTTTTGTAATTCAATCCAAGAATCAAACAATAGTGTGTTTGAATCGTGTTCTTGTACACACGTACTAATTCAAGTAAAAGTTTATGCAAGTAAATAAAACACAAAACCTTTTAGCTTTATAAAAATCGAATCCCTTAAAGGGTTTTGAGGTTAGATCGATTTTTAGGACAAGAGAAGAGAAAGAAAACACCTATTATGTGTGTACAAGTTATGAGAAAACAATATCCCATGAGGTGTTTATATACTTGAGATAACTTGGAGTCCAAGGCACAAAGGAGGTGGAACTCCTTCTAGAACATTCTTGACTTTCCAATTATTCACAAGTATTACTTTCCTAATCTTCGTCTAACGGTTGTTAGCCATTCTCCGTTAAATACTAACGGTCGTTACTAGTTTTGTGTTTATTAATAATTATATATAACATTTATAAATAATTATTCTTTTACTCTTCATACGTAAAGTGTGCAATCTCACGATCTCGTTCGATCCTAACATACAACTACTAAAATAATGTCCATAATCTAACAGCTCCCACTTGGACATATTTTAATAGTGTAATCACATCGGTTAGCGTCTTGCAACACGCCGATGCCTCTAGTACGATCTCGAGTAAGGCTCCTGGAAAAACATTTTAATGATTTCTCATTATTATTATCCTTTTGTTTCTAATACCACGTTAATAAGGATATGGATTAAAGTCATTCCTTAATTAACCATTCTGTTTCTCGTTGTTTATGATTGATCAAGATTACCAAATCTTCTGAACATATTCAGGGGAGATCTTGGGTGCGACCGCACATACATCTTACCAACCCTACGAGGGGCCCAGCAGTATTAAACTCCAAAAATAAATTTGAATGAACAAATTCTATCTTGACTACAAGCAAAACCCACAAACTTTGTAACACTTCCGAAAACAACCCTTATGACTACCAGTTACGTATAGCGTTAAGTTGTTCCACAAAAATGTACTACATTCATGACACTTATCTTGCATCTCAAGTCTGAGGATAACTTCTCATGATTTACTTAATAACAAAATCCATAAAGTAACATCATGTAGTTGGGATAAGTCCTATATTCAGTATCATTGAATATCATCTGAAATGGCATGACTACGCATCAATATACTTAAGTATATTATACCAACCTTCAGATTTGTCTTGATTTAATAATATTCTCATATTATTAACTGACAACGGACAATTTAGAATAACCTTTATTCATGGATTTAAACATACAAATATAGGATACAATATATTATAATTTAAACATACCATGTATTTTATTATAATAATTGTTTAACATCCCTTATCCAAATACTAAATAGATCAATGCATGATAACTCTTGTTGATGAATTATATCTCAAGTAATGACATTCATACTTGTGGACAAAACATAAATCATCCAACTTTGATCTATCGGAATTTTAAGAATACTTATTTCAAGAATTCAACTATTGAAGTTCTTATATGTGCATACTCAACTATTTTTATAATGCCATATAACATTTCATAAAATGTGTGACATCCTTAACCACCAATTTATGATAATCAAACTTTCAAACATTTTAAAGTTTAAAGTATTCTTATTCTCTTAATGTATAATGCAACTATCCTTTTAGTAAGCATAACTAGTAATAGCCAAGGATGAAATCCTTACCATGACTAATATTGAGTGTCATCTCAATTTCGTTAGCATCATTGTATACAAACAACAATATGCTATTAAACATTTTCCGTAAACATTAATATCTATTGTGTAATGTTTGATGCCCTTCAAACTTTCAAGTTTGTTGGCTATGACAATTTTCACAACAATTGAAAAATCGTTCATCTATAGAATTTGGAAGCTGTTCCAGATTTAGGATGTGATTCTATAATCAAACATATTCTTTTTAGAATATTACACAAGTTATCTAATAACTTTTTAATTAGATATTAATATTGCTAAATCACCTTGTAATCAAGCATGATACAACAAAACATGATATACATAAAAAATCTTTGAGTCATACTTAGATTTTATTCATGTCATACATATCTATTTAGGTTTTCTAAATAATATATCATGTTATATTAGATTTATTTACCGCACATGTTTCAACAATAAACATTGATTCCAAGGTTGTATATCTTATTTTCTAAATCTTTCAAGTAAAATTTCATTCCAAACTAAGACTTAACTTTTAACTTATATGGAATGTTACCTTTTATATGTTCTACAACATATATGATTTAAGAAATTAAACATAATACTCCCACTAGCTTTTAGGAATACTTAGAAATTATCTTATTTCAATTATAAATCAAAACATGAATTTAATAATTAAACATAAGAGTAATCTTCTAGATGCATGCATTTATCCATCCATTGATTATTGCACCTTGTACACTTTCAAAGATTTATTTGAATTCATAAACTCCTTTTGATTACTTATCTCCTCGCTCAAGTAATCACTCAAGAAAGAGTTTTGATATTCTATTGTCAATTTCATAAATATGACAATCATAATCTTTATATATATATTTAATGTATTTAGAAAAGAATATTCAATCACAATTAATTGCTTAAGTGTAATTAATAATCTTGTCATAAAACATACATTAAATACGTGCACAATTTTGTCCATATGATTTCTATACAAAGATTTAAACCACAGAGGTTACCTAATCTTTGAAGAAACTCATCTTTATTTTCTAGTCTAATATTAAGATAAACCACATTTCTAAAATTAATTATCTTTATGGACATCATCTTAATCATTCATATCATGTATACTTTACCCAATTACATATTTGGTAATGTATCACAATGATTATCAGGTTTACAATAATCCTGTAAATCATAGCCCTCAGTATATTAATCAAATATCTGAGATATATTACTATTCTATGAATGATAATTCCATCATTTTGAGATTTAACATTTAACATTTAAATGTCAAACTTTATTATCATGTTGAGATTTAACATTCAAATGTCAAACTTCATCATGATATTTACTAGTGTATTTTAGAAGATTATGTATCTTGTAATTTTATCTTTTAAAGATCAAAACTCCCACTTGCTTTTAGCAATTTAAAGACTATCTTTAAATACCTAGCAAATAAAGAAACAATACAGTATTCTCTTTTGGGATATTACAAATACATATTGACAGTTCCTGACTTAACTTTGTTAATAACATCTTCATAAGCAGTTAAACAAATTTAGAACTTCAATTTAAGACTTAATGTAATTCATCACATTCATCACATTCCATCATATGATAATGTCTTATTAATCTTCTAGGTTGGAGTTTTATTAAATATGTCCAAGCCATACTCAATATTTTAACCTTGATAACTTTTGGAAGAAAAGAAGTCATAGTTATCTTTAATCAAACAATATAACAAGAGTTTGATTTTCCTAATTGAACATACCATAAACATTTGGTATTTCGTTAGTATTAATATTGTAAGACAATCTAACAATATTTAAGATAACCATATTTCCTTTTGACTTGTCTATTTACCAGCTAATGCATTTTAATGGTATAATAATTTTCAAGCCAATTACATGCTTTATAACACAAGTACTTTTTACAAAGTCAACTTCATGTCCATGTATTTACAAGAAAACATAAACTGTTATAATCCCACTATACGTTATAAGTCATTTAACAATTTAATGACTACATGTATATGTCTTAATTAAAAAACATAACAAGATAACGTCTTACTTTATTATAAGTCTTGTAACAATTAAAAGACTTTATGTTTATATCTTTACAATGAAATATAAACATAATTAACTAAAGTAATTATGAACACCATATCTTTTGATTTCAATAGTAATTTCAAGTTAATTTATTACTTCATAATAACATTATTTCTTCATTTATTTATATCATTCCAAGAACACATAAATATTCAGATTGAAGTAGCATTAGATTACTTAATTAATTTATGTCATTCCATGAATTCATAAATATACTAATTAAAGTAGTCTTGATATCATATTGACACATGTTCTAATAGGTATCTAATTTAGAAACTGCAAATTCTCATAGTTCAATTACATCAGTTGATCTGCTAGTAATGAAAATATGAAATTCACCTTGTTGTTGCAATCTAGCTAAGCTCTCACATAACATAAATTGTAACACCAAGTGTTTCTTGAATTAGATTAGTATAATTCATATTAGAACTTTATTCTCTTACCTTGCAGTCAAGAGAATCCATCATATCTTTATGAGTTGTTTCTTGCACACATTAAAGATAACATTTCTCCCACTTGTGCATGGAACAACCTCATATAGTTGATAAACAACACGCCTTGCATTTGTTTATACGATCAATATGATTGTGTCATAGATTTTAGGATAACAAGTAGATGTAGAACGACAATGTCTAGTAAGGAAACTTACAAGACTATCCTTAAAAGTATGAGTGTCTACATTTGGAAAGTAATTATCTTTAGCTACCAAGGTGTCAAAGCTTGTAACTCCCACTGAATTAAAGATCATTACAATAATTCCTTATTCAGTAATAAGTACACAATACTCCCACTGAATTTGACAACATTGTAAATGTTTCATATCCAGTGAAAGAAAATAGTGTGTTTTTAACTTTCCAACACCTTTGAATGTCCATACGTAACAATTACTTATGCACTAAAAGTGTATCTTACTATGTAAATGATGGACTATCCATCAAATGCTATTAACTTGACAAATTGGGCATGCAATTTCTTCCTTAATAGGTCTACCATCCTACAATGTATGTAGCACCTTTAGAATAGTTAAAACAACTAGTTTGTATTTAAACATTTTGCGGTAATTAGTGTAGATTCTAATTATAATAACTCATAAAATGTCATACATAATTTTCTGTTAACCAAATATCATATTTGTTACTAAGAATTTAATCACCGATTGAGGATGATGAAATCCCTATGGAAAATATTCGCAATTTTCTTAACTATTAAAAATTTGCTATGAGTTATATTAGAATTTAGACATATCTAATATTCCTATTATCCTTTTTCATAAAAAGAAATAGGATTATGTCTCACTCTTCTTTCATATAAAGGAGACTTCTTTTGTCTTTTAAGTAAATTATTCTTAATCAACATTAGTTTGAAAACAGAACTAGATCAATTTACCAAAGCCCAAAGTGCGTTTACGGTTTGAACGTTGCATTAATACATTAAAACGAATTTCAAAATTCAATTTCAGTATTTTCGATAATTAGATCTTTAAGAAAATAAAATACCCATTGGTAAATATTCATATAAACCATAGTATTTTCTTAAAGCTAGGATCCAAATTGACATAGTACCATTACATCAGTTGATCTGCTAGTAATGATAGTATTCAACAAGGTAATTGTCGAACAATAATTGCCAATATCATATTGCAATTCCTAGATCGTTATGGGATTTACATTCACAAAACCTTTGTAATGTAAGCATGTTTCATCCCCATCTTAATGCCTTGAGTCCAAGATCTCACTTCCTACTCAATTTAAGTCGTCTAACTTAAAAATGGCAAACTCACAAATCCATCACATCAGTTGATCTGCTAGCAATGAATTTATGAAATTTACCTCTCCATTGCAATCTCGCCAAGTTCTCACATGACGTAAATTACAACTTCAAGTGTTCTTAATTAGATGACATTTGACTTAATTTTATAAGGGTATTAATTTTGACGTGTGATCAAAATAATGTATGAAGAAGCATGCATACAACTTCATAACATTGGTTTTAGAAAACATTTTTATTACCAATTCACTAAGAGTTAAAATAACAAAGTTTTGATTGAGGTATCGGGTTCACCAATTTAACTCCACTATATCGTACTTTTGCATAAGCCCTAAGGCTTAGTGTTTCGGATAATCATTGTTGAATTGTGGTAAATTCACCCTTAAGATGACAGTGTACATGTAATGGTTGTTCGGTAAGTCTAATTTACACACAAACGAGCGTTAACACAGAATGTTGTCTATCTAAGGCCACAATTTAATGGGAAGCCAACCTTATACCCATCTTATAGTGTGTAAACTTCGGTCGGGCCTAGTTAACCATTACGTACAAAAACATCAATCAACCAATCCTTTGAAATTTAAGCTCTTAAAACCAAAACAATTTCGCCATTTATTTAGTCCATATTATTTTTCTATTCAAAAGTTACCATTTTTGTTTATAAACATGTCTAACATAATAATAAACAAAAACAAGTAATATGTAATAAAAAATAAAACAACCAAATAAACATATACATAACATAACAATTAAATATGTATAAACATGTAGCCACATGCAAATTTATTCAATAGTCATATTAATAATCAAGTCTAGGTGTATTATGCATTTATTCAATTAAGGCTTTCTTCTTCAAAAGAAAAAGAGCCACATACATCGATAAATCGATTGCGTAAGCAAAAGCTAAACAAATACCACATAGCACATAATGATTACTTAATATTGGAGTCTTCCCCAATTCAACATCTATTAATAAATTTACATGTTTCGATATAACTTAACAATTAATTCATATATCCAATTTAAACCATTTATATAATCACACAATAAAATCCATGCAAACATGCACTTTTCATGGATTATGCTTAACAATTAACATATTGCACCAAGATCGTTTAATAAAACGCATAACCAATTATATGACATCCTAGGGTTCCTAATCATATTAAAAAATCAAAACCAAAACCCTAACAAACTAATAGGTCAATCGACCCAAATAAAAAATTAGGGTTAGGAATATGAAAACCCTAAAAATATGTAATAAAACGAATCAAAATTCAATTTTTATGCGTTTCGATAATTAATTACACATTATAACGGCTCTGATACCACTGTTGGAATTATAATATCATGACAATCATATAAACAAACCAAACACATCAAGTAAACATATACGGAAGCGTTATAACAAGATCATATAACATGTAATTAATTAATCAATAATAAATAGTAAACATACCTTTGTGATTCTAGCCCGAACAAGAATCAATTGCAATCTTCAAATCAAGAACCCTAATTAGGGTTTATGTGGATTATAAGAATTACCCCTTACCTCTTTTGTAATTCAATCCAAGAATCAAACAATAGTGTGTTTGAATCGTGTTCTTGTACACACGTACTAATTCAAGTAAAAGTTTATGCAAGTAAATAAAACACAAAACCTTTTAGCTTTATAAAAATCGAATCCCTTAAAGGGTTTTGAGGTTGGATCGATTTTTAGGACAAGAGAAGAGAAAGAAAACACCTATTATGTGTGTACAAGTTATGAGAAAACAATATCCCATGAGGTGTTTATATACTTGAGATAACTTGGAGTCCAAGGCACAAAGGAGGTGGAACTCCTTCTAGAACATTCTTGACTTTCCAATTATTCACAAGTATTACT
The DNA here is from genome assembly GCA_030686995.1 of Artemisia argyi. Classification (NCBI taxonomy): domain Eukaryota; kingdom Viridiplantae; phylum Streptophyta; class Magnoliopsida; order Asterales; family Asteraceae; genus Artemisia; species Artemisia argyi. The sequence goes on along the minus strand of CM060698.1, from coordinate 100,783,000 downwards.
TTCCTAATCTTCGTCTAACGGTCGTTAGCCATTCTCCGTTAAATACTAACGGTCGTTACTAGTTTTGTGTTTATTAATAATTATATATAACATTTATAAATAATTATTCTTTTACTCTTCATACGTAAAGTGTGCAATCCCACGATCTCGAGTTCGATCCTAACATACAACTACTAAAATAATGTCCATAATCTAACAGTAACAATATCAAGTTTGTACAAAAGTCACCACACAAATCAGTACCTCTGAATAAACCCCAAAAATATTCAAGCAACATATTAAGATACTACAATGTGCTTATTTCCCTTCCAGATATTGAGGAACCCAATTTACAGATGAAGAACCTTAATTTTGCTGGTTAGTGTCACACCCTCGCCGAAGGCGGAAACACGAGGTGCAACGAAATCGATATACATCATCAAAGAGAAATAAGACAATACCATAATTTACATTAAGGAAAAGTATAACATTACAACATTGTTATTGCCGACATTGGCAATTTAAGACATAAGTTTAGTTTCCAAAAGATGGTATTTTAGTACATAATGAATAGTAGTGACATGTGAAAACTTCATTATGCAAGACCTTGATGACAAGCTTACTGACGATCACCTGAAATGCATGAGAGAAAACGGGTCAACTATGAAAATAGTTGGTGAGCACACACGTTTTATATAATATGAGAAACCATTAGAGAAAGTTCACAAGCCAAAGGCGTTGTCAAGTATTATGTCTTGTAGTCAAGCACCCGCGGTCATAATAAGTCACAATATAAGCACCACATATATATAATAATGTATGCCATGCAAAGCCCCTAATTAAATAATATGCGTCCCGTAACATAGTGGACGAGAGGTTGGCCGACCTCTAATAGCGCTATCCATACTACTAATAGGTGTCGAACAATGCGAATGTACGAACAATACATCATACAACTATTATATACGATTAAGAACGCTCCAAACATGGGAGACTTAGCACGCTCCACCAATAAGGCGAGACTTTAGGGTTAAGAACGCTCCACCAATAATGGCGAGACTTTAGGTCATAGCACGTACAGTACATTAAGTTCAAAACTTCAAGTTGAGTTCAAGAGTTCTAAACAAGTTATAAGGTCAAGACAAGTCAAAAGAGTTCATAATAATCAAAGGGTTCAAAACAATGTTCAAAGAGTTCAAGTAATAATTCATGCATCCACCCCAAAGCGATTAAAATAGTTAGAAAAACGGGGTTCGTGAATACTCACCTGCTACAAGCGATATGATGACAAAATGTATGAACTGAAATAAGGCGTGAACTCTAGCCGCAAAATAATATGAATGATATGATCTAAGGTAAGCAATGATACAATGCTATACATGCAAGTACGTATGTTATCGATACCACTCGTTAGTTTTGAAAATAACGCTAATCGTCGAAAAATACGTTTTTGACGTCTCGTTAGGTTAATAAACACTTTCCATGTAAATAGGTTGAAACGGTTCTCCATGATCCTCGTTTGGTATTCTATCGGCAAATATAAGGTTTTTGACGTAAAAATAACATTTTCATTACTTTGAAAATATGACCAAATGGTCTCGCAAAACTAGTCGCAAAATGGTGAATATTAAGAGTTAGGAAAGAATCTCAGTAGTTTTGGAAAGATTTCCACCTTATCTAAAAAGTCATAGAACTGAAGTTTGTCCATACGGGTCTCGATCATAAAGAAAAATAGCCATCAAGTGAGGTGTTTGGGCTGTTTTGGCAGATTCTGGGCAGTTTTCGAGAAAGTTTGGAAGGCTATAAGTTATTCGTTATAAATCCTTTTGACAAACGGTTGGATTTTTTGGAAACTAGGCTGGGTGAACTAACTTATTGTCAAATATGTAAATTTTCCAGAAATGGGTTTATCAATAAGATAAACGGCTCTCAACATGACATATTACAAAAACTGTTTTTCTATACTTAGTAATATTTCGCTAAAAAACTGATAGAAATAAATAGAGTTTCGTCGATTTTGAAACGTGTATATCTTGGTCGTTATAAGCTTGTTTTCTACGTTCTTTATATCCCCGGAATCGTGGGACAACATACTAATATATTTTTGATAATTCGGGATGGCTAGATCAAGTTTTACACCTCAGATTTGTCCTTGAAAATCGTGGGACAGCAAGTACAATTTTCAGAAAATAGTTTTCGTCGTTAAACTTGCAAAAATCATATCTCCTTCGTTATAAACTCGTTTTAATCCGTTCTTTCGCCCACGGCTTCGTTTTTGAAAGTATTTTCTGATTCTATAGCCCAATGTTACCCGGAAACCCCTGAGTTTTCTATATTTGGCGTTTTGGGACAGTAGTTTATATATTGTTTCAAAATTTGATTTTCCTAATTTGTAACTTGTTCAAATCTTTACCAAATTACTCCAAATCAACTCCACAATTACTCAATCCTACCATACACCTTCTTAGGGTGTCATGGGGTCCTAAACATCACTAAAATTAGTGGAGTTCATGGGATTAATTATAGGATAATCAAAAACTCATTATAATTAGAAAATATATAAAAAGTGGTACGACAACCTATGTATACTTGCATAAATCTATATGACAATTGTAATGGATCAAAAATACATGTATGAAAGTGATGAAAATAATATGTAAGCTTACTTGAAGTGTTATGTGAAAAAGATGATGAAAACCTTGTAATAACTTCAAGATTATTAACCCAAAACCCCTTTGTAACACACTAGGATCGAGCTAGGATCATAAGGTTTACTTCTAATTGATGAAATGGCCAAGAATCAAGATCCAAATGGTGTATGTTGCTGTTTTGGGTCGTGGGTTTTGAGCAAGAGAGAAGAAAGATTGATTTTTGTGATAAAAATGAATTATTAGCTAGTTATTTCCTTATATAGTCCAAGGGTAGTTTGGTAATTTCAACAAAAGGGTATGATTGTAATTTCAATGTCAAGTATAAGTATCTAGATATTTGTTAGCTATTTAGGATGAGTATGAAGGAAGTTTGATAATATCTCGTTCACGGGGTCAGTTTTGGTTCCGATAATCGCTAACCGTAAAGTGTTAAATCGCGAAACGTAAATCCGGGTATCGTAAAAATATGAAACTTGAAAGAATGACTAAACTTGTCAAAATACTCTATAATAAAATATAAAATGAATGGTAAGTTCCATCGGGTTGCTTAAATGCTGTTAAAACTGGAAACGCGGGTTTAAAACGCGTAAAACGCTGAACTGGAAAACGTAAAATTCCAAAACTTTTAAAATTGTCGTAAGATGAGAGAAAATCATATTTCTATCGTTTATAGTGTTTTATGGACATATCGGGATGCTGGAATGACGTTTAAACCTAAAAGTAAATCTCGGACACGGCTTCGTGATTTTTGCAGAAATGATCCGACGAGCGTCAAACTCTCGGATTATCGTTAAAATAGTTTAACTTACGAGAATATGAAATAAAAATTTCGGAGATGAATAGTAATCGGTGAATAGTAAATTGTCGAAGTTTGGAAATAACTGAAGACGTGGAAAATTACGGGTTGTTACAGTTAGAAACATTGAAAAACGCAATTTCACATTGCAGCAATATATTAATATCATATAAAGAAAACATTGAATCCCAAGCACCGACTGAACACAGTGTTAAACAACACTTTAATTAGTGTCATAATCTATTTTTATCTAACTTCTTTTTTGAAGCACTTTCAAAAGCAAACCACCCTGTAATTTGTATAAACTAAAAGATCAGAACATAACACATAGAACTCATGATTTTTGTGGACTCATAATAAGTTATAAATATGAAATTAAATTAAAAAATATATATATACGTGACACTTTAAGAAGCAAAACTGAATGGCCTTAGGTTTTTTCAACACATATTAAAATTTTGTATTCTTGCACTTCAAACACACAATTATAATTGAAAGATGTAACTTTTATTTTTCTTAAGAGTCCCATTCGAGAGTCACAATTTAAAGTGAAAGTAACATCATTCTAAAATAATCAAGATTTTCCAGTAACTCTAGATTTTGATCCAAGTATTCAACTTCAAACTATAGCAATGTAACTAAAGACATGCTCTTTAGCACTTACTACTAAATCTTAAGTTAAGTTTGATTATTCTACTTCACATATGATATAGCAAATATGTTAATATGCTTTGTTAATTATTAAACTAATGGGTAAATAATGCACATATTAGAGATGAAATGACTCCATACCAACACCATCATCCACCCTGTTGTAATCATCCTAGTCATCAAGCTCAATTCCCTGCATGTTCAATAACTAACATTAACTAATTTCACAAACAGAATTAGAATGATGTAAAAATATAGGCGCAATCTTTATGTTGTTTCAAGACAATAATTATTACGTAATTAACACCGTTTTGACCCATTGTCCCAACGATATTTTAAATAGCCATCAAATGCAGCTTGTTTATTTCAAGCGACACCAAACCATAATTTCTTGGTAAGAACGCGTAAATTAAAAAAAAAAAAAAAATCCCCTTAATATGCTATATTATCACATTTTTAAGGATGATTCTATCTTATCACATTTTTACAAATATAAGCCAATCTATGCTATATTTTTGTTTTGACGCGACTATAAGCTAATGAGGCTTTTTTTTTCTTCTAGAAAAGCATAAGCTATTTCAAAAAGCTTATCCAAACACCCTCTAAGTCATATTCGCACATGTCTTCAACAACATATGGATTAACACCAGAATTGAAGTAACCTGCTTTTTAATCCAATCATGTTGATGAAAATCAGGAGCATACGCCAATAAAAGCAACTTCGGATCCTGCATTTGCCAACTTATACACCCTTGACTATGTAAACAACCACGTGCAAATTATTACATTAGTGTTGCTCTGTTAAAAGATTAAATCATATGAATAAAAATGAATTATACCTTTAGTTGACCCTCTCCGCTCTGCACCAACCGCAACAGCCTCATCAATGTGAGTTGTGTTAAACATTCTCTAACATATATACCCTTTCGAAAACACCAGCTTTAAAGATTGGAATAGTACTTCTATTCTATATTTTACAGCTTTATAGCATTAAATTTTATTCTTCAAATATAATGTATACAACGGGTGTCGCATCAACGAACCTTGAAATTTCTAGGTAAGTCACCCAAAATGGAGCTGGTATCATAACCTGAAAAAGGACACACTACATTATCAAAAACTATGATCCTAAAGTTTTTTTTTAAAGAGTTTGTTTACAAAATTTATCAGAAATTTATACATCAACAACTTATACAGTTTCATAGATATTTGCCAATAACCTAATAACACTTTGACGGCTTATAAAGTTATCTTTGGGAGGAAGTTACAAATTCTGAGAAAGACAAAATTAATGAATGCCGGAGTATCTATACTGGAGTCAAAATTAATTAACGATATAAACAATGTAAGCAAAAGTACCAACATCAATATATATATATATATATATATATATATATATATATATATATATATGTGTGTGTGTGTGTGTGTGTGTGTGTGTGTGGTAAGGGAAATCTTATACCTATAGCTGTTGTGTTGTAATGGAAATCACAAGAAAGTTTAAAAAACCAAATGTTACACTCAGCCTCCACTCAGGGACAGGATATCTTTGAAGCATATCCACTGTAACCTGAGAAAGAAAAGTTAATATATAAAGACCCATGTGATTGTTAAGCCTGGATCTCTAGCAGCCGTTGATCTATGCTTTCGTACTTATAAAAAAGGATACAACATTCTTGAATCTATAGAAACAAACACACGAACTAAGCATATAAACCGCTGACCTATTCAACCAACCGATCAATACATAGAAAACATGAAAAATATATTGCATACCTACAGATCAATTACAAAGTTGAATGAAACAATTAATTACGTCATTCTCCTGGCTTATTAACCAATATCCACCCATCATGTCACCTCTAAATGCGTAAACATAAAAAGATTGAAAAACATAAATCCGAAAAACATGAGCCTGGAAGGCACGTCTTGAATCGTCACTCCTTATTAACCAATACAATCATCTGAAATAAGGTAAGAACCTCTGCTTATTAACCAATACCCACCCATCTTGTCACCTCTAATAGGGACAAAGTCACATAAACTACCCGTTTAGACCAATTAAGAACCCACCCATCTTGTCACCTCTAGTTAATAGCATACCTTCTCGAGTTTATGAGGCTAAGCTGGTTAATTAGTGATGTATGTTAAAAGAGGGGCAGGGCGTCATATGGAATGAAAAGGGAAAAGTGTTATGCGTCTTTTCAAAGTAGTCTTTGTTTTGGGTAATTAGGAAGAAGAAATGCCATTATGATAATTGAGAAACATAAAAGCAGCAAAATCGTAATCTAACAATGCAATAGTAACATTCACAGAAGTCATAACAGTGAAGCCGATACTCTTGCACCGATAAGTAATATGAAATCAAATGAGAATGTGATGGTGGTGGTGGTCACATATAAGTTATAAAATAAGCAATCATATAATATCTAATCTAATCAACTAAATTCTTGTTAAAGACAATACCTGAGATGATGGAGAGTGGAGACTGAAAATAGTTATTGATGGAACTATCGAGAAAATAAACTGAACCACTTCCATCAGCCTGCATAAAAACACCACTTTGTAAGCTAATTAATTGTTTCAGATTATTCTAACAACCAATTCCAAACATAAATGAACGAACATAAAAGTTCTCAATCAAATCATAAACTGCCGCCATCTTCTCTTCCCTAATCACAGGTTCACCCTGATACAATATCAACACAATAAAATAAAATTACGAAAATCAGACCATATATATCATATTCACGCACAATCACAATAAAATGCACATTATAAATGCGTTAGTTACCATATATATACCGTGTGGATAACATAGAAATCACTGACAAATCAAGAAAACATGTAGAAAAAATTGAATTGATAACTGGCATAGATCGATTTTGAAGGTATCTTGAATGATGCTGGTGTATTGATTTGTAATTGTGTGTGTGTTTGAATTGGTGATATTCAAAATGAATATATCAAAATTGTTACGGTGTTGATTTTGGTATGATTTTTGAATTGGTTCCTTTTAATTTTGTAGTTGAAATTGCTAATTTGGAATAATGATTTGGGGAGAATCGTATAGTAGAAGAATCAGTAATTAAGGAAATAACTGATTTTTTTGAATGAAATAATTGAATGACTTTTTGATACGTTTTTGAAGGAAAGTGTTGAAGAAAGATTTGATTCTTTTGAAGGAGTAATTAAATGACTTTTGTGTACGCGTTTTTCTGATAATATGTGAGAAAACAGATGGAGTAGCAACTTGTACGCATTAAATCACCGGCCAATCACAAGCGAGACACATCATCACATTAATTGCATAGCATGCTTTAGGAGGCTTGTAAATTATTCTGGTTTATTATATTTTATAGATTTCATTATCTCATTATCCACGAAATTGGCATATATTTATCTATTTACTTAATGAAAGCAAGTATGAGATGATCTAACACTTCAAATAAGAAAAATGTAATCAGAGAAATATAAAAAGTCGAACATCTATAAAAATCAACAATGTATACAAGCTATTGTGTGCTTCATTACAAATGAGTTTTAGAAATCATTAAGATACTATTTTAACTCATTATGATGCCACACATAATAGCATAATATATCAATATCAACTTGCAAAATTAGTTTAAAACTTACTCCCTCCGTCTCAAAATTATTGTCTCCTATTGACTTTTTTGGTCTTTCTTTCTCAACTTTGACTATAAATATTTTTGTTTGTGTTATACAATTTTTGATAAAAATTATACCAAATGAAAATACATTTAAAACTCAATTCGTTCATATATTTTGTATAAAGTATTATGTAATATAAACAAAAATACTTAAGGTCAAAGTTGAAAGGTAAAGACCGAAAAAGTCAATAGAGGACAATAATTTTGGGACGGAGGTAGTAATATTTAGGTTATGTTTGGCAAAAGTAGCTGTGAGTAGTAGCATTGAGCAGTAGCAGTGAGCAGTAGCTGTGAGCTGTGAGCAGTAGCCAAAAAAACTCACAGCTTCATAAAGAAGCATTGAGAAAATGAGCTTTCCTAAAAAATAGCAAAGCCCACAGCTATCATGCCAAACAAACATAAAAAATAAAAAAGCTCATTCTCACCGCTCATTATCCCAAAAAGCTCCGTGCCAAACATAGCCTTAAGCTGGGAACTTTTGTCTTCTATGACCTATGTGGGATACAAAGCAATTTTGGGAATAAAAAAATATCAACATTTAATTTTTGTTTTGTGACCGGTTGTTCATGGTTTACCTCCAATCAAAACTCAAACTTAGCTTAAATTTTTACTTGAAACTTGTAAATCTTTATTATAGGTACTAATATTTAACTGAAAAAACTCTTTTGGCATATAGTTTGATTTAAATAGTATCCATGGAACATGATGAATAACAAAATCTAGGTTCTATTATCATCATTTTACTAACTTTAATTTGGTAACAAAGAGGGATTGAGCTTGAACGACTTTGTCGGACAGGCCAAAATAATGTTATTTCATTTTGACGGTATACGATCTTGGTTACCTGGTAAAGCTAAGTTGCGTTTCTCCATCAATGATGGTTTGACCGCAACGAGTCGATCACCCAACCCACAAAAATGATGTCCAACATGATTGACTTGGTCTTGGTATAATGCTAGATAGACATTTTATGCGTCAAATGACGTTACCTGTTGTCCGTTGATCAATGCATATCTTATTGGAGGATCACACAACAACAATAACGTGATTACAATGTAATTATATAAGTGTCATTTTTGAAAAGTACATGTTTTCTAATGGAAATTGATCGATGATAAGGTTACATTTTTTGCTTTCGCTCAAGATGTAACTTCGTGTTCAATCTTTGCTAAAAAGTAACCTCCTATAAATTTATGAATGAATACAACTTTGTCTGACCTCTGTTGTTACTAGTGTTCGAGTAGGATTGCATAAAAAGTAACCTCCTACGTGTTAAAAATTGAGTCATCCTAGTGGCCAATTGAAGCCAAAATTAAATTGCACTTTTGTCAATATTTGTACATGTAACATATGCGTACTTCGAAACTCTATACATAAAAGGATCTTTTTGATAAAAAGATTGCAAGACACACATAAAAAGTTAACACTATATACAAATTTTATCCTATTACTAAATGATATAAATTTATTTGAAATCTACATCATGAAGCACATAATAACATAATACAAATGTCAACTTGTACAAGTAGTATAAACCTTATTATATAAGCTTTGATCATTTTGGTTCAGGGACCAATGTGGGATACAAATAAATTGTACTACGTATATAACTTCATTTATTGTTAGTTATTCTTGTTTCACCTCCATTCAAAACTCTAACTATGCCCTTTTTTTTTTTTTTTCCTCATTTGGAAGTTGTTAATCTTATTCTTGGTGATAATTTTCAACTTAAAAAAACCTAATGGCTTACGGTTTTATTTAAAACAAAAACAGTATTGAATTAAACATGAATAACTAAGGGGTGCTTGGTTGGGGGTCATGAGACCTAAGGAATGGTAAAGCCGTAAAGAAATGAGAAATCCCCCATTCTAAGCGATTATACATGATGCTTGGTTTGATGCAATGCAATCCCCCATTCTTTAGTTTTAGGTAATAGTCTATTTCCACAAAATTGGAAGGAATGAGAATCTATTACCCACCTCCCTTTTTTCCGCCTCCACTTCACTAGCAGCCACAACCACCAGCTACAACCACCACCACCACCCACCCACCCAACACTACCACCAGCAGCCACCACCACCACCACCAGCAACCACTACCACCACCACCACTAGCAGACACCACCACCACCAGCCAGCCACCACCACCACCAGCCATTACAACCAGCAGCAACACCACCACCACCACCCATCACTACCACCAGCAGCCACCACCACCATTAACCACAACCACCATCAGCAGCCACAACTACCACCACCACCACCACCACCTGCATCCACCACCTCCACCACCACCACCCCCACCAGCAGCCACCACCACCACCAACCACCACCACCACCAACCACCACCACCACCACTACCACCACCAGCAATCACCACCACCACCATTTTGGAATATATGTGTTTTTTTTAAACCAAGCATTATCAAAGATAACGATAATCTCTATTCTATTTCTTTGCATTCTCTTTGTCTTTCTCTTTCCCATTCCCCATTTTGAAACAAGCGCACCCTAAATCTAGGTTCCATTACTGCACTTTTACGATTTTTTTTCAATTTTAATTTGGTCAGTGGACAAGACATAGCTTCGTTTAATTCGTATTATATATACTTTTTTTCATTATATATTTATTTTTGCCTATCTTAGGACAAAACCATGAACCTCTAAAATGGAAAAGACGCTTTCTAGTATAAATATATCTTAGGCACATTGACTACAGCTTTTGATGGTTGTCCCCTTTGTTACAGCATACGATCATCGTTACTTGGTAGAGTGGTAGAGCTACCTAACGTTTCTCCATCATTTGTGGTTTGACGACAACCAGTCTATCACCCAAGAAAGAACATTAACCTTTATCGGAACAACTTGCCAACGCATCTAAATCTTTCTCGAAGAGGAATGGAGTTGCATTCGATTTTTTGTCCTTCGTGTAATATTGCGATAGAATCGATGAATCATCTTTTCTTTGCGTGTCCCATGATGAATAATTTGTTAAGGCTATTACCAGATGGTGGGATGTTAAAGTGTGGGAGGTTTCTAATTATGAAGAATGGTGCTCGTGGACTCGTGGCTTAATAGTCTTCGGCTTTTACCCAAGATTAAGATGGTTTGGAAAGGCGTTTTTTACATTACTTGGTGGTTAACTTGGAAGTTTCGGAATCAAATCATCTTCGGTCCTAATAACATGTCAAAAGGGCGATTATTTGATGATATTATTGCATTTTCGTTTTCATGGTATAGATCTAGAAGTAAGTCAAGTTTTAGCTGGATAAATTGGTTAAAAAACCATTCGCTTATTTCTTTGAAATTTCTTTTTCCTAGAGCCTTGCTAGTTTTTAAATGAATTCGCTGTTCAAAAAAAAAAGTCTATCATCCAACTCCCATACTAAATAATATTAAAGATGATAATCTTGGTCTTGGTATGATGCTAGATATATGACCATTTGATGTGTATTATGCTAAAATGATGTTGCCCATTGATCGGTAGATTTCATCTCAGTGGATGATCGTACAACAACAATAATATGATCACAAAGTAACGATGTATTTGAAATTTTCGACAAACACATGTCCATTGGTTGTGTTTATAGTGAGAAAAATGCAATTACATAAAAAGGAAGTTTAGATAGGTGTATATGAAATATATTTATATTTATTTATTAAAATATAACCTATAGAAACAAAAAACAAGCAGACTAAAGAATTGCTATAACTTTATAAAAATCGACTTGATGATGTTACACATTAGTGGTATGTAGATGTCATTTCATGTTTTCTTTTACAATCCGGTTGTATAAGTCGAGTTATAGAAATTTGACGTGTACTATTTTGTAATAATGCAATCATGGCAATCTACATCCCCCCTACCACTTCGAAGAGCAATGCTAACCGTATTCTTGCATATCCACGAAATTGGCACATATTCATCCATTTACGCACGGAAACCAGCATGAGGTAAACATTCGTTCAAACTACATCGAGAACATGTCTTTGAGAAAAAAAACTTACAAACTTTAACGATGTATACAAGTTATGCCAAGTAAACTCTATTCTTACAATGACTTTTTAAAAGATGTTCCGATATTCATTATAACATCAAATCAATCTCAAGTTAGAAAAGTAGTACTATGAAACTTACTACTATTTACTTGGGAACTTTTTATTTTGTAATCTATGTGGGATAAAAAGCAAACTCTACAATAACAATGTATTGTATCAACCCACATACAAGTTACCTGATTCTTTTGCTGTTACAACATGAATGTAAGTGTAACTAACATGAGTTATTTTGATTGGTTTTGGGTTACTTTATAGCGATAGAGTTTACGTAGACTAATGGACTGGATGGATATTCCCTCAGCTTTTCGATTTCTTGTAATGAAATTCCGTTTGCAATTTAGTTTGGAAAGACAAATTATTATAATCTCACTATACAACGCCTTTTGTTCCCTTAGGGGGTGGCATCGTACTCGGCATATGCTTCGGCATCCTCGGCGTGATTCGGCAAGGCCATTGCCAGCCATTCGGCATGGTGGATTCGGCAAGGTTTGCGGTGAAGTTAACCGATTCGGCAATGAAGAAGTGCATTTAATAAATTCAAACATTAAACCTTAAATGTAGGCATGACATGGTAAGGCATGGTTAGGCATAACATTGCCACTAAAAATGATACTTGAGGCATGGTTAGGCATGAAATGTGTTGGCTTCTCTTTATTGGCTAATTAAAATAAAACTTGAGACATCCTTAGGCAACATTGTCACCCCCTTACAGTTTGTTGAAAAGTTGGAAAGTATTTATCCATTCAATCTATGAATGTAAGCACGAGGTGGTTTAACGTTCAAAGAAAATATATAAAAGTTGGGTACTTCAAATCTTCATAGGTAAAGATCTGATTAAAAAAGATGTAATAAAGTTAATAACATATACAAATTATTATGTTGTGTTATCGCAAATAATCAATAAAGATTGCTCACGATAGGGCGTTGGCAGTGGGTGCGGGGAGGCACGGCACGGGGTCCTTCCCCTGCGGGAACACCGCCGCCGGTGCTCTCCCACCGCACGACAAGGCAGTGATGCGAGGATGTTTACCGCATGAAAAGATTTGAAATTGTACCGTTGGAAAGCAATTAAGATTGACTGAAACATCACTTTTTGATCACTGCATTTGTTCATTTTGTTTGAAATATTTATTTGAGGTGATTCACGGGGAAGCATACAAAGAATGATAAGGATGAGAGAAAAATGTGAAGAAACCATTGTTTATGTATGTTGAATGGACAAGTGGAGGGATAATAGCAAAGTTTTATATTTCATTTGGTGTATACGTGTATGGACCAGTGAAAGGATAATATCAAAAGTTTATATTTCATTTAGTTTTTAATAAATTTTAATAGAATTTAAAAAAGAAAAAAAATTGAGTGAAGGGTGAGGGTGTGATGTCAACAAAAAGTGAGTGAGTGATGTGGCATAAGAGGATTGATTGTTTGTGAGTGAAGAGATTTGAGGTGAGGGGAGTGTTGACAACCCCTGACAAACACTATAACATAATACAAGTGTCAACTTGCAAAAGTAGAGTATAAATCTTACCATATAAGCTAAGTTCATTTTGTTTCTAGGAACAATGTGGGATACAAAGAAATGTTATAATTAAAACATCAACACATATAATCTCCATTAAAAACTCAAACCTAGCTACATTTTTTCATTTGAAACATGTAAATCTTTATTATAGGTGATAATTTTCAAACATGATGAATAACCTAAACTGGATAAGACATAGCTTTCGTATAACTTATTATTTATTTTCTTTCATGTAATTTTTTTCCTATTGACCGCAAATCTGCAAGAAAAAAATGATTTCTATTCTATTTAGGTAACCCACGGATCCACCCTCATCCCTATGATAAATATATCTAATTTTGGCACATCGACTACATGTAGGGTTCAATGTTTGTCTCTTTTTGACAGTATACTATCTTGGTTACGCTGTAGAACTACTTAATGTTACTCCATCAATAGTGGTTTGACCATGAATGACCAGTCGATCACCCAACTCCCGTACGATGTTTGACTTGGTCTTGGTATCATATTTGAATGTATGATGCTAGCTAGATATACATTTGATGTTTATTATACCAAAATGATGTTTCCATTGATCAATGGATTGCATATATCTTAACGGATGATCGTACTACAACAATAATGTAATCACAAGGTAACTATGTGATTGTCATTTTCGACAAACACGTGTTGTCTCGACTGCGTTTGATATTACCTGGGTTGCATAATATCATGAAAAAAATGAAATTACATAGTAAAAGGAATATTTTATAGGTGTACAAATATCTTAATTTTAATTTTTAAAATAGAACCTATAAAACGAAATCAAGCGAACTAAAGAATTTTTATAACTTTAACAAAATTGACTGATGATGTTACGCATTAGCGGTGTGTAGTTGTCATTTCATGTTTTCTTTTATAATTTGGTACGTCCTAAACAAAATCTAATCGTGATGTGATTTTCTTAGATTTGCAATTCCTTTTTCTAAATGCGACTACTATGTGTCGGATGCATTTATTTTTATTTATTTTATTATTATTATTATTATTATTATTATTATTATTATTATTATTATTATTTAGCAATAACCCACTGGTGTTGTTTAAGCACATTCTATTTTTAAAAAAAATTACATCTCTAAACATTCTATATTTAAATCAAAGGTTGTTGTTAGCATTTTTTTTTCTTTCAATTTATTTTTTCTTTTATGATAAGTGCAACTATGCTGTCTATGCAAGATATAAGAGCAAGTATACGGTGGTGTAAGCATTGAGTCGACATCATAATAAAATAAACTGATCAACCTCAAAGAAGGATGAAAGCGGTTGGGGGACTCCAAGATTCTTTCTCTATTTCTCTTTTTCTTTTCATATTTTTAAAATTGCGTGTAAAGTATATTTCAGTGAAAAAAGTGGTTAATAGTGATAGTGAAATAAGATAAAAGTCAGTCACTAATGTGTGAATAGACTTATAGTGAATGCATTCTTTTGTTCGTTTACTTTGAAGAAAGTTGAATTAAAGTCATTTCTTTCGTCGACTTTGCAAGTCTGATTTCGCAAGAACTAGTGAAATAATTAGCGTTGTTAGCTATTATCATTTACGAATTCGATAATCTTTTTATATCATGCATCAAAACAAAACCTTTGAATATAAAACAAAAGATAATTAAACAGGGGAATAATAGAACCAAAAAAAACTTCTACAAAAACTCTTACAAAATGAGGTGTTATTTTGTAAAAGTTAAATGTCATTTTATATGATATAAGTTTTTTAAAAAAAATTTGTGAAAGTTTTTTTGTGATTCTATCATTTCTCAAACAAACAATATAGCGTATAGTTTCTGGAATAACAATGATAAATAATGATGGCCATTTTAATCGAAACATGATCCAAATAGGATATGGCATTTGCATGTACAAAACTTATGGGGACAAAATGAAGCACATATCATGTTACAATCGGGTACATGTTCTACGTAACAGATCACATGTAACATATAAAATGGGTAGTAAATGAATATGGATGGAACATGATGTCCCTTGCTAAAAAAAAGTAAGTAAGATGGGCCATATGTTAAAAAAAACGCGTATGAAAGGGTCCAGACTCATTCTCAACCTCACTTTGTTTTTATAGTAGCCCGCATAAACCGTGTAATCACACTACCATTTTGTCCCCCCTTCCCCACCTCCTCTAAGGATCCAGCCAACTCCTATAAAAACAATAACTAAACTCACATCTAGTAGTATTATATTTAACTCATGCACTGGCAGAGCTTCAACAGAGGGCCATTAAGATGGTTCTTATATATTAGGAGAGCTAAAAAGTATAATATAAGAATTTAACATACCTGAAAAACTTTATAGAGAGGTCACCAACCTCCCAGCCTCCACTAAGCTCCGCCCATGAACTCATGAAACCAAATAAGTATGTTGAATTTGTGTTCATGTCAACAAATGAAGGTGCATCACATAGGCCATTGATTTTATTTGTTCCTTACACGATGCGGAACAAGATTTCATTTATAAAGTGAAGTAAAAATTGATAAAAATGAATTGTTAAAGGTAAAACTATAGAGTTGTTATAGTTTTTATATTTAAACATTAAAAGATGAATGAGTAAAAGTAAAAATATGTGAACTCTATATTTAGATGATATGGCCTCACCCAATTGTAGAGGATCTGTTTTTAAGTTTTATATGTATAGTTGACAAACAAATAAAGTTATTTTTGTTCTAGTTACTTTGGAAGGATAACAAGAGTCTATGACTAAGACGTACGTTGTCTAACTAAGGGTGTGTTTGTTTCGTTTTATGTCTGAATATGACTATCACATCTTACCAGAGGTGGCTATAAAGTCTAAATCTAAACGAAATAATGTTGTTTATTTTTGTATAATTGTCCGAATGATTTTAAGTGTTGATTTTTGCAATTTATTTAAGTAACTTATATAATATGAGCAAGATTTTTTTATCATAAATATAACGTAGTTAATAAACCATCAAATATATTATATTAATACGAGTCTTCAATTTTTTATCGAGTAAAGTCTCTCACTATATGTCTAAATGGGTCTAACTCAAAAAAAAAAAAAAAAAAAACGTCTCTAACCCTTTCTAACAGTAGTAAGAGGGCTAGTATTATTATTTTTTTCTCTTTTTTTTTTAAAAAACAAACACACCCTCGTGATCGTTTCTGACCCTTTCATTAACTGGCGTTAAAAGTTATATTGGGTTTGAACTTCTCGTAACTAGTACATTACAAAATCTTTAAATAGTAAGTTTAAACCTACGAATCTTTGATGTCAATCATTTAAATAGTACATTACAAAATCTTTAAATAGTAAGTTTAACCTACGAATCCTTGATGACAATCATTTAAATAGTACATTACAAAATCTTTAACTTGTCTACAAAAGAAAAATGCAGATAAACAATTATCAAGAAATGCTTTTGCTACTTGTTTTTCTATTGTTAAGTATCGATCATTTAGTGACCGACTAAGAAAGTAGGTATCCTTTATGAGTTTACAGATAATTAACATATAAGTGTAGTAGAATAAGAAAGACGATTTATAAAAAGGATTTTCTGTAATTAATATTGGTACGTGTCATTTTCCATTATTGAGGTCCACAGAAGATATTTTTTTTTCAATGGAATATATGTACATGTGATCAGACATTGGAAAGTTTACAGTACATCAATTTTTTAGTTCTTTAATTAGTTTATGATGACGTATAGTCTATATATGGGCCACGAGCCAAAATGATAAACATCACTAAGGCCCAAAATCATCATGCGTGGGCTATTGTAACTTGGCCACATCAATGATGGGAACAGGCTCACGTAAGCCCAAACCCAAATAAGCTATACACAGTATAGATAAGGATCATCTATCTATGGAATAGATATCCTTACCCGGATAAGCACCATGGGTGCGAAACGTAAGGAGCACGAACCCTACAAGGATTCTGCGCCTATATAAGGAATGACATAACTCTCATTCAAGGTACGATTCACAAACCTTAACTCTTTATGAGAACCCTAAATCGATTACTTACTCTCACGCCGGAGTCTAATCGTGGGAGACAATCCCACGATAAGTCTAACGGTGTTGTTTATTTTCTTAGTGCGCAGGTTACAAGTACTAAGAAGCGAATTGGTACGAGAGCAAGAGCCCATAACCAGGAACGCCCAACTTTTGTATCAACAAGTGGCGACATCCGTGGGACCCTACTAAGAACTAAGAACTAGAATGACAAAGAATAAGAATTCAAGCCAGCGGACTCCGCAGTCAGAAAGACGTGACCCCAAGAGGAAGAATCAACAAGATTCGACCCTTTGGCAGGTTGTTGGGACAACCAGCGCACCTGGTCACCAAGAGGCTAGGTACGATATCTGATTCACGATACTCAGAAGATAGCGAGAGGCGCACTAATGTTCACTTCAGACTTGGCAGTCGAGGGATACAAGACCGATTAGGACCTCAGCATTCGCCAAACCTGGGAGTAAGAGGATGCACGACAGATTGGGAAAAAGAAGATCCCCAAGTGAAAGTCCCTCAAGCTCTTCTTCCGAAAGAAGCCGGCGCAAGCGCCGCAAAAGAGACTACTATTCCTCCAGTAACTCCTCGGACAACGAGGATAAAGAAACAGGACATTGGAAGTCAAGAGGTGATGCGTGGGAATCGCACCTTGCTTTACCTCTCGAGGGATCTCGAGAAGCTTACAACCCCCACCAGGCAGTGTACCTGATCGTTGTAGTATAGTATAGTGACAAGTACTGGGGGATTGATCGTTCAGCTTAGGAATAGTGTCGCTAGGATTAGAAAACCTAATTACTAGTTCTAAAGGTGAGGGATGATTATTTTTGTATTTTTATATTTTTATGAAAGCAAGTAAAATCTCGGGTTTTGAAAGAGTGGGCGGAATTAGTTGCTATTCAACTAACCCAAAACTAAGATATAATCAAAATAAAATACTGAAAATGAAAATAAACTAATTATTACAAAGGTTGTGAGCAGTATTTGGAGAAATTGTGTTTACTTAGACTTCACTACTCCCTAGATATCTTTTACATGTTAATTACTTGTTATAATTGTATGGATGACGGATTGTATTCCTTAATACCATTCTTGGGGTGGCATACATAACTCCCCAATTCTATGAGCTCTTATCTCCTCCTACACCATGACCCAGCACAACTATAGGGATTGTAAACAGTGGCTCATGCATTAAATACAACCAATAAAGACCTAGTACGCCTCAGTTCATGTTTCTTAAGACGTTCAAGCATGTTACCATTTGGAGATCTGCCAGTTTTCTTAAGCCTAACATATAAAATCATTCATCCAAGACAAGAATAAACAAGTAATCAACACATAATCAACATTTAGGTTTCATTAGATCTAAGCAAACACAAAAGAGATCTAGCCTAGCATAATGGAATTGAGACAAGAACAAGATATAGACAACCAACACATAGACATATTGATTGAATTAGAAGAACACTTATCTCAATTACAATGCAATGTATCAAGGGTTTGGAACCCTTGAAAAACCTGTAAAAGTACCACCAAATTCGTCTTTAGGGTTTCACCAAAACTTCTCTCTTTTTTTAATGTAAAAACTAGAAAACTATATATAGGAAAACCGAGGTGACGGCGTCAAGAACAAGGGTGTGACGCCGTCATCTCACCGCCAAATACTTCCTCGGACGGCCTTGATCTACTTATGACGGCCTATGTGACGCCGTCATCAACCACGGTATTTTATTCTTTGGACTTTGACGCCGTCATGCAAACTTTTGACGCCTTCATGAACTACGGATTTTAATTCTTGATGTCTGACGCCGTCATGGGGTTACTCTTGACGTCGTCATGCACTGTTCTCAGCATGGAAAATAGAGACTTTGCCGTTTTCTTCACTTTTATGCTCCAAAAACGTCCAAAATAGCTTCTTTTCCAGAATTCACTCTCCAAGTACCTAAAATCACAAAAGGAACGATTTAGGGCAATATTTGATCAAATAAAGTCGGATTCGGGCTTAAATGACCCCCAAAAAACGGATCATTTTTCGCCTCATCAAGAGGACGACGTCGCGAGGAAGAGAATGAAGATATGTCTCTTCCATGGCGTCGCCAGAAAGTTGATGCGTTTACACGACGCATCAGCGATTATTCAAACCGCAAACGCAGGCGCATGCCCACTAATATAAAAACATATGATGGAACAGGTGATCCGGATGATCATCTAAAAGTTTTCGAATCAGCCGCCACTATCGAAAACTGGCCACAGCCTGTGTGGTGCCACATGTTTAATTCTACGTTAGTAGGGAACGCGCGCACATGGTTTAGCAAACTCCCACGTACGAGCATCGAGGGGTTCGAGGAATTACGGAAAGCATTCCGCCTCAACTTTACCCAGAGAAAGAAATGCGCTAAAAACCCTGTTGAGCTAGCAAGAGTAAAACAGCGCCAAGGGGAATCAACCAGCGCTTTTATGGAACGCTTCAAGGATGAGTGCATACAAGTCAAAGCATGTCCTGAAATCCTAAAAATTTCAGGGTTCATGAATGGGATTAATAACCCAGAACTTATCCGAAAGCTAAATGACAAAGTTCCCCAGACTTTCGATGAACTAACAAAGCGCACCAGATCCTTTATACAAGGAGAAGCAGCTGCTGCGGACAACAAAAAGGGTTATTCGAACTATAGGCAGCAAGAGCAGCCCAGGAGACAATCCAACGATCAGAATAACAACCGCATCAGGAACTACCGCAGTGGAAAAGACAATGACAAGTATACCCCTTTCACAAAAACTCCGAGGAAAATATTTGTAACAGAAGGTGCAAACTTCCCAAAACCACCACCAATGCGCACCGCAGAGGAAAAGCGCATAGGGAATGGATACTGCGAGTACCATGGTCAAAAAGGCCATACAACTAACGAGTGCGTCCAGCTAAGACAACTAATTGAAAAGTTAGTAAGAGAAGGCAGAATGGACCACCTCGTAAAAAACATCAAAGAGGGAAAAGATAAACAGAAGAACAGGGGAAAGAAAGAACCCCCCAAAGAAAAAGCTGATACCATATACATGATACAGTCATGGCAGCGCAAGATAAAGCAAAAACTCAGCCAAAAATTCTCTCCAGAAAAAGAGATATCTTTCCCTACTCTAGCTGCGGACAACGCAGTTATAGAACCTCTAACTATTGAAATACATACGGGAGGACATGATATCCACCGCATGTACATTGACGGAGGAGCATCCGCAGACATCCTGTATGATCATTGTTTCAAGAGACTGCGACCTGAAATCCAAAATCAATTGATACCAGCAACAACGTCATTGACTGGATTCACAGGAGAAAAAATCTGGCCCATGGGGCAGTTACGCTTGATGGTGGTCGTAGGAGATGAACAACACTCAACCGCAACATGGATAAATTTCATGGTAATAAAATCTCCCTCACCATACAATGGTATCATTGGGAGACCTGGAATATCATCCATGCGTGTCGTACCATCCACAGCGCACGGAATGCTTAAGTTTCCAGTGGAAGGAGGAGTTGTCACCCTCTATAACACGACAGTACCACCAAGAGAATGCAATGCGGTAACAACTGAGGTAGAGACTATTCCAGAACAGCGCACAGAAAAAACACCAAACCTAAAAGTCGCTATTCATCCCGATTACCCGGAACAACAAGTTTCGATTGGTGGATCTTTATCTGACAAAGGTAAAGCAGCCGTATGCGCACTCTTGCAGAAGAACCTGGACATCTTCGCATGGGAACCAAAACACATGACAGGAGTGCCACGCTCTATTACAGAGCATAAGCTACAAATCCGACAAGGATATCCCCCAATACGACAAAAGAAGCGCGGCCAGGCCCCAGATCGTGCAAAGGCTATTCTGGAAGAAGTACATAAGCTCGTAGACGCAGGCATCATGCGCGAAGTGTACTACCACGACTGGCTCTCTAACCCAGTTATGGTAAAAAAAGAGCGATGGCAGTTGGAGAATGTGCGTGGACTTCACGGACCTCAACAAAGCATGTCCACAGGACTGCTACCCACTGCCAGAAATAGACTGGAAGATAGAATCCCTGTGCGGATACCCCTTCAAATGCTTCCTAGACGCATACAAAGGGTATCATCAAATTCATATGGCAGTCGAAGATGAAGAAAAAACAGCTTTCCACACCAGTCAAGGAGTGTACTGCTACACAAAAATGCCTTTTGGCTTAAAAAACGCAGGCGCGACATACCAACGACTAGTGGACACAGCTTTCGAGAAACAAGTAGGCCGCAACTTGGAGGTCTACGTTGACGACCTTGTCATCAAAAGCCACACAGAGGATGAATTGGTGCGCGATATCGAGGAAACGTTCAAAACATTGGGACGAATAAACATGAAGTTAAATCCCAAGAAGTGCACCTTTGGCGCAATCGAAGGCATGTTCCTTGGATACTTAATAGAGCCTGATGGAATCAAGCCTTGTCCAGAAAAAACAAAGGTTGTTATTGATCTCCCCTCATCGCGCACACTCAAAGAAGTCCAGTCATTAAATAGAAAGTTAACAGGACTAAACCGTTTCTTATCTAAATCAGCAGACAAGTCACTCCCTCTCTTTAAAACACTCACGAAGTGCACAAAAAAGGGAGATTTTCGCTAGACCGAAGAAGCGGAGGAAGCTTTTCAACAACTTAAACACCATCTGGCATCCCTTCCCAAACTTGTCGCACCGCGACCAGGGGAAGAGCTAATCATGTACTTATCGGCAACTCATGGAGCAGTTAGCGCAGTGCTATTGACAGATAGGAACTCCGTCCAGACACCCATATACTTTGTAAGCAAAGCCCTGAAGAAGACAGAGACTAACTACAGCGCTATGGAAAAGCTGGTCTTAGCCCTAGTATTCGCAGCCAAAAGGTTGCGCAGATACTTTCAAGCGCACCCAATAGCTGTAATCACTGATCAGCCAATCAAACAAGTTATCTCTAAACCTGGCGCATCAGGACGATTACAAAAATGGAGTGTACTGTTAAATGAATATAATATCTCATATAGACCGTGCACTGCAATCAAAGGACAAATCTTAGCCGATTTCATCGTGGAGAAGCCAAATAACGACAGTCCAACATCTACAACCAAAACAGATCTACAGGAACCCTGGATTCTGTTCACAGATGGGTCTTCATGTGTAGACGGATCATGCGCGGGCCTTATTCTTACAAATCCAGAAGGTATGGAATTCACCTATGCGATGCGCTTTGAATTCACAGCCACAAACAATGAGGCAGAATACGAAGCCCTACTAGCCGGACTACGCATCGCAATCCAAATGGGTGTACGCAACCTGGAAGCGAATGTAGATTCTCGGCTAGTCGCCAACCATGTGCTAGGTGAATATGAAGCCAAGGATGAACACATGATCCAATACCTAGAAAAGACCAAGTCCTTGATAAAAAACTTTGACAGGTTCACAATAAAACAGGTGCCCAAAGGAGATAACAGGAAAGCTGATGCGCTCCGCAAAATCGCATCCACAAGCTTCGCGCACCTCTCAAAACAGGTATTGGTAGAAACCCTAAAAAATAAGTCAATATTGGAAATGGAGATATCCACAGTGATAGAAGAACAAGATCCTACATGGATGACACCTATCATTGAATTCAGCAAGGGAATCTTACCGCAAGATCATAAGGACGCTCAAAGAGTGCGGCGCACAGCACAACGATTTGAACTACGAGACAACATACTCTATCGACGCTCTTTCTTACAACCCTGGCTCAGATGTTTTGGACCTCTCCAAGCAGACTACGTACTCCGAGAAATTCACGCTGGATCATGTAGCATGCACTCAGGGCCGCGATCTGTGGTGGCAAGCGCTCTACGGTCAGGGTATTATTGGCCAACCATGCATCCTGATGCACGCGATCTGATAAAGAAATGTAGCAATTGTCAAGTACATAGGCCAATACCGCGCCGACCACAACAAGAGCTAACACCCATTACCTCACCATGGCCATTTTATAAATGGGGCATTGATATCGCGGGACCCTTTCCAGTTGCAGCGGGAGGAGTAAAGTTCCTCATCGTAGCCATAGACTACTTTACGAAATGGATTGAAGCAAAGGCGGTGGTGAGCATCACAGAAAACCAAGTTAAACGCTTTGTCTGGGACAACATTGTCTGTCGCTTCGGACTACCGGGAGAGATTATATCAGACAACGGAAAACAATTCTGTGATAACCCATTCAAAGATTGGTGCGCGCAATTAAACATCACGCAACATTTCGCTTCAGTAAAACACCCACAAACCAATGGCCTAGTTGAGCGCGCAAACCGCAGTCTAGGTGAAGGAATAAAAGCACGCCTTGACAGACACAAAGGAAGGTGGGTGGATGAGCTCTCGCATGTCTTATGGGCGCATCGCACAACAATCAAAACCAGTACTGGCGATACGCCATTTTCCCTCATCTATGGAACAGAAGCCGTCATACCAGCTGAGATAGGAATGCCAACTATACGAACAGCAGAGGTCAACGTCACAACAAATGACGAGGAACGACGCATAGACTTGGACTTACTAGAAGAAAGGCGTGAACGCGCAGCTATACGCGAAGCAAAGGCTAAGGCAAAAATGAAGAAGTATTATGATGCAAATGTCAAACACACTTCATTCAGACCAGGAGACTTTGTTTACCGCGCCAATGATGCGAGCCACGCAGAAGACACAGGCAAGCTCAGACCAAAATGGGAAGGACCTTACGAGGTCACAGACGCGCTCGGCAACGGCGCATACAGACTGCGCGATATTGAAGGTCACGACCTAGCGCACACTTGGAACATCTGTAATCTTAAAAGATGTTACTTTTAGGCTACGGCCATTACACAGACACCTTTGCATCCTACGAGATGCCCAATAAGTGTTTGTTTTTCTTTTCTTTCCTAGGAATTGTATTTTTATTTTTTCAAAAAAAACTTGCAAGTATCAATAAAATGTTATGGTTTCTAGCTAACTCCATAGCGTATTTCACTTTATTGCATACATACTTATATATGTCAATATCGTTATCTTATATTTTTGCCTACATGGCGTGCATGCACTAATTAAAGACCCACGAAGGCATAAAGGATGAGTAAACCTACTAATTCACTCGTTGAGTAAGAGGGTTGCAAACCCATCAACATTGGATCACGTATCCTTGCTAAGCGCCTTACTTTTGAGACGTCGAGGTAAGTTTCACGTGTGCATCCCACGACGGGTGCGCAAATATTAAGTACACCGTACAAGCTTAGCAAATAACGAGCCAAGACACTTGGTCAAATAACAAAACTTAGCAAACAATGCAAGTATATTTCTTAAGTCACGCACTTAATCAACAAAAAGGTATCTTATTCAATATTTTTTACACAAAAAATTACAAGGAAAGATACACTTGATTATTTACATAATACATATACAAAAAGCCTACACGCTATGGCGATGCTCAGGGCTATCCTCCCGAGCAGCAGAACTCCCCGCCTCCTGAAGCTTTCTCAGAATCAAGGCGTCCTTGGGAGATACGGTAGGAACACTCACGGGCACACCATCAGACCTAGGTATGTGTGCAGCACCCACGCCACACAACACTGCCTTGCCCTTAATGCCCCTCTTCTGGGCAGCCCTCTGCGCGTGACGCTCCACAACCTCTTTCAAGGGAATCTCCCTTTCAAGAGCAAATGGGTTGAGGATGTGGCGAGGCTGCGCGAACACGGGAATCTGCAGCTGCGACACATCAGGCTTCAAGAAGTAATCTGGTTGCGCCTCTGCATCCTCCAAAAGGTGGCGCTCCAAAGTCAAACCCGCCATAAGTACATCTATGGGGTTGTCTTGGTCGCGCTCCAACCTTCCAATGTGCGGTAACTCGAGGACCTTTAACCCCGCCATAGCCTACATCAACTCATCGTAGGCAGCCGCATTATAACCAAGGACCTCTGCCAAGTCCTTGGTCAGAAGCTTGGCCTCATGGAGATCCTCCATAGCCTGCGACTTCCCCCGCGCCACCGCACAGTGAACCACCTTCCTAAAGGCGTCCAACACCTCTTGGGACTCCAGAGTCCCCATAGCAGCCAGGCGCAGCCCGTGGCTAATCAACCACCTACATCAACAAAGACAATTTGTGTTAATAAAAAGCATAACAACAAAAATTAATATGAAGAAGAAGAGTACAAAAAAGAAATACCTGCGCTCAGCAATGGTCGACATCAAATGAGGATATAACTCCTCATCGTAATCGATGCTCAGGCCGCGCAACTTGTCCTCCTGCAGCTGGATGATCTTCATCATATCTTCCTTGAACTTGGCAATGTTAGCAAAGTGCTCCACCTTCTTCTCTTCCAAAAACCTAACAGCCCAAGTCATGTCAGATTTATAATGATGAAGCTTCCCGCGCGCCTCCTCCACCTCAGCCAGGGCGGACAACTTTTCATGGGTGACTTTCTCAGTGTACACCCGGGAGGACTCCAACTCCGCCTGCGCATCCGCCAGCTGGGCACGGAGCTTCGCTATCTCCTCATCCTTCTGGGCGAGAGTACTGCTCTCCCCGACATACTTCTCCCTCAACTGAGCCACCAGCTCAGCCTGGCGCGCAGCAGTTGCAGCCAACTCATCCATCAACTGCTGCGCCTCTCCACCCTCATCAACCTTGGCTTTCCCCTCCTTGTTTTCATTCTGCGGAGAGGAATCCACATCCACGAAGACCCCATCATTCTTCGCGGCATCATCCCTACAAGACATGCAGATAACAGTTAATACATATTGCGACAAGTAATGTACAAGAAACATAATAAGAGACGCAGATACTTACGGAAATAGAGAGGTCTCAGCAGCCTTCTTATCCGCGCCAGGAGCGGATGTCTCCTCCTCCGCGGACGACTCCGCATCCCCAATGAGGTAGCGTCGTCTCTTCTTGGGGCTACTGGTCCCCGCCTCTCCTTTGCGCTTAATGTTCTGCGCCACTTCCTCCTTCAGCACCTCCTCGGGCTTTAGGATCTCCACGCTGTCAGACGATTCAGCGCGCGCCTCCTCTTGCGCCACCTCCACATCTGGCGCCACGCTCTGAACAGGCGTCACTTGGAGCGGCGGCGTATTTTCAGGGACAACCTCAGGCAGCACGGTTAACCGACCCTCGGTCACCTCCAGTAGTGGCTGCTCACCCTCCCTCAGGGGGCACACTCCTATAGTCACCTGCTTCGGTTTCTCCAGTTTCACAATGGCGAACAGATCCATCTCTGCGCGCATAAACAAAACAAGAAAGAAGAAAAGATTAGTTATTAAAGGTGCGCATACAAAAAGACTTACAAAATTTGAAGTAGAAGGGACGAACACCCACCCCGGCCTTCCTCACTGATAAAGGTGGGCACCTCGTCCGCAACGCCAAAATAATTGCGACTCAACCCCATGTGCACCAAAAACTCCTCCGGATAAGGGTTAATGGATAGGCGGTTGGCATCAAGAATCTGCGCATCAGTCAGCCTATAGGAACCGGGTGCGGGGCGCCCATCCCTTGGCAAAGTATCCTGTGTATAAAACTCGTAGGGCGATGGAAAAACTACATCATCAATCCAGAAAAAATGCTCCCTCCAATTTCTTAGGGAGTCTACCTTCTCAGTTTAACACTGAAGCGCCCCCGGGCGCTTCGCAAACGATACCCATCCATTTGACCACGTCGTGTGGTAAAAGGAGCGGAACAAGGATATGGTCGGTTCTATCGCAAGTAAACGGCAGTTTACTTCAAAATTCGACACCTTAACCGCACCTATACAGTGCAGCTGTGAGATGTGGAGGCGATAGTGATTGAGCAAATCGCTCAGAAAAATAGATATTGGCACGCGGTAGTTCGCGTACTCAAAGAATTTTGTGTATAGCCCTATTTTCCCTTCGGGGAAATCAGCTATACACGCGTCAACATCTGGAGCCTCTGGACGCACATCCAGAGGAATGAAGTAATCAGACGTAAACTGGGTAACATCATTCTCCGTCATCGCAGAGCGAAAGTCCTCTAACTGGGCAACCATTTTCATTAATTCACTAGTAAAACGCACACAAAAATTACCTAAGGAAATGATTATTTTCTTTGCAAAAGATAGCTTTCAAGAAAGTGAGCAATGGTGAGTGTGTGTTTTACTGTGTGTGATTGTAAAACTGGGGCGGTGACTATTATATAGGGAGTCAAAAAACCCTAGATTATCTCCACGTAGATCCCACTCACAAAAACGTGTGGCTAGAACCGAAACGGTACATGCACTTTTTCCCGATTTACGAGGGCCACGTGGACACAACCCCCAATTTTTGAGGTATCCCTTTTAAAATATCTATGACTAGGTGCATTGCACTTTAAAATGGGCGGCAATATTTCAATGTTCTCCCGCCACGCTTACCGCTGTTAATATTAGTCTAGCATCCGCGGCTACGAGCCGCGCACACTAGACTGGGGGGACATGATGACGTATAGTCTATATATGGGCCACGAGCCCAAATGATAAACATCACTAAGGCCCAAAACCACCATGCGTGGGCTATTGTAACTTGGGCCACATCAATGATGGGAACAGGCTCACGTAAGCCCAAACCCAAATAAGCTATACACGGTATAGATAAGGATCATCTATCTATGGAATAGATATCCTTACCCGGATAAGCACCATGGGTGCGAAACGTAAGGAGCACGAACCCTACAAGGATTCTGCGCCTATATAAGGAATGACATAACTCTCATTCAAGGTACGATTCACAAACCTTAACTCTTTATGAGAACCCTAAATCGATTACTTACTCTCACGCCGGAGTCTAATCGTGGGAGACAATCCCACGATAAGTCTAACGGTGTTGTTTATTTTCTTAGTGCGCAGGTTACAAGTACTAAGAAGCGAATTGGTACGAGAGCAAGAGCCCATAACCAGGAACGCCCAACTTTTGTATCAACAGTTTACAAATCATTAAACCCTTATATATGTGTTGTTGAGATATCACTGTCTTTGTTTCTTCTCAAATTCCAGTTATATATCTGTTAAGAGATCTGGTTGAGTATGTCCATTTTCCAAAATAGATTGAAAGTTTTGCAAATTATTCCACCTTTCTATCAACTTTCGGTCAGTAGTATAGTACTTAGTCAACACGCATGTTGTATAAACACACTCAAGTGCGTAAAAAAGTTGCGTTTCATGTCATCACCATTAACATGACTAATTTTTTACTTATGTTTTAAAATTATAGTCTATATTTCAATTTTAGAATGTCTCAAAGTAATACTTCTTTTTTTATATCAAGTAATAAAAAACGAGTTTGATGGGTGAAGATGATATTTAATTGGTTGAAGAGTCTAGCGGTCATATTATCTTTTAAATTGCGTGTTTTGAGGACAATAATTTTAAAACGGAGAAATATATTTTCGTTATGAGAAATGCAAAATCTACAAAAATAAATAAATAAATAAAATAAAATAAAATAATTCACAGATACATGTGCCAAATAAATTAAAATAAAATAATCACATTATATTATACAATCTTTTTTCCCCTCACTCTCTGTATTTTTTATTGACATTTATGAGTGTGAGATTTTTTTCGTAACTTTTGTAAGTGTAACATTTCTCTTTGGTTATATGCTATGTTACGTACATGATTGATCATTAAAAACAAAGGGCAATTACATATATATCCATTAAAACTTGCATATTTTCATATTTCTCCAAAACATGCATTGTGCAATATGCATCAAAAACTAATATTTTGAAAAAATATGCAATTATAAAAGTTTCATTAGGTATATGTACTGGTATGTTTATTCTAATTACAACTTTTCAATGTTGATTTAGGTATACACTTGTGTCCTTGCTTATGATAGATGTTAACAAATGAATTGTTTTTCTTATTCAAGTTATTCGATCGAGTATTAATGCATGTCTTTCATTCAGATGATGTACGCATTCTCTTCAAAGTATATGTGCAACCATTTTGAATAATTTTCTGACTTGAACCTTATCCCTCACAGATATTATTATGCTTTACCAATGAACCACCTTGATGACAGTTTGTGTCCTATCGTGTGATCAAAACAAAAATCACAATCAATCAGCTTGTCACAAATATTATTTAAACTGAGTAATGAGTATACCTACTTAAACTTTTGTAGCATATTCACTTATCTAAACACGTATGACCTAACTATATACTAGTATATATTCTCTTGGAATTTCATAATAAATAAATAAACTTACAACAAGATTCCAAATTTCACACAAGAAAAAAATAAAAGTTGAAAATGAGGTTTATGATAAATATTAAAAAAAAATATATATTTTAATGGGGCCGCCATTTACTAGTGCCTTAACTTTCACTCACCTCCTTATCTCCTATATATATATATATATTTATATTTTTTCATAATTTTTTTTCATATATTAACAATATAAAAAAGCCCACTTTCCTCGAAAGTTTGGTTTTAAAGCATTATATTTCATTCTCTTTTTAAGGCTCAAAACTTGAATCTTAAATCTTGATTAAACTTGAAGTGCAAAGATGGAAATATTAAAAAAGAATGAAGGTGGTGGTCATGATGAAGTTGATATGATATCAGAAATGATGCAAATGATAGAGCAAGTTGGATCCTACATGTGTTTTAGAAGAACTCAAAGAAAAGAATGCTTGAAGCTTGTTAGAAGATTAAAGCTTTTAATCCCACTTTTGGAAGAAACTAAGGAAATGAATGAATCATTGCCCATAAGTGCATTTCACTCTTTTGCTCATTTGAGGAAAGCTCTACTTTCTGCTAAGAAGCTCTTAAAGCATTGCAACTTTGGTAGCAAGATCTTTTTGGTTAGTTTTTACTTGTTCTGTTTATCTTTTGTTGTTGTATTACTAGTTTTGTTTGAAGATCTCAAAAGGGTATTTAAGGAAAGTACTAATATGTGGTTTTTTGGATGTCGGTATTGTTTTTCAGGCAATGGAGAGTGATGCAGTGATGAGTAGATTTCATAGTGTGTATGATAAGTTGAGTGAAGCTTTAGATGGATTAATGTATCAAGAACTTGGGATATCTGAAGAGGTGCTAGAACAAGTAAGATTTTTTTTACCCTTATATTTTTTGGATTGGTTTTATTGTTAGTAAAATTGTGTACGGTTCGGTTTCTAGCCACATGTTGTCATAGGCCTTTAGGTTTGGTTAGTAGTTAAGTTGTGTTCCAATATAGAAAAGTTAGTTGCCATTTAAAGAAGATATGAACGAACATTGATACCTCTAAATGGCCAAAATTTTGAACTAAAACCGAACCACATTGCTTTGTTAACCACTTCTGGGTTCGTTTTGTTTGGCTAGTAGTTTGCTTTCGGGTCATGGTGTATTCAAACATGGTACCAAATAAATTATAGTATTAAGAAATGAAGCTTTGGCAAATATTGTTTATGTATTTTTAAGATACTCCTATGAAAATGGCTGGAATAAGAAATCAAATAACGTGCAATATATATCATATATGAGTTGTAAAACGCATTTAGTACAGGTTTATTATTTTATTGATGGTATTATTTGGGGCAAAACTGAAACACTTACATGTTCATTTGCACATGCAACTCTGGTGATCCAAAGATTTGGGCTTCTGACTTTTAGCAGTCAAACAGGCTATTTTCCGACTTTGGAAGTTATTTACATTATTATATATTAGTAATATTACAACAGAATACCATGTAACTGTTATTCAGATGCAATTCAAAAATGAATGTTGGCAACTGGGCATAGAAAAATTATAATATGATCTCTGTCAAATTGCTGCTTAAATCTTGCTAGTTTGACTTTTGGAAACAGAACATGAAATTTTAGAGTATAGCAATCAATCATTAATGGATGCGTAACTATACTTTAGCTTGTTGTAGCATTCACTAAACTAACTAAAGTATCAAATAAGTTATCAGTTTTTACTTTCTTGTAAAGGAAAAACGCTGTGGTTTGACTTTTAAGGTCAAATTTATTAGTTTTAGACGCAACCTGATATGGCTTTATTCGTCTAGCCGACATAATCAATGCTGAAATTTTCTATGCTTTTACTGCATGTTATAGTGTTTAAGATAATGTCAAAGTTATCCGAGGTTGAAAAGATCTATATACCGATTTTTTAGTTGAAGATTTGTCCCTTTGACCTCAGAAAATGTATGAGGGTGTCAATGTTTGATTTTTTTCTAATTGTAGATTGAGCTACTTCGGAAGCAGCTACATGGAGCAAAACGAAGGGAAGATACATTAGACATAGAACTAGCCATGGACATGATGATCATTTTCTCAAAAAATGATGAAAGAAACGCGGATATTGCAATATTAGAAAGACTAGCAAAAAGACTTGATTTATATGCCATTGGAGACTTGGAAATTGAGACAGTAGCAGTTAAAAAGCTTGTTAAAGAAAGAGGTACCACAAAGCATGTAGAGAGCACTGAACAAATAGTGGATCTTTTGAAGAAATTCAAACAAGTTGCGGGTTTTGATGAGAATAATGGCGCCGTTAAGGTTCTTGATGATTCTCCAACTTTAAGATGTCTGGAAAGGTGTCGATCTATGCTTATCCCTCATGAGTTTCTTTGTCCAATATCGCTTGAGATCATGACTGATCCTGTTATTATCGCTACTGGACAGGTACATTTGTCCTATTCTCCCTCTATTTTACTTTTGACATCAAACTTATGTGCTGACTAATGTTCATGATCAACTGTTGTTTATTACTCTCTATGTCACAACATACCAAATTAATAGTTAATTTTCAAAAGAGAATATTGTTTTAAGTTTAGAATCTGAGCTCATTTGTTGCATATATTTGTAGACTTATGAACGAGAAAACATCCATAAATGGTTGACTTCAAATCATCGAACATGCCCCAAAACCGGAGAGACTTTAAGTCACGTATCACTAGCTCCTAACTTTGCCCTTCGTAATCTCATTCTTCAATGGTGTGAAAAGAACAACTTTGAATTACCAAAAAAGGAAACTTATTCAATGTCAGAAAGCCAAAACACTTTCATAAATGAAGTTTCTTCATTAGTTCAAAATATGTCATCAAGTCAACTCAGTACACAAAGTGAAGCTGTTGAGAAGATCAGAATGTTGTCAAAAGAAAATCCTGAAAACAGAATCTTGATTGCTAATTGTGGAGCAATTCCACCATTGGTCAAACTTTTGTATTCCCGTAATTGGAAAATTAAAGAGCACTCAGTCACCGCTTTGTTGAATTTGTCACTTGATGAAACGAATAAGAGACTTATAGCACGAGAAGGTGCTATTCCCGCTGTTATTGAAGTTCTTCAGAACGGGACAGATGAAGCAAGAGAAAATTCTGCTGCTACCTTGTTTAGCCTATCGATGTTACACGAAAACAAAGTGATGATTGGTTCCTTAAAAGGGATTCCACCGCTAGTCAAACTGTTACAAAACGGGACTGTTAGAGGCAAGAAAGATGCTGCAACAGCATTGTTTAATCTGTCATTGAACCAATCAAATAAATCTCGAGCTATTAAAGCTGGGATCATCGAGCCATTGCTTCATCTTTTGAAAGAGAAGTCATTAGGGATGGTTGATGAGGCCCTTTCGATTCTGTCACTTCTTGCAAAACAGCCCGAAGGGCAAAGTGGGATAGGAAAGTTATCAGTTATTGAGACGCTTGTTGGGTTTGTGAAAGATGGGACCCCTAAGAATAAGGAGTGTGCAACTGCGGTTCTTCTTGAACTCGGGTTGAATAATTCTTGTTTGATATTGGCCGCACTTCAGTATGGTGTTTATGATCACTTGGTGGAGTTGAGTAAATCCGGAACAAGTAGAGCTCAAAGGAAAGCTAACGCACTTTTGCAACAAATGAGCAAATGCGAGCACATTCTGTGATCCTCCTACCAAACATTAAACATATTACATATGCCGATTTGGTTCCCTGGAAGCGTTAAATGGGCGGAAAAATAAGATTTTCATCCGTGGGATGTGGTTTTCCGGGTCTTTTTAAAAAAATCCAAATGGGTTAAAATTTATTTATGCATGCTTAATTTATTGGGATGCATTGAAGAGATGTATATTAGTGTAACATATAAGGAGTTGAGCGATTCATTATCATGTTTGTTATATAATATAAAGTTTATAAACAGGTAAATAAGATCTGTTTACAATGACAATATGTTTATGTCATGAATTTTGTCAGGAAGCTGTGGTTTTTCTTTCTAAGGTACTTTTCATTCGTTTGATGCGTGACAATGTTGCGTACTTTTTTTGGGTGCAAAAAGGTGAATTATATTACTCAAGCAACAATTTACAACAGAATTCAAAACTGGTATGGACAACTCCCATCCAGTTATACAACATTGGATGCAATCTATATAGAACTCAAACTAGAAACATTCTAATCAAAGCAAACTAACTTCCTTTGTTATCTGCTACCAGACAGCATGCAGGCTTCAATCTCTGTCAACAGACTCAATGGACAATTGCACTATAAGGTAAACCATGCCCAATTGTCCATCTTAATTCACCATTATTTTGCACCTCTCATCTAGCTACATTTCCCCAACACCCTTCTATCCAAACCATTCAACCTGCAACCACAATAGTAAGGACAGAAGAAGGTGTGAGGCTTCACTAGGTATCCCAAACCCATCCATGGGGGGGGGGGGGGGGGGGGGGGGGGGCGGCTCTGCCAAGTATCCTACATTTCCTTCTCTAAAAAAGGCTTCAGATACTTAGAAACACACACCCTCCATGATGCCAACCATTACCTCCTGTGGTGATGCATTGAGAGGACCAAGAAGGTTCATCTTTCACACCTCTCTATTCCTCTCATCATACACCACCCTACAAGACCACTTACCCTTCACAATGTTGCGTACTTGTGTCTGCGAAAATGATATTTTCAAGTGTCAGATCGAAAATATCAGGTAACATAATAGTAGAAGACAGGTTGATGTTCAACAAACACAAAAGATGCATTTCACTGATACAAGCATCATTTCTCAAGATCTGTGTTGGTTATGGAAGCATAATTCTCATGCTTTGTGGCTCGCAACTTAACTAAGCTACAGTTTCTCTCAAGTCCAAAGACATTTTATCACAAATTAGTAGAACGAGGAAGACTGCGAGCCGCCGCGTTGCGGCGGAGCAGTGAGTATTCGTTTTTTATGTGCTCTTTTGATCTTGTGTTCGTGTTTTTATTCACATAATTGTAGCTTTGTTGCAAAAGTTTTTAAGGTACTCTCATTAGTTCTATGTGTTTCGGATGGGCTGGGCTAATACAATGAAACCGGGCTGGATGACGCAAATTTGGCGTCACAAAAAATGACAAAATTGACGCTCTATTATATATAGCAAGTACCACGTACTTAACAACTCTTGTCGCTGTTCATTCGACTCTAGGCATGATGCAACGTATATGATTTGCTTAAACACATGCATGTGTCTATACTCTATATTCCCTAGCCTTGGGCTACCGATTTTATTGATGCTTGGGCCTAGCCCATTTTGATTCCTAGTAGGCTTTTACATTCGGTTTATGTACTGTATAAACTGGGCTAATTGTTGTGACGTCAAATTGACGCAACCCATGAGGCAACGAATCAGGAGCCACCGATTTGACGACATATTATACATATAGTAATGTTTTCTACATATACTGAGAGAGATGGTAGTGATTTATCATTTTACCAACCCATCTTAATTAGGGTGTCACCTAAAAAAGTGATATGATTGTGTTAGCAACGAGTACATGACCAGTTACTCGAGAATGCTTGAGGTTGCTAGACAACGTGAAGAGTTGGCTCAAGAAGAGAAGACTACATGAGTAAAAAGTGGAAAAATCACCTTCCAAAGGTATTGTTAAAATTGGTGCATGGCACATATCATATCTTTGTGTGGGTAGACAAGTAGCACAAAAGATGAGTTTAAGAACCGAGAAGAACCAAACCGGTCCAGACTCGATGGTTCCGGTTTGTATCTCGGATCCATCGGTTTGGATCCACCGGTTTCAGAACCAAATGTACCCATAAATGTAAAAAAGAGAGAATTTTATGATAGTGCCGGAGGTCTTTCTGGAAACACTCCCTTTACCCTCGGGTAAGGGGTGTGACGTATACATCTCACCTTCCTCATACCTCGCTCCGGCAGGATTGGGTATTATTATTGTTGTAGAATTTTATGATAGTGCGAATAATAAAAAGAGAAATGCTAGAAGCCTAGAACCACTCACAAAATCCACTCAGTCACTCACTGACGTGTCAGCGGGTGATTGGTACTCAGTCACTGACGTGTCAACGAGTGATTGGTTTAATAAGAAAGAGGAGAGAGAAACTGGCAGAAATTGCACCAGTCACCCGCTGATACGTCAGCGAGTGGATTTTTTGTATGGATTTTGTGAGCGGGTTTAAAAATATATACATAGTTAACATTAAGTAACTACGCAAGAGTAGTAAAAATAGTTGGCAGCTACAAAGATGACATAGAACAGCTTTTCCAATCCCATGCCTAATTCTGCTAGAAAACATCAATGCATAGAGGATATTTCAAAATTAGGGGTTGATATTTCCACATGTAAAATTATTTTGCACACATAAAAATCATGCATATGGACAAAAAATATTTTGTCCTTATGCATGATTTCTATGTGTATTTTGTCCATATGCATGATTTCTATGTGTGCAAAGTAATTTTACATGTGGAAATATCATTTGCCTTCAAAATTACAACCCAAAATCATCCTGACTTTGCATGATGGCCGCAATAACACATGCCCCTTGACTAGTTGAGTCCATAAGTGTCAGAGGTTTATAAAATAACATTCAAAGTTTATAAAATAACATTCAAAGTTGCACGAGCATTGTGGTAACACAAAAAAGTTGGACCTGAAATCAAAACAAAAGAAAAAAAAAATTGCACCACCAGTTGACATTTTGTTTACGGTTATCACTTGTGAGCGCAAGGGAAAATGAGAACTTACAATTTTCTAAGAAGACGACTGCAATGTTGTAGCAAGTTCATGAAAGCAGACATTTAAACGGCTTTGATTCTCATCATATTGGATCTTCATGCAATCTCTTATCTTACTCATGACATTGTCAGCCTGTGCACACAGACTAGAAAAACACGGTTGCATCTCAGCCCTCTTTGATGCAGGCAGCTTGGTCAATAATTCTCTAATAAAGCTCAACTGACGAATGATGCCATCAATCTTCTCTTTCCCTTTCTCAATCTGCTTACTCAAACTCTCCCAACAGCTATTCATATGTGCCACGTTTCCCTCGATCTTCCCACTCAAACTCTCCCAACAGCTATTGATATGTGCCACGTTTCCCTCAATCTGCAGTTCGTTCTCATCTAGTGCATTCTGTTCATCATCCATCAATGCGTTGCGGCTCTCCATTGGTACATTCTCTACCTCAATATGACCCCTGTTAGTATCGATATCAGCTTTCTCTTGCTCTAGACGCGCTTGTAATGCGGCCTTCTGTATTTTCGCACACTTGAAATTGTTCTTTGCCATAATCTCCTGCATGATACAATAGCGCTCATAGGAAACATAGGTAGACATTGATGATATGATTGTTCTATGATCTCGCATAAATGTCATTATAGTTGGCTTGATTTTGTCAAACAAAAGGGGCGCGGTAACAATTCTCAGAATCATATATTTTGCAGATAATGCAAACACATACATCGACTTCACAACTTATAACTACTATAAATCTTCTAAGCTAATTTTGGCTTCCCTAAAGGATTGCAATGCACACAATAGAATTTGACAGCAATCGTCATTTTTATTCTCGTCCATTTTATGCAACCACCTTTTCTTTTAAAAGCATTCTTCCATTATTTCTGGAAAATATATCTAAAGTTGGTAATCATTTGGAGAAAATGGTGAAAGTAAATTACTTGAAATCAACGAAAAAATAATACGATGATAATCTGTTTAAAATGGAGATCGCCATAAAATGTCGTGAAACAAGGTGTTACAATTATAACACAAAATATATTGGAAAATTCATAAATTGGTTAAATATATTTCCCCGTTCACAAAACCATTCATATGATTTTACAATTCCTAGTATTGGACTAACTAAATTTCTTTCAACAGGTCTGACATCTTTTTCTTTAAGTGTGGTGCCCAACTAAATTTCGCCAATGATGCAGGCTGACCCTACTCGGCTATGTCAAAAGGCGGGTTAATATGAGGTACCTTATAACCCAACACCACTCCAATACTAAGAAATGAGGTCTCAGAAACTAACACATGAGCAAAAGATTCGACTCTCCAATGGGAACACTATATGTAAAGTTCAGTATAGTGACAAAGATTTTAAGACATCCCTATCATATGTGCTTGGGCCATATGGAACAGTTGTAGTAAAAAAAAAAATTATCTTTGAGCCTAGCTTCATTTGCAACCTCTCACAAAAAATATGTGTACACGTTTACCGTAGTTCCAAAAAATGAAACCAAAAACAAATACAAAATACCAAAAGGTTACCATCAAAATAAATTTTGAACACAGGTAATAAAATGAAAAAAAAAAAAAAAAAAAAGGCTAGGTAACATCTATCTCTCCAATTGATACATAACACGAGAGTCTAATTTCATTTGCCAATTGCTGCTATAAGTATGATGCATGGCAGATAAGATTACACTTGATGATGTAAATACCTCGCGTGTAACCATTGTCAAGGTGGCCCCTGGAGAGCTATCTAGCAAATAGTTTTTGACTTCTGTAGACATGTCCTTTGGAAGGCCATATACCATTAATGGATAAATCTTTATACTCTTTAAGTTAGCAAACGGGGAATGCTGATGTGAAATTATTTCCGCAGATGAAGAAAGATGCTGCAGCAAAAACTACAAAACAAATGGTGTATAAAAAACAAGAACAGTTAATGCAATCTTCACACGTACACAAACACATACATTAGGGTGCCTTCATAGTGGTTGTTCTCACCAAAATGCA
Source organism: Artemisia argyi (assembly GCA_030686995.1). Lineage (NCBI taxonomy): Eukaryota > Viridiplantae > Streptophyta > Magnoliopsida > Asterales > Asteraceae > Artemisia > Artemisia argyi. The sequence continues at coordinate 100,744,697 of CM060698.1, read as the reverse complement.
ACCCTATTTATATAGTGACAAAAGCCGTTTATGGTGAAAACGTTAGGAAAAAAGGCTTGACACAACTTCAGTATGAAGATATGTTATACTGTGTAAGAGTTGTAACCGTCACACTGAAGACTTACAGGTAAAGGTGTTTTAAAGGATAGCAACAATCACCGTAAAGGCTACAAATCTTGCACAATATTATATCCTTTCCGAGTGTTATGACAATACAGTGTTTGGCCAGCTACATAGAGAAGAGTATTTGTTGGGTCGAGCCCCTTCTCTACTATACATATTACGGAGTACTTGGATCTATGTCACTAATAAGCTCTAAAAGTAACCAAGGTGTGTCTCTATCTAGGTTGAACACCCGAATACCCGATTATTGTTATGAAAATGAATTTCTAATGTTCCGCCCCAGAATACTGAAACTCTCTTCATTTAAAAAGAGAATGATCGCAATATCTGATAGTAAAACTCAGGAACATAGAGAAACAATTATAATATTCAAATTATATGGCAACAACTGCAAAACGTTTTTTTCCCCTATAAGGACTCAATACAAAAAAGAACCACACTTTGTTTGTTGGATCTTTTTTAATGTTTTAGGAATTACGAGGGTATATACAGTAGGAAGCAATAGCTATGTACCTCGATAATTTCCAAGTTAAGTGTCAGATCTTTTACACTATGGAGAACTTGAAAAAGACCAACAATATTTTGAGGGTCTTGCGTGTATAGATTGGTAATAGAGATATCTGCCTTCTCCAATGAATGGAAATTGTCAGCAGAGAACTTGAAATAGGTATCGCACTGAAGGAGCAAGTAGGCAAGGTCAGGCGCAGAAATCATAATCCCTCTTGTAGTAGATGCATATTTTCTAATAATGAGATTCTTGAGTTGAGGTGCAACCACACTGAGCAATCTTGCAGTACAATATACCTCTTCCAAAGCGAGATTAGAAAGTTGGGAATGAAAAATATTGAAATCGATATTATTCGGTCCCATCAGGAAGCACCTTGTTAAGGTGAGATTCTTCAAGTTCACACACTTGGAGATAATCCCACTGAAATTATCAGCATTGTCATCAGACAGTGTGATTTGATTAAGATGCAATGTGGTTAAAGCAGGGACCTCCCACATTGATGTAAGGGTCACAAAACCTCTCCCATTGCAATAAACCTTATTTAAAATGAGATGTTTGAGAGTCTGAGAACTAATGAGAGATAGAGGAAACTCAATTTTTCTCTCAGCCAAGCATGTAATATTCAGTTGTTGGACATTGTGAGAGAATGCATACTTGAGAATTCTTTTGACTAACACTTGGCTAGCCTTTCCACGAAAAGTTAGATTCACCGAAGACATTTCCCTTTGATTATCGCGGCCAGAGAGAACATGTTTAACAAATTTTGAGAACTTGCGCAAATCAGGAAAATCCTCACTTGAAAAAGTAAGACACGTCATTGTAGTCCAGATAAACCTCCATCTAGATGACAAAGTACTAGTTTTAATGGCATCTAGGGTGTCATTCAACGAGAGAATCTGATGAATAAGATCATCAGGCAAGCTGCTTAGTCTATCTACTTCTACATCCAAACGCTTCTTATCATTTTCAGAACCCATTATCTCCCAAATGTAGATTAATAAGAACAATCATTCATATATATAATGGATCCTTTCAAGCGAGCTCCACCAAAGTGTCAGGATTCATCTTATTCTTTGTCATTGTCTTGCTGCTTAACCGTCATCGTGTCGTCTTTTTTTACTTCAAAATCTGCAAATTTATAAATTTTTGTTAACAATGAAAACAAAAACTAATGATACAAACTTTTACGGGTCCTATATCCATATATGAAATGCCATTGTTTGAGCTTAATGAAGTAATAGAAGCCAGTATAACTTCCCCTCTATCAATAAATGTCCTTTATCACCTCTATACTCGACAGACCAAAACTGAATTGTAAGCATGTTCAACGATAACTAAGTTAACTTTGCAAAATATTTAATGATTTGTTAGGTCACCTTCCTACTTTAACCTTATCATGTAAATCCTAGTTTTCATACCACCAAAAACACTTGTAACGTCGTGTAATGTTAGTAAAGGATGGCAAAGGGGGTGTTTGGTTTAGCTTTTTATTATTATTATGCTTATTTAGCAACAAAAAAATAAAAAATAAAAAGACTATTGTAGGGGGTGTTTGTTTTAGCTTCTATAAAGGGCTTATGAGGAGGTTATATAGCCAAAATAAGCTAATCAAGTGTTTAGGTACGCTTATAAACCCTAGGCTTATGAGCTAATATACCGGGGGTTTATAAGCCTATTTTCCCACCATTTTCTCATACGCTAACCCAAACACTCATCCTAGTCATCATAAGGCATAAGCTACTTGCTAAACAAATGCTACTTATTTAATTTTGGTTGTTTTATTAAGGGTGAACCGCACAAAAAAGGTACTAAACTTTAGCCTTTTAATAACATAAGACATTTGGTTAATTATAAGCTAATAATCCAAAAACAGTGAAAATGACATAAAATATAAAATATATAAGAGCAGAAAATTAATTCCAGTCGAAATAATGAGATATTTATAATCAGTTAGAGATAATACCTTCCTAGGTTCCACTTATCAGTTAATATGCACGGGCGAATTCTTTTTTATTTAGGGTTTTCTATAACTAACTGTTTAGGGGGTGTTTTGGTTTAACTTAGAGGGGGTGTCTCTTTAGGCTTATATAGTTAGGGCCGTTTGGTTTGTAGGTGGGTTTAGATTTGGATTTGAATTTGAAAATAGTTTGAAAGAAAGATTTGAGAAAAAAAGTAAGAAAGATAAAATATATTATAAAATACATAAATCATTATTTTAAAAAATTATATATATATTTGATTATATAAAATAAAATGAATGTGAGATGCATGTAGTGGTCGTCCCCGTTATTTTTTGATACCAAACATGCAATTTTCACTTTCATTCTCCTAACCCAAACCTAACCATCCAACCAAACTGGCCCTTAGCGTATGGCTTATGGGTTATTTGGTTTTTGGTGTTGGGCTTATGTCACTTTGTGCGGCTTATTTTGAATTTTTTCGGCTTATAACACAAGAAACATATAATCTAACAAGATTCAAATAAGTCATAAAAAGTTAGCTTATAAAATCCCAAAATCAAATAATTCATAAGCCGGCTATATAAGCCGAAACAAACACCCCTTTATTTTCTTTAAAGAAAACTGCAAAAAATGTCTCTAAAGTTTGCCATTTTTGCGACAAATATCCCTAATTTTGAAAATTTGCAAGCTGTGTACCTAACGTTTGGGTTTTTTGCGAGAAATGTCCTTATTCCCGATTTTTACTAACACTCGTTACTAAATTATTTTCTTTAGAGTAACCTGCAAAAAATGTCTTTAAAGTTTGTCATCTTTGCGAGAAATATCCTTATTTTTTAAAATTTGCAAGCTATGTACCTAACGTTTGGGTTTTTTGCGAGAATTGTCCCTATTCTCGATTTTTACTAACGCGCGTTATTAAACCCAGTAGTCAAAGTCAAACCTCATGCAAAATGACTAATTTACCCTTGTCTTCTTCCCCACTTATATTTTCTTTTGAATTTGCACCACCAGCCTTCTTTACTACCAACCTCTACCACCACCACCACCACACAACCACTGTTTACCTTTCATTTTTATCTTCTCCGATTGTAACACCCCGAAAATTGATAAGCAGCGGAAGTCTAATCGGGGTCATTACAGTTTAATACACAGTCATACTCATAGAAAACAATTCAAAAGATAGTCAATATCATTCCATGAAAACTCAAATAGTCTGAGTTACAAACATTTTTCCAAAATGTTAATTGTTTCGCAAAAGAAATGATGAGTTTGTAAAGAATGATATAATTATTGAAATCAAAAGGGAGGTCCTGTGCCCTTTGCCAGCTCCGTGCCGCCATGCTTGCTAGTTTCCTGAGATAAACATGCTTAAAAAGTCAACACAAAGGTTGAGTGAATCCATAGTAGTTTAAATAGTAATAGTGTGAACGCAAGTCAAACATTTGAAATAAACAAGCCAAGATAGACAGGTCTTGACTAAACGGGTGTAATATTGCTCCTAAGCCTCACGAAACGCAAGCCTTAACATCGATTTGACATATCATAAAGATAATAACAATCACCTACACCACAGCGGATGTAAATGACAAGGGGCCCTCGGTGACAGGAAATGTGCCAAATTTCCATAATATCTCGAATATAGCACACCTCCTGCCAAGTAATCACCTTGACAGAGGCGGGCTGCCATTCCAATAGATCTATCAACTATATTCGCGCTCACTCGCAAGTGATTAAGGTTCGTGATATGAGGGACTTGTAGCACGGGTGTCAACTTAGGCAATATCAGGTGATAACAGCATACAGAAAAATACTTGTGTTCGATTTATAGCATGTATCTCCCCACGGGGTTTAAAAACAATTAAAAATGTGGGACCATGAACTCACCTGACAGGTGTGTGTGAATCACAACGGCGCTCAAAAGCGACGGTGTACTGCTATGACTAGCAATGAAATTCATCCGACTTGCGACCTAAATAATACATAGTGATCGATGTTTTAGATTCGTGTTGTAAATGGCATGTGATATGTCTCGTGTACGGTGATATCCGTTCGGGTGTCTATATATATTCCAAAATAACTTCACATAGTTATTTGTATCGTTGTTACGAACCGGTGTTCGATAAATATTAACTTGTTTGTGAAAATAATATTGTTTAAAAATATTTATAATTAAATATTTTTAGTAAAGTTATATATATATATATATATATATATATATATATATATATATATATATATATATATTTTAAAGTTACCAAAATATATACATATTTATATATATAATCAATTTATACAAAATAATTAATTATAAAATACCTTTGTCATGTTTAACCCTTAACTTTATTAAAGTTACACTTTTTACCCTTTGGTCAAAATAATTACATTTTAGTCCTTTTTGTACTTTTTACACTTTATTCCCCAAACTTTTGAAAAATACATTTTCTACCCTCAACTTCTTATTAGAAATCGATATTGTCAAAACTAGTTCGAAAGTTTGTGGTTTTGACGGTTTTAGTCCCTTAACGATAACTTTTTGCAAAAATGATCCTTGTTTAAGTTTAAAAATAATGAACTCTTTGGTACAATGAAAGTAGTGATTATAACTTACAAAAATTCTTTAAAACTCGTTTTTGTACCTCTCGCTATCTCCAAAATATTAAACCAAAATTTCCTTTTAATAAGGTCATGGGCTCGTTAGCCCAAAATCAGGCCCAAGGTGGGTTTAGTTGTTTAAAAATAGTGCTCGATATAGATTTGATTTAGGCTTAGTTTTCGTATAATAACGTCGCGTTCCTTATGCATGTTTCGTTAGTTCGATTAAGGGTGAGCCAAAGAATCAGTGGGTCGAATAACATATGTATGTTGTACGTATAAAAATGAAATGGTGAGCCCTTTCCTAAGGGTGTCAAGGTGTGTACATATATACTATAAGTGTAACAAATGTAAAATAAATGGTGTGTGTCGTGTGTATGTGATGTGCATGTTACGAGTAAAGTAGAAAATGAAAAGGGAAGTGATCAACTTACAACACCAACTAGGGTGGTGAGGATGTCGTGTGATGTGAGCAACGAGAACTTAGCAAACGTGGTGTCCCTTTGTTCAAACGATCCTTTACCCTCAAGAGTTACCCAACTCGTTTCAAACCTAAAAACCTTGCTTGTATTTCTTGCGTTCTTCGACTGTGACCAAGAGAGAATGGAGAGTGTTTGTGATTGTGAGAATTTTGGTGAAACTTGAGAGTGTGAGAAGTATTGCATTAAATGTGATTTATATAGGGAGGTTTGAGTGGTTCGAATGTTTCCTTGGGACACAACACCCTCCGAGCGGTCATCTCACACTCGACATTGTTGTCTAGTTTCCAAGGGTGTTGTCAAATCGAGTGGTGGTAATAAGGAAGCAACAATGGGTTACTTGGAGTAGTTTATGTGTAGGTTAGGCTAATAGGGGATTAAACAATTGTGATTTAGTGCATGTGTGGTAATCTTGTTGGGAGACATGAGACATATGATCCATGGGATAATAGAATCTTTGGTGTATAATTTGATCGACCAATGGTTTGACGGCTCCTAAGGTGGCTCTTTGTTGCTAGGAACAAAGTCAATGGAAGGGTGGCATGCTTGTGTCGTGTGAGTAGGAAACAATGAATTCAAAACGTGTGTAAATGTTTAGATGGCAAGGGAGTTGGTTTCTGTTTCGGGTGACATACTACGTAGAAGAAGAAAACATAACAGACGGGCTTGTGGTAATCTTGGCCCAACGAATCAAAGAAAAAGAAAAAGGAACATGTGGGCTTGTGAGAGTGTTCGGCCCAAGTGAATCAAAGAAAGAAAGAAACCGTGTGGGCTTGTGGTTTGTGCTCGGCCCAAATATGACGGGGTATCGGTGATTAGTAAAATTGTGAATTTAGTTTCGGTGTCGGTGTCGGTTCGTGAAAACCATAAATACATAAACGGTGTCGTCATACGTATATATATACTTATATATACATAGTGATAATAAATTTGTAATAATTAATATATACATATCGTTATATATATATTAATAATATCTTGGTGTCCAATTTGGGTGTCGGGTCGCAAGTGGGAGTTATCGGTGTTAACCTCATTGGGTGATATCCAAGAGTGACATTCGGGTGAAAATCAGGTGACAAAACATAATCGAGTGTCAAACAAACGGTGATAAAAAATAATCGGGTGTCAAACAAATGGTGTTTCATGTAAAAATTTCAAATTAGCCCGCAAAAATGGCTTAGTTAAGAATAGTGTCGATAATTAGCATTAATAAATGACCTGGGATTTTACGGAGTATTACAGTACCCACCCGTTAGATTGGATTCGTCCCGGAATCCAAAGTTGAATCGGTGCTCGGGGTTGTCTCATCAAATAGTTGTGGGTATTTGGCACGCATTTGATCCTCGCGCTCCCATGTGTACTCGGCTCCTCTCTTAGAGTTTCATCTGACCTTAACAATGGGAATGCGACTATGCTTAAGTCGTTTGACCTCCCTATCCATAATCTCAACGGGTTCCTCTATAAAGTTCAACTTATCGTCGATTCTGATCTCCTTCAACGGAATCACGAGTGTTTCATCCGATAAGCACTTTTTCAAATTTGACACGTGGAAGGTGTTGTGCACTCTACAGAGTTCCTCAGGTAGCTCAAGTTTGTATGCCACGGGACCGATCCTTTCAATGATCTCGAAGGGTCCAACGTATCTTGGGTTTAACTTTCCACGTTTTCCAAACCTAATCATTCCTTTCCAAGGTGATACCGTAAGCATGACCTTGTCTCCAACTTGAAACTCTATTGGCTTCCTTCGCACATCGGCATAACTCTTTTGCCGATCCCTAGCGGCTTGTAATCGTTGCCTAATCTTTACTATTTTCTTAGTGGTTTCAAGAATCAACTCGGGACCTGAGAGTTGTACATCTCCAATCTCAGCCCAACAAACTGGTGATCTACACTTTCTTCCATAAAGTGCTTCAAACGGTGCAGCCTTAATGCTAGCGTGATAACTGTTGTTATATGAAAATTCTGCTAACGGTAGGTGTTTATCCCAGCCTTTTCCAAAATCAATCACACATGCCCTATGCATGTCCTCTAGGGTTTGTATAGTCCTTTCACTTTGACCATCAGTCTGTGGATGGTAAGCTGTACTCATATCTAACTTAGTTCCCAAGGCTTTCTGTAAAGATCGCCAAAAGTTAGACGTGAAACGGCTGTCTCGGTCGGAGATAATAGAAATCGGCACTCCATGCCGGGAAACTATCTCCTTAAGGTACAAACGTGCAAGAACGTCCATATCATCAGTCTCTTTGATTGGCAAGAAGTGTGCTGACTTCGTGAGACGATCGACAATAACCCAAATAGTGTCCATTGTAATCCTTTCCCATTTCCACATTGGTAGCTCGGGTTGAATCAAAAGACCGGATGGTTTTTGATGTTCAGCCTTTACTCTTGAGCAGGTCAAACACTTACCGACATACTCTGCAATGTCAGCTTTCATGTTTGGCCACCAATACAACTTCTTTAGATCGTGATACATCTTGTCTGAACCAGGATGAATGGAATATTTAGACTTATGAGACTTGTGCATGATGAGGTCTCGTATTCCTCCATACAATGGAATCCAGCTTCTGTCCTTGAAACACAGCCTTCCATCTGGTTTCTTGACAAATCCATTCATGCTTTCTGGCATGCCGTAAATCTTCTCGTGCGGTCTATTCTCTTCCTTAAGGGCCTCAACTTGAACTTCAAGAATTTGAGACGGCAGTGGTGATCTAATTGTCATACCCAATGATCTAACTCTGAGGGGTCTAAGTCGTTCCTTTCGACTCAAGGCATCAGCTACAACATTTGCCTTCCCCGGGTGATAACGAATCTCACAATCATAGTCACTTAGCAACTCTAGCCATCGACGTTGTCTCATGTTCAACTCCTTTTGATCTAAAATGTGCTGAAGACTCTTGTGATCGGTGAAAACCGTACACTTGGTTCCATATAAGTAGTGTCTCCAGATCTTAAGAGCGAATACCACCGCTCCTAATTCTAGATCATGAGTAGTGTAGTTCTCCTCGTGGGGTTTAAGTTGTCTAGAAGCGTAAGCTATTACTTTAAGTCTTTGCATCAATACGGCACCCAAACCTTGGATTGATGCGTCACAATATACCACGAAGTCCTCACTTTCTTCGGGTAGTGCTAATATCGGTGCTTCACAAAGCTTCTGCTTCAAAAACTGAAATGCCGATTCTTGTTCCTTTCCCCATTCAAACTTCTTCTTCTTCTGTGTTAACTCAGTCAAAGGTTTAGCAATCCTTGAAAAACCTTCAATAAACCTTCGATAATAACTGGCAAGATCTAAAAATTGGCGTATCTCGGTAGGACTCGTAGGTGACGCCCAATTTTTAACAGCTTCGATCTTGGCGGGATCAATATGAATACCCTTACTGTCGATAACATGCCCAAGAAATTGTACTTTCTCAATCCAAAAATCACACTTGGAAAATTTGGCGTATAATTTCTCTTCTCTGAGCAGTGTTAGTATAGCCTTCAAGTGTTCTGCGTGCTCTTCCTTACTACGTGAGTAAATAAGGATATCATCGATGAATACAATCACAAACTTATCCAAATAGGGTTTGCACACTCGGTTCATTAAGTCCATAAATACAGCGGGTGCATTTGTTAGACCGAATGGCATTACTTGGAATTCGCAGTGACCGTATCTTGTCCTGAAAGCCGTCTTAGGGATGTCTTCTTCCCTAACTCTCAGTTGGTGATAACCCGATCTCAAATCAATCTTCGAGTAGACACTCGATCCTTGCAGTTGATCAAACAAATCGTCAATCCTTGGCAACGGATATCGATTCTTTACTGTAAGTTTGTTCAACTCACGATAATCGATACACATCCTGAAGGTTCCATCCTTCTTCTTCACAAACAACACCGGGGCTCCCCACGGTGATGAACTTGGGCGAATAAATCCTTTATCTGACAATTCCTGTAATTGCCGAGATAACTCCTTCATTTCCGACGGTGCTAGCCTATAGGGTGCTCGTACTACGGGTGCTGCTCCTGGCATCAAGTCAATTTGAAATTCCACTTGACGAGTAGGCGGAAGGCCAGGCCAGTCCTCAGGGAAAACTTCTGGAAAGTTCCTGACTACTGGCACATCCTCGAGTCGCTTCTCTTCCGACTTCTTCTCGGTGACTTGAGCCAAAAAGACTTGACATCCTCGTTCGATGTACTTTACAACTTTGACGCAAGAAAAAATGCTCAGACGTGTCTTACTTCGCTCTCCGCGAACAATCAGGGTTTCGTTATTCAAAGGGATGCGAACGACCTTTTCGTCACAAATGATCTTAGCGTGGTTCTCGGATAACCAATCCATTCCTACAACGACGTCTAAACTACCAAGTCTAATAGGCATAAGGTCAATGGCAAATGGGGTGTTTAGTAGTCGTAAGGTGCAACCTCGGAGTATAGTGTTAGTGCTCACTAGCTTTCCATCGGCTAGTTCAATCTCATATGTGGTGTCTAGTTTGGTTGGTGTAATATTAAGTAGGGGTGCAAGAGAAATAGATACGAAACTTTGATCGGCTCCGGAATCAAATAAAACTTTAACGAGGCGGTTGTTTAGAAAGAACGTACCCGTGACTACGCTCGGATATTGCTGGACATTTCCATCTCCCAGCACGTATGCTCTCCCACGTGCATTTTTGTCCTTGTTAGGGCACTGACGCCTGTAGTGTCCTTTCTCTCCACAAGCATGGCATACCACAGCCACGGGTTGCAAGTTAGCTCCTGTAGCCTTGCAATCTTGTGTCTTATGTCCAATCCTTGAACATTTCCCACACTTAGCATAGTAGGGTCCATTGTGATGCATCTTACACTTGTCACAGAATGGAAGAGGTCCAGCATACCTAGCATCCTTAACTAGTGCGGCGACATAAGCTCTGACAGCTTCCTGTCGTCGATTCTGTTGGTTGTAGTGGGTGTTTCTGTCATGGTGGTAGTTACGGTTGTTGTTGTTGTTGTTGTTGTTGTTGTTTGTCCTTCGATCATCAAACTTCCTTTTGTGATCGTTGTTCCCCTGAGCAGAGTTACGCTTAATCTCCCGGTCTAGCAGTCTTTGGGCAATGGTCATTGCTTCATCCAAAGATTGAGGCTTAGACGAGGTGACGTTTCCCTCAATGCTCCTGGGTAATCCCTCAATGTACCTTTCCAACAACTTTTCCAAGTCGGGAACCTTTGAAGGGAAAAGTGTGGCAAGCTCCTGAAATCTCCTATCATAAGCCCTGAGATCATTTCCTTTCACAACCAACGTGTGAAACTCATCTTCTAGCTTTTTGATCTCGCCTCTAGGGCAAAACTTCTTCAACATTTTCTCCTTAAAGTTAGCCCAGGTAATCTGATAGGCCTCCTCCACACCTATCTTCTGAGCAGTTGCATTCCACTAAGACAACGCGTCTTCCAACAATGTTCCAGTAGCAAACGAGACTCTGCTTTCAGCGGCACAACCGCTTCTCACAAACACAGTCTCAGTTCGCTCAAACCATCGAGCAAGCTCTGTCACTCCTTTAGTCCCTTTGAAGTGAGATGGTTTACAAGCTATGAAGTCCTTATAGGTACATGATTGACTCCAAACGGTCAACCTAAATTGACCAGGTAATGGTCAACAAGGTCAAACAGCTTAGAGTCAATGCTCCGCGGAAGTATAGTGGCTTCCCCGGGTCGTTATGTCCCGACGAGGTGTGGATGGTATTTAAAACGGTTTTGTGATCGGGTGAATTTGGACGGGAAAGGGTAATAAGGGTTTTGAATGATTACACTACGGAAATACGAATGAAAACGATGTAAACAAACTATATTAACAATAACGCGAAACCTAATTAACCTAAAACGTAAACTGAAAACTTAAAATCAGAAATTGCTTATACGTAAGCAGAAAAATAAGCCAAATGGCTTAAATAGAAGCTATCACTTTATTTATGTTTTTGGTTTTTCTTTATTTAACAAACTACTTTTACAAACGTAACCTAAATTAAAAAAAACGCAAAAGTTATTTAAATAAAACGCGAGTGCGCGAAATAAAAAGTGAAATTTGAGCTACGCTAACCCTATGGACATGAAAATTATATTTTTACGATCCTAACAATCAAAGAAAATTTTAGAAAAAAGAAAATTATTTTTTTGACTTTTTAATTATTTATTTATTAATTAAAAACTATTTAAACTTAATTAAACTACTTAAACTAAATTAATTATAATAAATACTAAATTAAAAGTTAAAATTATAAAAATTATTCTACAACTACATTAAAGTAATATAAACTTTATAAAAATATAAAATTTCCTAAATACTAATTAATAAGCTATTTTTACAATTTAATACTAATTATTATTTAATACCTAATTTAACTATTTTTAATTTTAATAAATACTAAACTAATTTCTAAAATTATGAAATTTTTTTACCTAAATACTTAATACTAGCAGAAACTTATAAAAAATTTGAAAAGCTGAAAAGGATTATAGATAAGCAGTTGATTAAGTTAATAAGCAAGAATAAGCTAAAAAGGCTAGGTGGTATATAAATACTAGATTTTGTAAGGTTATAATGAGAAAAGACCCAAGGGCAGTTGGTAGTGTGTTGTGATGTTGTGCATATATGCTTCCCGTATGACCCAGGTTCGAATCCCACTTAATCCCATTTTTTTTTTTATTATTTTTATTTTTGATTTTTTATTTTACAAAACTATATTAACAATGAAAATAAGCAATTTTTATAAAAACAACTTTTTTAAATCAACACAATAAGCTCTGTATAAGCTAAAGAGCTTAACAGTGAAGACTTTTATAAGTTTAAAAGGATTTTAAGCTTAACAAAACTCACTATAAGCTACACAGTGAACAAGAGTTGGAAATTAAGCTATAAACAGCTTTGATGAGCTTAAATGAAGCCAAAGAAAAGAGAAAAGAACAAGCTATAAGTTAAAAATCTGAAATAAGCAAATCTAACAATCCCACAGATCCACACAGGCCTCAAGAGCTAACTGCAGGCCATTGTGGGACCCACAAGAGTGATCAAGGGATCAAAATGAAACTTGATCTAACAAGATGAACTGGGGGGCTTTCCAGTAAGCCAATAATCAAACCCTGGGGTCCACTAATAAGCTCTAGGGAGCTTATTGAAAATAGCTATTTGGGACAGAATCTGTGGTGCAGGGCAAAAGCATGCCCTGCAGGCTGTTTTGAGCACCAAAATAAGCCATATAGAAATTCTAGAAAATAAGATAAAATAAGGACAATAAATTTGAGCTTCCAAACTTTAAGAATCCAGAAGCTCACAAGCTAAAACTAATTAATGAAAGCATGAAAATTCTAGCAAGTTTTGCAAAAAACTGTTTAACTATAAAATGTTGACTTTTAAGTAATACACTAACTTTGACTAATATGAGATTTAATTGGTCCTAAGTGATTAAATAAGTTATACTAGGCAAAAGTAAGACTAGATTGACTAAGCTTATCTACTTTTATGGCTGATTTGAGGATTTGGATTCACAGAAATCTCGACAGATGTGACTGATGAAGCTATAAGGCCAAAACTGACTTTTAACTAATAAGTACTGATTTTTTTACTTTGACTAAGCTACCCTACCCCTAAGTGTGCTATCCTAACAGATTTTAACCACAAACAACAACGGCAACCCAATGCAATCAGTAATTCCAAACACCCCTATAAGTCTAATTTTACACTATGATTTTGATTTTTTTGCTTACACCTACTGTTTCTAAAGTCTTAACAGGTTACCTAGGTTAAGTTAAAACTAATGAAGTATGATTCAAACACAAAAGTCAGCCAGAACACACTAAAGCAGTTTACACTAATAATGAGCAATGAGACTGAAACTATAAGCTACAAGGTATTAAAACTAGACAAAAACAACCAAGTTACTAATATCAGCAATGGTAAACAAAATAAGCTAAAAGCTACAGCTAATAAGAGGAAATGCAGCAAGCTAAGTATAGACTTACTTGAGTAATGGCTGTAAATGGAGCAATTCTTACTGGAATGAAGTAAGCTCACAAAAAGCTATGGAAGAGCTTTGTGAGCTTATCAGAAGGGAGGATGAGCTTATGAGAGCTCAATGAACCAGCAAACAACAAATTCTAACAACTTTTGGTGAACATGAGAATTTCAAGATAAAGAAAATGGTACAAACTTCAATAGTTATTAATAACTGAAATTTAGGATTGCATTAAGTTGAGAATACACTGAAAAGATTGAAATTACAACTTTTTAGACTAAAATTTGCACTTGTGAATTGAAAATTAACTACATTACACTAAAACTATTTTAACCTAAAAACTACTACCCCTGACTGCTTCTTTCTTTTTCTTTTTATACTCCTTCTCTAGGGTTTCTGAGCTTCAATTGGACTCTTCCTAGCTTCAATCTTGACCATAGGAATGATAAGACTCAATCTTGTCCGTTGGTTGCATTTGGGCGGGAAAATGATTTTAATCCACTTTGGCAGCTAGTATTTGGAAGGCGGCAAGTTTTGGAGGGGAGTGGAGGAAAGGTAGTGGAGCAGGGGTAGGGGTGGAGTGTTGAGTGGGAGAGCAGGTTTAGAGGTGATGATTGTGTTGGTGTTTGCAGGGAGTCACGGGTGAAGGTGGGAGGTGGAGGGTTGACCAATGGTCAAAGTTGGGGTAATAAAACGGACGTGGTAAGTTTTTATTATTTCTTGGACTAGGGATGGTGTTGGGCTTGGGGAGTTATAAGGTGGGCCTGGTAATGTGATTGGGCTACAAAATGGGTGGATTGGGTAGTTTAGGATTTAGGTTAACTACAAAACAGGTCCATAAGGTTTATAGCAAAAATATCACAAGGACCCAAATTGTAATTTTCTGAAAATTAAAGGACCAAATTTGTAATTATTCCAAAGTTATTAAAAAGGGTTTTTCATGTCACATAGGAATAATACAAGGACTTATTTGATATTTTCCAAAATAACACACCCGGGGACCAAAATTGTCATTTTTTAAAGTTTAGGGGTTAATTTTGCCAATATGTGAAAAACTTTTATCCAAGGACCAAATTTGAACATTTTTGAACTTCCAAGGACTAAAAATGATTTTTCATCCAAAAATATCCCACCAGGGACCAAATATGCCAATTATTGAAACTCCAGGGACCAAACTGTAAATTTCCAAAACTTTTCAGATTTTTCACCAAAGGACTAAATATGATAACTTATGATTTCAAAAGGACCTTTGGTGATAATTTTCTATATTTTGAATGACAAGGGACTAGTTTTGTAATTTTATGAAAGTTGGGGGACTGAAACTGCCAATTTTACAAACTTTGTGCGTTTTTCATTTGTTTTTGCTCATTTTGCATCTAAAACATATAAAACACGATTTTGAAATATTTTTAGTATTTTGATGCGTTTCTGAGTGTTTTTGTATGTTTTGCAGTTCAGATTTGACCAAAAATGATGAGTGTTTGAGCACTCATCAGTACACTTCCGAGTCGCAGCGGACTCGCTCTGAGCAGTGGCTCGGTTATTGCTACTAGTTTGTGCCATTGCAGCAGCCTGCTCTTCTAAAGCTGCAGCAACACTGTCGGCAACCAACTTTCTGATAGCAGCCTGGGTCATAGCGGGTGACGAGGTAGCAGTAGCGGTTTTCCTTGGGGCCATAACTCTATAAAATCGCAAGTGCATAAGTACAAATCCCAAACATCAATAACAAGATAAATAATGTAGTCAAACTCATAATAGTTAAGATCATCACAAAGTACATATCACAACCACACCATAAATACATACATCAATATAAACCATATCATTCATAAATAAACATCACGACATGTAACAACACACATGGAAATTATAATGAATCTCAATATGGGAGCATAATAAAAGATCAAACAACTAGAACATCATAAATCAATATCAATACGTTACAATCATAACCAACATAGAGTTTTAATAATTTTGAATTCATTGTTACAAAACAATAAGATACAACATTATTAATGCCACAGGCGGCAAGTTAAGATGTCTCTGTAAGTAATGACATGTCATAGATCTATGAAGGTCCAGGTGCGCCTCCTGATCTCCTCTCCAGCTCTCTGATGATCCTGATCATCTCTAACATCTCCAAATCCCTGGATCTCTCACGGGCCTGAATCTCCTCAATAGTGGCTGAAAGTGTGTGGATGGTAGAACTAGATGCGGCTAACTCCTGTGTCTGATGCTCCATCATCTCCTGTGTGATGGCCGCAATCGCTCTCAAATCATCTATCTCATGCCTCTGAATATCTAGCCGATGACCAAACTCAGTGATGGTAGCCTGTGCCTCCTCGATCTCTGTCCCCATCATCTCAAATACCATCTGTAAAGCTGTCCTATGTACCACGGGGTTCGTGACCTCCTCCTGCATACACTCAATCCTCTCCAAGGATATATCCTCAATAACGCTCAACAGCTCATCAAGACGATCCTCATGTCTCACTAATCTAGCAGCCAAAAGGGGGATAGTATGGTGTATCGGCTCCCCAATGACCGGTAACACCGCTGAAGAGCCATCTCCAAGCTCAGCAGCCCTAGGCGATCCCTCAACCAATCTCCATCTATGAATGTAATCTAACAAACACGACCATCGACGAGCATCGACCAATCTATGAATGCCGGGTGAGGTGGGGGTCTCGGTGGGAGCAGGTGATGGTACAGGTGATGTAGTAGGTGATGGTATCGGTATGGTAGTAGTCTGTGAGTAGAAAACTGTAGGTGGTGGCATGGGTGGCAAAACCTCAGAGGTGTGGGGTGCGGTGTAAGTAGGTAACATGTAAGGATGTGGCTCAGGTGGGGGTGATACGGGTGATGGTGGAGGTGCTGGTGATGCCACAAGTGTCAGATCTGGCATAGAAACAGGTGGTAGTACAGATATGGGTGATGATACAGGTGTAGGTACAGGTGGTGTAACAGTAGAAGCAGGCAAAATACAGACTCGTTTCCGAGCCGTGCATTTGCGGGTATAGTCTCCCTCATGATATCGAAACAACTCTCCGAAAGGCTCAGGCTCATAGGGCTCAAGAATCCTCACTCGCTTGCGCCGACGAATCAGTGCAGGCGGGGATGGTGGTGGGATAGAAGCAGCAGTGTCAGAAGTATCGGAGTCAGAAGACTCGTCATCAGCATCTGAACCGGTGTGGTGACTAGCAGGTGGTGTAGGACGATCATCAGCCGCAAGAAACTGCTGAGATGTCAGGTACTGATCATAAAGGTACTGCCCATGTGTCATAGGTCCACAGACAGGACGAAAGAGAGGCTGAATAGCAAAAGAATCAATGGGTGTAGAAGCAACCTCACCCTCCTCGAAGGGCTCAGTATTAGCAGATGGGTCTCCAGATGGAACAGGAGATGGTATGGCAGGTGATACAGGTTGGGTGTCATGGTCAGAATCATGGGTGTCTCGGGTGTCATGGGTGTCATAGTCAGATAGGTCAATAGTAGGGTGAGTGGATGATGCTGGCACGACGTCGTCACTGTCGGACAAAATAATAACCGGGGGCGACATGGTACTGTAATATCCCAAAAATAGCAGTAATATAAGTCATTTAGTCTACATAATGCTACATGCACAGTGATCATAGTGTCATAGTGAACTAAATGCGATGGGTGCTAAAAATCAAACCTTAAAACATGACGTTGGCAAGCGCTGGCACGGATGGCACTTCGGTGATAAATAGTTTGTTTAAAAATCCGGTGAGGTTATAGTCCAATGTTTTGAAAAATCATTTGGTTCTCTATAACCATAGCTCTGATGCCAATCTGTAACAACCCGAAAATTGATAAGCAGCGGAAGTCTAATCGGGGTCATTAC
Organism: Artemisia argyi; assembly: GCA_030686995.1. Classification (NCBI taxonomy): domain Eukaryota; kingdom Viridiplantae; phylum Streptophyta; class Magnoliopsida; order Asterales; family Asteraceae; genus Artemisia; species Artemisia argyi. The sequence goes on along the minus strand of CM060698.1, from coordinate 100,727,214 downwards.
AGTTTAGTACACAGTCATACTCATAGAAAACAATTCAAAAGATAGTCAATATCATTCCATGAAAACTCAAATAGTCAGAGTTACAAACATTTTTCCAAAATGTTAATTGTTTCGCAAAAGAAATGATGAGTTTGTAAAGAATGATATAATTATTGAAATCAAAAGGGAGGTCCTGTGCCCTTTGCCAGCTCCGTGCTGCCATGCTTGCTAGTTTCCTGAGATAAACATGCTTAAAAAGTCAACACAAAGGTTGAGTGAATCCATAGTAGTTTAAATAGTAATAGTGTGAACACAAGTCAAACATTTGAAATAAATAAGCCAAGATAGACAGGTCTTGACTAAACGGGTGTAATATTGCTCCTAAGCCTCACGAAACGCAAGCCTTAACATCGATTTGAGATATCATAAAGATAACAACAATCACCTACACCACAGCGGATGTAAATGACAAGGGGCCCTCGGTGACAGGAAATGTGCCAAATTTCCATAATACCTCGAATATAGCACACCTCCTGCCAAGTGATCACCTTGACAGAGGCGGGCTGCCATTCCAATAGATCTATCAACTATATTCGCGCTCACTCGCAAGTGATTAAGGTTCGTGATATGAGGGACTTGTAGCACGGGTGTCAACTTAGGCAATATCAGGTGATAACAGCATACAGAAAAATACTTGTGTTCGATTTATAGCATTTATCTCCCCACGGGGTTTAAAAACAATTAGAAATGTGGGACCATGAACTCACCTGACAGGTGTGTGTGAATCACAACGGTGCTCAAAAGCGACGGTGTACTGCTATGACTAGCAATGAAGTTCCTCCGACTTGCGACCTAAATAATACATAGTGATCGGTGTTTTAGATTCGTGTTGTAAATGACATGTGATATATCTCGTGTATGGTGATATCCGTTCGGGTGTCTATATATATTCCAAAATAACTTCACATAGTTATTTGTATCGTTGTTACGAACCGGTGTTCGATAAATATTAACTTGTTTGTGAAAATAATATTGTTTAAAAATATTTATAATTAAATATTTTTAGTAAAGTTATATATATATATATATATATATATATATATATATATATATATATATATATATATATATTTTAAAGTTACCAAAATATATACATATTTATATATATAATCAATTTATACAAAATAATTAATTATAAAATACCTTTGTCATGTTTAACCCTTAACTTTATTAAAGTTACACTTTTTACCCTTTGGTCAAAATAATTACATTTTAGTCCTTTTTGTACTTTTTACACTTTATTCCCCAAACTTTTGAAAAATACATTTTCTACCCTCAACTTCTTATTAGAAATCGATATTGTCAAAACTAGTTCGAAAGTTTGTGGTTTTGACGGTTTTAGTCCCTTAACGATAACTTTTTGCAAAAATGATCCTTGTTTAAGTTTAAAAATAATGAACTCTTTGGTACAATGAAAGTAGTGATTATAACTTACAAAAATTCTTTAAAACTCGTTTTTGTACCTCTCGCTATCTCCAAAATATTAAACCGAAATTTCCTTTTAATAAGGTCATGGGCTCGTTAGCCCAAAATCAGGCCCAAGGTGGTTTAGTTTGTTTAAAAATAGTGCTCGATATAGATTTTATTTAGGCTTAGTTTTCGTATAATAACGTCGCGTTCCTTATGCATGTTTCGTTAGTTCGATTAAGGGTGAGCCAAAGAATCAGTGGGTCGAATAACATATGTATGTTGTACGTATAAAAATGAAATGGTGAGCCCTTTCCTAAGGGTGTCGAGGTGTGTACATATATACTATAAGTGTAACAAATGTAAAATAAATGGTGTGTGTCGTGTGTATGTGATGTGCATGTTACGAGTAAAGTAGAAAATGAAAAGGGAAGTGATCAACTTACAACACCAACTAGGGTGGTGAGGATGTCGTGTGATGTGAGCAACGAGAACTTAGCAAACGTGGTGTCCCTTTGTTCAAACGATCCTTTACCCTCAAGAGTTACCCAACTCGTTTAAAACCCAAAAACCTTGCTTGTATTTCTTGCGTTCTTCGACTGTGACCAAGAGAGAATGGAGAGTGTTTGTGATTGTGAGAATTTTGGTGAAACTTGAGAGTGTGAGAAGTATTGCATTAAATGTGATTTATATAGGGAGGTTTGAGTGGTTCGAATGTTTCCTTGGGACACAACACCCTCCGAGCGGTCATCTCACACTCGACATTGTTGTCTAGTTTCCAAGGGTGTTGTCAAATCGAGTGGTGGTAATAAGGAAGCAACAATGGGTTACTTGGAGTAGTTTATGTGTAGGTTAGGCTAATAGGGGATTAAACAATTGTGATTTAGTGCATGTGTGGTAATCTTGTTGGGAGACATGAGACATATGATCCATGGGATAATAGAATCCTTGGTGTATAATTTGATTGACCAATGGTTTGACGGCTCCTAAGGTGGCTCTTTGTTGCTAGGAACAAAGTCAATGGAAGGGTGGCATGCTTGTGTCATGTGAGTAGGAAACAATGAATTCAAAACGTGTGTAAATGTTTAGATGGCAAGGGAGTTGGTTTCTGTTTCGGGTGACATACTACGCAGAAGAAGAAAACATAACAAACGGGCTTGTGGTAATCTTGTCCCAACGAATCAAAGAAAAAGAAAAAGGAACATGTGGGCTTGTGAGAGTGTTCGGCCCAAGTGAATCAAAGAAAGAAAGAAACCGTGTGGGCTTGTGGTTTGTGCTCGGCCCAAATATGACGGGGTATCGGTGATTAGTAAAATTGTGAATTTAGTTTCGGTGTCGGTGTCGGTTCGTGAAAACCATAAATACATAAACGGTGTCGTCATACGTATATATATACTTATATATACATAGTGATAATAAATTTGTAATAATTAATATATACATATCGTTATATATATATATATATATATATATATATATATATATATATATATATATATATATATATTAATAATATCTTGGTGTCCAATTTAGGTGTCGGGTCGCAAGTGGGAGTTATCGGTGTTAACCTTATTAGGTGATATCCAAGAGTGACATTCGGGTGAAAATCAGGTGACAAAACATAATCGGGTGTCAAACAAACGGTGATAAAAAATAATCGGGTGTCAAACAAATGGTGTCTCATGTAAAAATTTCAAATTAGCCCGCAAAAATGGCTTAGTTAAGAATAGTGTCGATAATTAGCATTAATAAATGACCTGAGATTTTACGGATTATTACACCGATGATCAAATTCAGATTCCAATAACCAAACTGAAAAGATTTAAGATAAGCCACAAAAAATTATCTTATGAAATCCAAAAATTAAATAATCAATAAACCGGCTATATAAGCCGTAACAACACCCATTTATTTTCTTTAAGAGCTTACTATCTTCATTTTGGATAATCTTATACCATAACATTTTAATAGATAATATATTTTTTAAATTAAAGGGAAATTGACTTACTTGTATAAATTTATAAATTTCAATTGCTTAGAGCATCTACAATGGAGAAGCTTTATATAGGTTTATAAGCTTGCATAATCATTAATTTATAAAACTTTTTGTTGTAATAAACCTATGCTTATTATGCATAAACCTTTTACAACTTTCCAAATAATTCATAATACCACATGTATTAAATTATGAATAGGTTCAACAATACAACCTCTTCATAGCACATGTACAATGTACATGAAACAAATAATCACTATACGTAGTAAATGAAAGATAAATTTATAATTTCATATTACCCAACCTAAATATCAAAATTTCATATTTACCCAACACTTAAGTTTTTAATGTATAAGTACAATGTTTTTAAAGCATATGTTGAGGAAATATGAAATTAAGGTGTTTAAATTAGCTATATATGGAATTGCCAAACCAATCACACCAACATAACAAACATAGTAGTTCAGAGAACTTTTTTTTTTTTTTTTTTTTTTTTGGAATGACAATTTTTTTTCGCACCAAATACCACATATCTCACAATATATCTCACAAATGCCTCTGAATAGGCTTAATGCCTCCAAGTATGCTTGAACCCGCAACCTCTAGGTAGGTCGACAACTTACATACCACTAGACCAAAGGCCGTGGGTAGCTCGGATAACTAAATTGTTAACGATGATATCAAAGACGAACCTAGCAATGACTCAACTTTTTCCGGATTTTGGATTTCATGGTTGTTCACAGCTTCTTTGTGGTATGATATTATGTTTGTAGTTTAGTATCTGTGGAGTGTGATTCGATTAGGAATATATTGATTTAGTGTCTATTTATTTCAGGCTAAAAAGAATCTAGTTTTTTGTCTTTTGTTGTTTTTACTGAAGATGGAGGGAATTATTGAAAATAGGTTTGGCTTGTGGAATGAAACACCTTTTTTATTAATGCGGTGGTTGTTGAAGATGAAGAGAAGATGAGGAAAAGATTTGTTCAAAACTGATTTGTCTAGTTTGAGAATATGAAAATGGGTGTTTGATTCAAAAAGAGGGTTTAGTTTGACTAATAATATGTTATAACTATTTTTTTAAATATAATGGGTTTTATGTAATTAAATAATGACACATCAAACAATTTCGGTAATCATACATACAATAAGAAAATTAATGGATATTTTAAATGTAATAAAAAAAAAATTAAAATTCAAGTGATTACAATAGTTGGATGACTTTTTAGACCATTAGCTCATATCAAATAAGTTATCTGTGTTTGACTTTTAAAGTCTAACTTAATACTTTTAAATGCAACCTGATATGACATTATTCGTCTAGTCCACATAATCAATGATGAAATTTCTTATGCTTTTATAGCATGTTATAGTGTTTAATATAATGTTAAAGTTATCTGAGGTTGAAAAGATCAATATGCCTATTTTTAAGTTGAAGATTAGTCCCTTTGACCTCATAAAATGTATGAGGGTGTTGGTATTTGATTTTGTTAATTGTAGATTGAGCTACTTCGGAAGCAGCTACAAGGAGCAAAGCGAAGGGAAACTACCCATGGACATGATGATCATTTTCTCAAAAGAATGATAAAAGAAACGCGGATATTGCAATATTAGAAAGACTTGATTTATCTGCCATTGGAGACATGGAAATCGAGACAGTAGCAGTTAAAAAGCTTGTTAAAGAAAGAGGTACCACAAAGCATGTAGAGAGCACCGAACAAATAGTGGATCTTTTAAAGAAATTCAAACAAGTTGCGGGTTTTGATGATGATAATGGTGCCGTTAAGGTTCTTGATGACTCTCCAATTTTAAGATGTTTGGAAAGGTGTCGATCTATGCTAATTCCTCATGAGTTTCTTTGTCCAATATCGCTTGAGATTATGACTGATCCTGTTATTATCGCGAATGGACAGGTCCATTTATCCTATTATGTGCTGACTGATGTTCATGGTCATCTGTTATTTATTATCGCGAAAAGACAAATGGTTGTGGCTTCAAGTTCTGCTTAGGACATGTGAGATAGTTGTGGTGTATAATTTTCTGAGATGCATTTCACTGATACAAGCATCATTTCTCAAGATCTGTGTTGGTTATGGAAGCATAATTCTCATGTTTTTTTGGCTCGCATATCATATCTTTGTGCATGGCACATATCATATCTTTGTGTGGGTAGACGAGTAGCACAAAAGATGAGCATAGGAACTGAAGAACCTAGCTGGAACCAGACCCAATGGTTCCGTTTCCAAATTTAGGCAACATTTGTATCTCGTATCCCATCGGTTTGATTCCACCAGTTCTAGAACGAATACCTATAAAATCTAAAAAGAGAATTTTTCCGAAGGTCTTTCCGGAAGCACTCCTTTACCCTCGGGTAGGGTTGTGACCGTCTAAGTCTCACCTTCCCCGTACCTCGCTCCGGCGGGATTAGGTATTGTTGTAAAATTTTATGATAGTGCCAGTGTAAATACATAATAAAAATAAACAGAGTTAACATAAAGTAACTATGCACAGGTAACAGCTTTTTCCAATCCCTGCCTAATCCTGCTAGGAAACATTAATGCATAGGGGATATTACAAAATTACAACCCAAAATCATCTAGACTTTGCATGATGGCCGCAATAACACATGTCCCTTGAGTAGTTGAGTCCATAAGTGTCAGAAGTTTATAAATTAACATTCCAAATTGCACAAACATTGTGGTAAAAGGAAGAAGCTGGACCTGAAATCAAAACAAAAGAAAAAAATTGCACCAACAGTTGACATTTTGTTTACGCTTATCACTTGTGAGCGCAAGGGAAATCAAGAACTTACAATTTGCTAAAAAGACGACTGCAATTTTGTAGCAAGTTCATGAAAGCACACATTTAAACGGCTTTGATATTCATCCAATTGGATCTTCATGCAATCTCTTATCTTACTCATGACAGTGTCGGCTTGTGCACAGAAACTAGAATAACACGGTTGCATCTCAGCCCTCTTTGATGCAGGCAGTTTGGTCAATAATTCTCTAATGAAGCGCAACTGACGGACGATGTAATCAATCTTCTTTTTCCCTTCCTCAATCTGCTCACTCAAACTCTCCCAACAGCTATTGATATGTTCCACGTTCTCATCTAGTGCATTCTGTTCCTCATCCATCTTTGCGTTGTGGCTCTCCATTGGCACATTCTCTTGTTCAGTATGAGCCCTGTTAGTCTCCATATCTAGAAGCACTCGTAATTTGGCCATACAGTTTTTCGCATACGTGGCATCCCTCTCTGCAATAATATCCTGTATGATACAATAGAGCTTATAAGTAGACATTGATGATATGATTGTTCTTTGAGATCGTATAAATGTCATCATAGTTGGCTTGATTTTGTCAAAAACAAGGGGTGCGGTAACAATTTTCAGAATCATATAAGATAGTGCAAACATATACATCTACTTCACAACTTATTACTACTATAAATCTTCTAAGCTAATTTTGGTTTCCCTAAAGGGTTGCAACGTAACGCACACAATAGAATCTGACACCAATCATCATTTTTATTCTCATCCATTTTACGCAACCTCCTTTTCTTTTAAAAGCATTTTTAGGCAACCTCCTTTATTTCCGGAAACGATATCTAAAGTAAGTACTCATTTTGCAGAAAATGGTGAAAGTGCATTACTTGAAATCAACAAAAATAAAATACGATGATATTCTGTTTAAAATGGAGATCACCATAAAATGTCGTGAAACCAGGTGTTACCATTATAATATTAAGAATAAATTGGAAAATTCATAAATCGCTAAATATATCTACAGTTCACGAAACCATTCACATGTAAGACATTCCTTTCTCCAGCCTATTTCAACTTGGAGCTGCAAATTGCCATCTCGGCCAATAAGTCATCTTTCCTTACTTCCCACTGAACTTGACCTTAGCACACAGCGTTACGCTTTTACGCTTTAAGTGGAAACTAAGTCTAAATCCAATGAGAAACAAAGTTGAATGTCTTACATCCTCAGGTCATTGAACTAGAAGAAAGTTGGATCAGTCTTTTAAACAGGTCTGGCATCTTTTTCTTTAAAGTGTGGTGCCAAATTAAATTTCACCAATGACGCAGTCTGACCCTACTCAGCTATGTCAAAACTCAAAAGGCAGGTTAAAATGAGGTACCTTATAACCCAACGCCACTCCAATACTAAGAAAAGAGGTCTAAGAAACTAACACGTGAGCAAAAGATCCTCTCCAATGGGAACACTATATGTAAAGTTCAGCATACTAACTAAGCTTTTAAGACATCCATATCATGTTTTTTTGGGCCATATGGCACAACTGTAGCGAGGAAAAAAAAAAAAAAAAAAAAAAAAAAAAAAATCAGCCTAGCTTCATTTTCAACCTCTCACGAAATGAAGATGTCTACACATTTATTGTGGTTTCAAAAAATGAAACCAAAAGCAAATACAAAATACCAAAAGGTTACGATCAAAATAAATTTTGAACTCCAGTGATAAGAAGCTAGGTAACATCATATCTCTACAATTAAAACCTAACACGAGGATCTAATTTAGTTTGCTAATTGCTGCTATTAGTATGATGCATGGCAGATAATAATATACTTGATCATGTAAATACCTCGCGTGAAACCATTGTGAAGGTGGCCCCTGGAGAACTATCTAGCAAATAGTTTTTGACTTCGGTAGACATGTTTACTGTCTCCCTTGGAAGCTTCCACTTTTCTAATAATGGATATATCTTTATACTCTTTAAGTTAGCAAGCGGAGAATGCTGATGAGAAATTATTTCCACAGATGAAGAAAGATGCTGCAGCAACAATTACAAAAACAATTATAAGGACTCAATATGTAAAATAGCCAAACTTGTTTGCTTTAATTTGTTTTCAATGTTTCTGGAATTATGAGGGTATATACAGTAGGAGCCAATAAATATATACCTCAAGAATTTCCAAATTAAGTGTCAGATCTTTTACACTTTGGAGAAGTTGAAACAGATCAACAAGATTTTGAGGGTCTTCCCTGTATGGTTCGCTAATAGAGATATCCGCCTTCTCCAATGAATGGAAAACGTCAGCAGAGATATTTAAACAATCATTGCATTGAAGGAGGAGGTAGGCAAGGTCAGGTGCAGAAATCAAAATCCCCAATGAAGAATGTGCACATCTTCTAATAATGAGATTCTTGAGTTGAGGTGTAACCACACTCAGCAATCCCTCTTTCCAATATCCTCTTTCAATAGTGAGATTCGAAAGTTGGGAATGAAATATTTTGAAACCAATATTTTTCGGTCCCGCCAGGAAGCAACTTGTTAAGGTGAGATTCTTCAAGTTCACACACTTGGAGATAAGCCCACTGAAATTATCAGTATTGTCATGAGAGAACATGATTCCATCAAGATGCAATGTGGTTAAAGCAGGGACCTCCCACGTTGATGTGAGGATCACGTAACCTCTAATACTACATCTCCCATTGTAATTACCCCCTTTAAAATTAAGATGTTTAAGAGTCTGAGAACTAAAGAGAGATAGAGGAAACTTAATACTACCGTTAACCAAGCATGTAATATCCAGTTGTTGGACATTGTGAGAGAATGCATAGTCGAGAATTCTTTTGACAAACACTTGGCTAGTCTGTCCACGAAAAAATCGAAAAGTGACCTTCACTGAAGACACTTCCCTTTGATTATCACGGCCAGAGAGAACATGTTTAACAAATTTTGAGAACTTGGGCGTATTTGGAAAATCCTCACTTGAAAAGGCAAGACACGTCATCGTAGTCCAGATAAATCTCCATCTAGATGACAAAGTACTGGTTCTAACAGCATCTAGAGTGTCATTAAACGAGAGAATTTTATGAATAAGATCATCAGGCAAGCTGCTTAGTCTATCTACTTCTACATCCAATTTCTTCTTATCATTTTCAGAACCCATTATATATATTGGATCCTTTCAAGTGAACTCGACCAAAATGTCAGGATTCATCTCATTCTTTGTCATTGTCTTGCTGCTTAACCGTCATCGTGTCATCTTTTTTTACTTCAAAAGCTGCAAATTTATAAAGTTTATTAACAATGAAAACAAAAACTAATGATAGAAACTGTTACTGGTCCTATTTCCATATATGAAATGCCATTGTTTGAACTTAATGAAGTACTAGAAATCAGTATAACTTTCCCTCTATGTAACAATCAAAACAAAAACTAATGATACAAACTTTTATCGGTCCTATTTCTATGAATGTCCTTTATTGCCTCTATACTCGACATACCACCTAGTGTCTTGATCTCAAATCAGTAACCAAAACTGAATTGTAAGCATGTTCAACGATAACTAAGTTAACTTTGCAAAATATTAAATGACTTGTCAAGTCACCTAATCCTATATACTTTTCCTACCAACAAAAACACTTGTAACCGTCGTGCAATGTTATTTAACTATAATTAATCACTTCGGTTACTTTTCAATGCCTAATAGACAGTAAAGGATGGCAAAGGGGTTGTCTGGTTTAGCTTTTTTTTAGGCTTATTTAGCAACAAAAAAATAAAAAGACTATTGTAGTGTTTGGATAAGCTTATTTAAGGGGGTGTTGATGAGCTCTGTTTTGTTGCTTATTTGGGATACCTTAGAGGGGTGTATGTTTTAGCTTTTATAAAGAGCTTAGGAGTTTATATAGCCAAAATACGCTAATCAAGTGTTTAGGTACGCTTATAAACCCAGGCTTATGAGCTTATATACGGGGGGTTTATAAGCCTATTTTCCCACCATTTTATTTATGATACGCTAACCCAAACACTCAACCTAGTCATCATCATAAGGCATAAGCTACTTACTAAACAAATGCTACTTATTTATTTTTGGTTTTTTTATTAAGGGTAAATCCATCGAACAAAAAAGGGTACTAAACTTTTGGTCGTCTCCTCTCACGCAAACTGGCATGACTGATTTCGTGCCAGGTCGTGTGGTGATTGATGCCGCAAAACGCAAGCGTGTCAAGTACGGAGCTAAATGTGCGGATATTGGATATGGGTTCATCCCCTTCTCATTTTCCACTTTGGGGGAACTTGAGACAGATGCGGCGGCCTTACTTAAGCGAATCCAGAAGTTCTCTATAACTCAAGACATTGGGGCGCGCGCTGCAACTCATATCTTCAGTAGGATTTGTTTCGCTATTGCTAAAGGTGTGGGGGCTCAGATAGTTTCGAGGCTCCCCACCAATTTCTTGTAATCCTATAGTTTTGTTTCTAATGAAAGTTATGTTTTATAATAATAATAATAATAATAATAATAATAATAATAATAATAATAATAATAATAATAATGATGATGATGATAATAATAATAATAATAATAATAATAATAATAATAATAATAATAATAATAATAAAAAGAAGCTTACAACTTAACTTAAATACCTTTAATTGAGGGGGGAAAAAAATTGAATACCCTTTTTTTAACAGAGGCTAATACAAACACATTTGCTTATGGATCCTAAAAGCAGAAAATTAGTTCAAATCGAAATATGATAAAATGTAACAAAACGAAATGAGATACTAGTATTAATGTAACATAAGAAAATTAGTAAGAGATATACCTGCGCTTGGCTCATCAGTTAGGTTTTTGTAGAGTTAATTAAATAGGTGATGTATTCGTGTGTGTTTTGGATGTTTTTATAAGCAAACTCGATGGATGATAATGTATGATTTTATAAGGAAACTGATGGGTGAAAAAGCGATGGTGAGGATTAATGTTTTTGAATGGTGAAGATAGAGAGTGTACACTTTCTTTAAGTCCAATAGTGCAAATACACCCACTATGAGAAAGTGAATAGAAAATTTAATACAACTACTATGATAGACCTGCTAAAGTGAAAGATTAAGGAGGCGTTTGGTAAGGGGGTATCGGTATGGTAGAATGACAATGATAGTGATTGTGTATGTTTGTTACTATGAAGAAATGAATGCAATGATATACGCATGGCCCACACAATTTGAAGGTGTTTACATACCAAGCAAAAGTGGTACCTTTCCACAAACCCATTCCCTCATGGCCCACACAATTAAAATAATGACCCCTCATAAATGCAATGTGTTTTTTGTCCTCATTGCAATTTGATTTTTTCTTTCAAAATTGTATCTTTTTTTAATGTGGGCCCCATTCGAGTGGTTGCATCATTGTTATTTTTTTCAAGTTGGGTGATGAAGATGAGCCCCCTAATGGTTAAAAAAAATGATACCGAACCCTTATTGATCAAGCCAAACAATAAATTTGGATTGATACTTTGATTGTCATTCTACCTATACCGATTCGTATACTCATTGTGATTCATGTCAACAAACCAAACGCCTTTCCCCTACATCGCAAAAAAAAAAAAAAAAAAAAAAAAAAAAAAAAAACAACTACACGAAAACTATATACCCCTACATCGCAAAAAAAAATTCGGAGGGTCGGGCGCCCCTCCCCGCCCCTAAATAGCTACGCCAATGCTTTGCACTGTAGCATTTTGTACTTTCACCAAAACCAAAAACACATACATCATTTTTTTCAACATTTTTTTTTTCTTTCTACTACCGAGAAGATTCTTGATAGTTTACTTTTTTCTTTTCAATTTTTGTGTCCTTTCCCATTTTCAACCTCAAATTCATCTTCATAATCACGTACTTTTTTTCTACAGAGAAGATTCTTAATACGTTGTGGTTTGACTTTTAAGGTCAAACTTGTTACTTCTAAACGCAACCGGATGTGGCTTTATTCGTCCCCTCTAAAGCCCAACAAACACCGTCCCCTTTTCATAATCGTTGTGGTTTCACTAATAAGGACACCGTCCCCTCTAAAGCCTAACAAACACTGGCGAGTGCCCTTTTTAGTGAAATGGTCAAGGATATGGAAGTTCATTTTGACATGACTGTGAGACAGAAAGCTATTTTTGAGTGTCTACGCGCACCACATGCTCAAGATTTTCTATTAGCTATCCCCATAGAAGGGCTAGGTCAGCATATGTCACCAGTGGAATATCGTACTATCCTTAAGTATCGCCTTATGATTCCATTATTTCCGGTTGATGATATATGCCCTGTTTGTCGCAAGGCATGTTTGGATTCTTTTGAGGAACATGCGGTTCATTGTAAAGAGCTCCCGGGCTTCAAGGACAAACATGTTTTTGTTAGAGACGTCCTTTTTGATGTATGTAGGCGTGCCGGGATCTCCGCCAAGAAAGAAGCACCTGTGAACTTTTTGACGGACCCGTCGGATGGAAGATCTACATTGAGACCGGCTTACATTTTGAATTTTGGATGGGTTGGAGGGAAACATGCTTGTGTGGATCTGACCGGGGTTTCTCCTCTCGTGGGGTTGAGTAGTCGAGGTTTTACAGCCGGACATGCCGCTTTGAAAGCCGCCTCGTGCAAAGTGACAAAACACGAGAAAGCATGCATTGAAAATCAACACGTGTTTATTCCTTTCGCGTTTGATACATTTGGTTTCCTTGCACCTGAGGCGGTGGAACTACTCAACAGAGTCCAACGAGTTATGAACAGTAATGTTATGACACATAGATCCACAAATGTAATTTTCAAAAGAGTTAGCTTTGCAATCCAAAAAGGGCTAGCGGCGCAACTTGTTGCTCGTTTGCCTTCAACCACTATGTAAATTCTATTTTGATGAAATAAATTTATTCGTCTAGTCGACATAATCAATGATGAAATTTTCTATGTTTTAACAGCATGTTATAGTGTTTAATTTAGTGTCAGTTATCCGAGGTTGAAAAGATCTATATACCGATTTTTTATTTTGTTTAAAATGTATGAGGGTGTCAGTGTTTTATTTTGATAATTGTAGATCGAGTTACTTCGAAAGCAGCTACAAGGAGCAAAACGAAGGGAAGATACATTAGACATAGAACTAGCCATGGTGTAGGATTCGACAACCTGCAACCCTGATTACTAGATAACCAGCGAACTCCGGAACCTGGCTCTGATACCACTTGTAGGATTCGACAACCTACAACCCTGATTACTAGAGCGGAATGACTTCGATCGTGAAGTTGAACACACCACAGCAGATTATGATATCGACAGAAAAGAAGAAACAAGCACACAAGGTAGTATCCCTAATCGAATGTTTGATTAGTAAAGAAAGAATGCGTACAAGCCCCTCCCCCCTCACCTCCTTTTACAAGGACACGGGTTGGGCTTGGGACACAAGCCAACTAAACCGACTCCTACTTGACTAAGATAAGTTTAAGCTTAACACTCTAACCCCTAGACTTATTTATAAGCTAACATGAAGACCAAAAACATAACAATTTCCACCTTAGGCTTCATATTAGCCTATACCGACCTTCAACAACTCCAAACAGTGTTGTAGCTTCCGTCCAGGTACCACCTTCGTCAAGGCATCCGCAGCATTATGTTCAGTAACCACCTTCAGAACTTCAACCGTCTTTGCTTCCAAGACCTCTCTGATAAAGTGATAACGCACATTGATGTGCTTAGTCCTTTCATGAAAAACATGATTCCACGATAAGTGAATCGCGCCCTCATTATCACAATTAACTGCCACAATGTTAAGCTCCACACCCAACTCTTCCAAGAGTCCTCTTAGCCAAATAACTTCCTTCACAGCCTCCGTAAGGGCCATATACTCCGCCTCTGTAGTTGAAAGAGCCACCACATGTTGTAGCGTTGCCTTCCAGCTTACAACACATCCTTGTACTAAAAACGCGTAACCTGTGATTGACCTACCTTTATCCGGATCATTAGCGTAGTCTGAATCAACAAAACCTGTTACGTCCACATGGTTGCTACGATCTGTCCTATACACCAAACTCACGTTTGCAGTACCCCGCAAATATTTCAAAATCCACTTCACTGCTTCCCAATGCTTTTTACCTAGATTCGCCAAATATCTACTAACTACACTTACCGCATACGCTATGTCTGGCCTCGTGCACACCATCAAGTACATTAAGCTTCCAACCGCATTTGAATACGGCACCTTACTCATCCTTTCAATATCACAATCCCTTACCAGACAATCCTTCAACGACAGCTTGAAGTGCCCACCCAATGGCATCTGAACCGATTTCCCATTGTCTATTCTAAAATTATTTAAAATCTTAGAAACATACCCGGATTGTGACACCCTCAGAATCTTGCGACTCCGATCCCTGATGATCTCCATACCAAGAATCTTCTTTGCTTCCCCGAGCTCCTTCATGTCGAACTCCTTTTTAAGCAAAGACTTGGTATGGAGATCATAAGGGATCGGAGTCGCAAGATTCTGAGGGTGTCACAATCCGGGTATGTTTCTAAGATTTTAAATAATTTTAGAATAGACAGTGGGAAATCGGTTCAGATGCCATTGGGTGGGCACTTGAAGCTGTCGTTGAAGGATTGCAATATTAGAAAGACTAGCAAAGAGACTTGATTTATATGCCATTGGAGACTTGGAAATTGAGACAGTAGCAGTTAAAAAGCTTATCAAAGAAAGAGGTACCACAAAACATGTAGAGAGCACCGAACAAATAGTGTATCTTTTAAAGAAATTCAAACAAGTTGCAGGTTTTGATGAGAATAATGGTGCCGTTAAGGTTCTTGATGATTCTCCCAACTTTAAGATGTTTGGAAAGGCGTCGATCTATGCTAATTCCTCATGGGTTTCTTTGTCCAATATCGCTTGAGATCATGACTGATCCTGTTATCATCGCTACTGGACAGGTACATTTGTCCTATTATGGGCTGACTAATGTTCATGGTCATCTGTTGTTTATTACTCTCTGTCTCAATATAATAGTTCATTTTCAAAAGTGATAATTTGTAACTTACCACATTTCCCATTTTAACCTTTCCATTAATATTGCATGCTTTCCAAGTTAACTAAAAGTTGCACTTAGTGCTAATTATGGGTTGTTTTTTCGTTTTTAGACAATTATTTTGGGGCAGAGAGTGTTGTTTTGAGTTTAGAATCTAAGCTCCTTTGTTGCATATTTTTGCAGAAATATGAAAGAGAAAACATCAATAAATGGTTGAGTTCTAATCATCGAACATGCCCCAAAACTGGCGAAACGGTAAGTCACATATCACTAGCTCCTAACTTTGCGCTTCGTAATCTCATTCTTCAATGGTGTGAAAAGAACAACTTTGAATTACGAAAGAAGGAAACTTATTCAATGTCAGAAAGCCAAAACACTTCCATAAACGAGGTTTCTTCGTTAGTTCAAAATATGTCATAAAGTCAACTGAGTACACAAAGTGAAGCTGTTGAGAAGATCAGAATGTTGTCAAAAGAAAATCCTGAAAACAGAATCTTGATTGCTAATTGTGGAGCAATTCCACCATTGGTCAAACTTTTGTATTCCTGTAATTGGAAAATCAAAGAGCACTCAGTCACCGCGTTGTTGAATTTGTCACTTGATGAAGCGAATAAGAGACTTATAGCACGAGAAGGTGCTATTCCCACTGTTATTGAGGTTCTTCAGAACGGGACAGATGAAGCAAGAGAAAATTCTGCTGCTACATTGTTTAGCTTATCGATGTTACACGATACAAAGTGATGATTGGTTCCTTAAAAGGGATTCCACCGCTACTCCGCTAGTCAAACTGTTACAAAGCGGGACAGTTAGAGGCAAAAAGATGCTGCAACAGCGTTGTTTAATCTGTCATTGAACCAATCAAATAAATCTCGAGCTATTAAAGCTGGGATTATTGAGCCACTGCTTCATCTTTTGAAAGAGAAGTCATTAGGGATGGTTGATGAGGCTCTTTCGATTCTGTCGCTTCTTGCAAAGCAGCCTGAAGGGCAAAGTGGGATACGAAAGTTACCAGTTATTGAGACGCTTGTAGGGTTTGTGAAAGATGGGAGTACCCCTAAGAATAAGGAGTGTGCAAGTGCGGTTCTTCTTGAACTCGGATTAAATAATTCTTGTTTGATATTGGCTGCACTTCAGTATGGTGTTTATGATCACTTGGTGGAGTTGAGTAAATCTGGAACAAGTAGAGCTCAACGGAAGGCTAACGCACTTTTGCAAAAAATGAGCAAATGTGAGCACATTCTGTGATCTTCCTATCAAAGATTTTCATCCCTTTGATATGGTATTCTGGGTCTTTTTTTTAAAAAAATTTCCAAATGGGTTAAGTTTATTTATGCATTCTTAATTTATATCGGTATGCAAGATGTATATTACGAGTGTGTACCATATAAGGAGTTGGAGCGATTCATTATCAGTTTGCTATATAATTATAAGTAGAAGACGGGTGATGCTAAACAAATACGAAAGATGCATTTCATTCATTTCTCAAGATATGTGTTGGTTATGGAAGCATAATTCTCAAAGATTTTTAGCTTGCAACTAAGCAAGGGTTGCTCTCAAGTCCAAAACATTTTATTATGCCATATAAGTCATATGTTTTCTACATATACAGAGTTGGTACTGTATAAATATATAGTTTAACATGAAGTAACATTGCATAGGTAGTAAAAGAGTTAGCAGACACAAAGATGAAACAAAACAACTTTTCCAGTCCCCATGCCCAATCCTGCTAGTAAACATCAATACCTAGAGGATATTCTAAAATTACGACCTGAATCACTTGATAACACGTCCCTCGAGTAGTCGAGTCCATAACTGTCAGAAGTTTATAAATTTACATTCCAAGTTGCACAAGCAGGTTGTTGACTATTGCATTATAGTAACACAAAAAAGAAGCTGAACCTGAAATCAAAACAAAAGAAAAAAATAGCACCAACAGCTGACATTTTGTTTACGGTTATCGCTTGTGAGCGCAAGGGAAATCAAGAACTTAAAATTTGCTAAGAAGATGACTGCAATGTTTTAGCAAGTTCATGAAAGCAGACATTTAAACGGCTTTGATTCTCATCATATTGGATCTTCATGCAATCTCTTATCTTACTCATGACAATGTCAGCTTGTGTACACAGGCTAGAAAAACATGGTTGCATCTCAGCCCTGTTTGATGCAGTCAGCTTTGTCATCAATTTTTTAATGTCGCGCAACTCCCGAACGATGTCATCAATCTTCTTTTTCCCTTGCTCAATCTGCTCACCTAAACTCTCCCAACAGCTATTGATATGTTCCACGTTTCCCTCAATCTGCAGTTCGTTCTCATCTAGTGCATTATGTTCTTCATCCATCTTTGCATTGCGGCTCTCCGTTGGTACCTTCTCTTGCTCAGTATGAGCCCTGTTGGTCTCCATATCAGCTTTCTCTTGCTCTAGAAGCACTCGTAATTTGGCCATACCCTTTTTAACATTCGTGGCATTCTCCTCTGCTATAATCTCCTGCATAATACAATAGAGGTCTTAGGAAACATAACTTACATAAGTACACGCTGATGATATGAATAATGATGGTTCTATAATCTCATAAATGTTTTCATAGTTGGCTTGCTTTTGTCAAGAAAAAAAGGGGCGGGGCAACAATTCTCATTCTCATAATCATATATTTTAAAGATTGTGAAAACATATATATCACCTTCACAATTGATAACTACTATAGATTTTGTAAGCTAATTTTGCTTTCCCGGAAGGGTTACAACGCACACAATAATAATGGACACCAATCATCATTCTTATTCTCGTTCATTTTACGCAACTTCCTTTTCTTTTAAAGGCATTTTAGGCAACCTCCTTTATCTCGGGAAAAGATATCCAAAGTATGTTATCATTTAGCATAAAATGGTGAAACATGAAAGTACATTACTTATAATCAACGAAAATAACATATGTTTACATTCTGTTCAAAATGGGAATAGACATAAATTGTCGTGAAACAAGGTGTTAAATTTATAACATTAAGAATGAATTGGAAAATTCATTAATCGTTGAAATATTTAACAAAGTTCACACAATCATTCACATGTTGGGTAAAAAGGTAAAAGAATAAGTATCTCAAAAAAAAAAGCTAGGCTCATCTTTTAGCAATTACAGTAGTGCATATGCACTAGGAATCTAGGATAGTCCTCGACTAGAAGATAGTTGGAACAGTCTTCTAAACAGGTCTGACATCTTTTTCTTTCAAGTGTGGTGCCCAACTAAATATTGCCAATGACACAGTCTGACCCTACTCGGCTATGTCAAACGGTGGGTGAAAATGAGGTACCTTATAACCCAACGCCACTCCAATACTTAGAAAAGAGGTCCCAGAAACTAACACGAGAGCAAAAGATCCGACTCTCCAATGGGAACACTATATGTAAAGTTCAGCATACTAACTAAGCTTTTAAGGCACCCATATCATATCATTCATATGTGTCTTTGGGCCATATGGAACAGTTGTAGTGAAAGGAAATTAACATTCAGCCTAGCTTCATTTGCAACCCCTCACGAAATGAAGATGTTTACACGTTTATTTTAGTTCCAACAAAAAGAAACCAAAAACAAATATAAAATACCAAAAGTTACCATCATAATAATTTTTGATGATAAAATGAAAAGAAATAGAAGCTAGGAAACATCAGCACTCTCCAACTGGAACCTAACACGAGGATCTAATTGAGTTTGCTCATTGCTGCTATAAGTATGATGCATGGCAGATCAGAATAACCTTGATAATGTAAATACCTCGCGTGAAACCATTGTGAAGGTGGCCCCTGGAGAGCTATCTAGCAAATAGTTTTTTACTTCGGTAGAAATAATTACTATCTCCTTTGGAAGCCACCACTTTTCTACCATCAATGGATAAATCTTTATACTCTTTAAGTTAGCAAATGGAGAAGGCTGCTGCAAAATTATTTCCACAGATGAAGAAAGATGCTGCAGCAACAATTACAAAACAATTATAATATTTCAACTATATAAGCTCGTCAGTAGAGGCACTAAATGCAAAACAATTTTACCGCTATAAGGACTCAGTACAAAAAACTATCACACTTTGCTTGGATCTTTTTAATGTTTCCAGAATTACAACTGTATAAACATTAGGAACCAATAGCTATATACCTTGAGAATTTCCAAGTTAAGTGTCAGATATTTTACACTGTGAAGAAGTTGAAAAAGACCAACAATATTTTGAGGGTCTTCCGTGTATGTTCTGGCAATAGAGATATCTGCCTTCTCCAAAGAATGGAAATCGTCAGCAGAGAACTTTAAACAGTTATAGATTTGAAGGAGCAAGTAGGAAAGGCCAGGCGCAGAAATCATAATCCTTGAAGAATTTGTAAATCCACTAATAATGAGATTCTTGAGTTGAGGTGCCACCACGCTGAGCAATCTCACATTCCAAGATACCTCGTCAATAGTGAGATTAGATAGTTGGGAATGAAAAATATTGAAATCAATATTATTCGATCCCACCATTTTGCAGCTAGTTAAGGTGAGATTCTTCAAGTTCACACACTTGGAGATGAGACCATTGAAATTATCAGTATTGTCATGAGACAGTGTGACTCCATCAAGATGCAATGTGGTTAAAGCAGGGACCTCCCATGTTGATGTAAGGGTCATGGAAACTTTCAGAAAAGGATCCCAATGGTAATCAGCCAGTTTTAAAATGAGATGTTTGAGTGTTTGAGAACTAAAGAGAGATAGAGGAAACTCAATATTACGCCCAACCAAGCATGTAATATTCAGTAGTTGGACATTGTGAGAGAATGCATACTCGAGAATTCTTTTGACAAACTCTTGGCTAACCTTTCCATGAAAAGTGAGCTTCACCGAAGATACTTCCCTTTGATTATCACGGCCAGAGAGAACATGTTTAACAAATTTTGAGAACTTGGGCAAATTAAGAAAATCCTCACTTGAAAAAGCAAGACTCGTCATTGTAGTCCAGATAAACCTCCATCTAGATGACAAAGTACTGATTTTAACAGCATCTAGGGTGTCATTCAACGAGAGAATCTTATGAATAAGATCATCAGGCAAGCTGCTTAGTCTATCTACTTCTACATCCAAACGCTTCTTATCATTTCCAGAACCCATTATATCCCCAATTTAGATTTATAAGAACAATCATTCACGTATCCATTGTATCCTTCTAAGTGAGCTCCACCAGAATCTCAAGATTCATCTTTTTCTCTGTCTTCGTCTTGCTGCTAAACCGCGATGGTGTCGTCTTATTTTTACTTCAAAATCTGCAAATTTATAAAGTTTTATTAACAATGAAAACAAAAACTAATGATACAAACTTTTATGGGTCCTATTTCCACATATGAAATGCCATTGTTTGAGCTTAATGAAGTTATAGAAACCGGTATAACTTTCCCTCTATCTATGAATGTCCTTTATTACCTCTATACTCGACAGACCACCTAGTGTCTTCATCTCAAAACTGAATTGTAAGCATGTTCAACGATAACAAAGTTAACTATGCAAAATATTTAATGACTTGTAACCGTCGTGCAATGTTATTTAACTATAATTAATCACTTCGTTTACTTTTCAATGCCTAATAGACAGTAAAGGATGGCTAAGGGGGATGTTTGGTTTAGCTTTTTTTTTTTTTTTTTATAAAGGGCTTATGACTACACTACAAATCGGTTCGTTAGGTGAGGCAAACTACAAAAATAGCAAGATATTTAAAAAAAAAAAAAATACACTACAATTTTTTTAACTATAAACCCAGGCTTATAAGCTTATACACAGGGGGTTTATAAGCCTATTTTCCCACCATTTTATCATACGCTAACCCAAACGCTCAACCTACTCATCATCATAAGGCATAAGCTACGTACTAAACAAATGCTAGTTATTTAATTTTGGCTGTTTTATTAAAGATAAATCGCACAAAAAGGTTCTAAAATTTAGGTCAATTGGTATCCAACTTAATATTGCGTGTAATGTAAGGTTTTCCAAGTTTTTTTATTTTATTTTATTATTTTTTTTTTTCAAAAGATGTTATCGTCATTTTTTAGCCGAAATAGTGTATCATTCAAGTTGCATTAAAAAATTATTTCGGCTAAAATTATGACATGTAACCTCTTTAGAAAAGTACTAAAAAAAAAAAAAAAAAAAAAAAAAAAAAGTTGAATAATTTAATTCAAACACATTTGCTTAGAAGCTAATCCATTTAATACGTTTTTGTGTGATTTACAATTTTATTTACATAAGACATTTGCTTATAAGCTAATATAGTACTCCAAACAGTGAATATGCCATAAAATATGGACCTTATTTCGAACCCTAAAAGCAGAAAATTATTTGGAATCGAAATAATGATAAAGGTAAAACATAAATATTGATTAGCGAGAGATAATAATACCTGGGTTCGACTGATCAGTAAAGTTCAACTGTTTAGGAGTGTTCTAGTCGGATTAGCTTATTTTTGCTATTCGGGATTGCGTATACCTCAATGCATAAACTTATAATCGAAGATATATACTTCCAAAAAAATATTTCATATATATCAACTTAAATTAATAATTTTTTTTGAACAGTGAATTTCTTAAGAAACTTCGTGTCGCGAATCTTTTCTAAATCTTAGTAATTGCATATATATCCTATCTAAAATATTTATTATGTCTTTAAATTCATATTATGGTAATTAGAGAAAAGTTATTTTTGGTGCTTACCAACGGACAAATCCCCACCATCCATCTACTTTGATTTAATTGTTGAAATTAACCTAAGATTTAATATATATATATATATATATATATATATATATATATATATATATATATATATATATATATATATATATATATATATATATATATATATATATATATATGGGGGCTTTATTTTCAGAACCCTGTTAAGTGCGGGAACTGCGAGAACTCCAATTTTGCATTAGAAAACATGCATATTCATATAAAACATATATGTTTTCTTACATACACATGCCTGCGTATTAAGGTGTATGTAAGAAAACATACATGTTTTATATGAACATGCATGTTTCCTAATGCATAATTGGAGTTCTCGCAGTTCCCGCATTTAACAGGGTTCTAAAAATAAAACCATTTTGCATTGATCTATTGCACTTAACAGGTTTTTATATAAACATGTATTATGTGTATTAAGGTGTATGTAAGAAAACATACATTTTTATATGAACATGCATGTTTTCTAATGCAAAATTGGAGTTCTCGCAGTTCTCGCACTTAACAAGGTTCTGAAAATAAAGATACACTATATATATATATATATATATATATATATATATATATATATATATATATATATATATATATATATATATATATATATATATATATATATATATATATATATTTCTTTGGTGCAAAAAGTGAATTATATTATATACCAAAATTACATCATGAATAACCATAACTTATTTGGACATAACCCAAACCAGATACAAGACATAAGCAAAATACTAAAGCTAATCAACTAATGTCTGATAGAACTCAAATTCTATATGATAAGAATCTCAAACAAGAAACAGAGGAGCAGCATCCATATAGTACCATCCTGCAACTCCACATCCATCAAATTCACCTTAAATTGCACCTTACCATTTAGCTACATTTTCATACTCCATTCTACTAAATCCACTCAACTTGCCACCACAGTAGATTAAATAAAATGGAGCATGGCATCACTAGGAACCCATAACCCATCCATGGGGGGCTCTTCCAGACCATCCTACATTTCCCTCTCAATGGAAGGCTTCAAATGGCTAGAAACACTCACCTTCCATGATGACCAACCAAACCTCCTATGCCTATGTATTGAAGGACCAAGCAGGTTCATCTTGCACACCTCGCTATTCCAATCATCATACATAGGCCGCCAAATCATTTACCCTTCACATAAGGAGACCCTACTTTATGGTACATCCATACAGCTAGACCTCCTAAGCAATCAAGCATAGCATTCTAATTTCCTCCCAAGGCCAAACTAGAAAAACTATGAGATTGCATTAGGTACAGTCACACTGTTTAGGACTCCAAGGTACAAGGTATCTCACAAATGTAATGATTTGCATAAAAGAAACAGAGCATTATAATTGCAAAATGCAACTGTTTTACCAAGATCCAAACACTCCTTAAAGCATCATTTGATTGAATCATGCTTTAAACTTGAATACACCTCAGATATGCACAATTGCCAATACCAAATACATTCAATATTCCATTTCAGCTAGCTAGCAGGCAACAAAATTCCCATTAGTAGCCCAATTCAATCTCCATTTGTCTGCTATTAACTAAGATTTCACTGTCTTCCTAACTTTCAAGGTAAGAAGTTGTGTCTTGACACTATCTTTTATAATATTGACCACTACTTCCACAGTTCTACATTTATCTTTGAATAATCCCCAGTTTCTCTCTTGCCACAAGTAGTAGACTGAAGCAGCCACAATAATTTTGTCTACAGTCCATCCAAAATTGTTTCTAACTTGTTTCTCTACAATGAGATTACAAGTATCCAGCAAACCATCATCTTTGCTCAAAAAGGAAGACATGATCCCCATTTCACCCCAAACCTGATTAGCATACTGACATTGAAAAAATAGATGCTTATGAGAATCACCCCTTTGTTTGCATAAGCTACATGACAAATTACCACTCATATGCCATTTCTCCATTCTGTCCTGGGTTAACAACTTTTCTTGAACTGCTAGCCATAAAATAAAACTATGTTTTGGAATCATTTGTTTGAACCATACAGCTTCACTCCACATAGCTTTTGGCCAATTTTCTCTCATATCTACCCATGCTTGAGCAGTTGAAAACCTTACTTTAGTTCCAACATTTGTCACCCAAACAACCTTATCCATTTTATCATCCTGAATAGTAGGTATATCAATGTTCGAGTAAACTGCAAAATACATCCCTGTGGTTTGCAATTTTTAAGACATTACATCCCTGTCAGAAACTATTAGCGCATTACATCCTTCGTTAGTCAAACGTTTACCATTATACATCCCTAAGGACGAAAGGCTCAAATTTTTTTTCGTTAACTTCTAACGAGAGCCTAATTGAGGGCTGTTTTGGTCTTTTTACCTATAAGAGGGATGTATTTTGTAGTTTACTCTTTTACTTTTAAGAGGGATGTATTTTGCAATATACTTTTATACTTTACTTTTGTTATTATTATTATTATTATTATTATTATTATTATTATTATTATTATTATTATTATTATTATTATTATTATTATTATTATTATTATTATTATTATTTGGGAAAATTTTAAGTTTATGCCAAAAATTAAATTTATGTCCACAATTTAGTCAGGTTTTTTGCAAATTTCAATTTTGGTCATGTGCGACCGTGTTACTGCGCGACCCCATTCATAATTAGACATGTGGTATGACAAAAGGTACCATTCTAAATTTCTAATTATTTGGTGAGACACTTGTCACATTTTCAATGGGGTCATACATTTACCTTGCTCGACCAGCGACTGTGCGACACATTTAAAATGTGACAAGTGTGTCACCAAATGATTAGAATGGTACTTTTTGTCATGCCACATGTCAATTTTTAATAGGACCGCGCAGTAGTACAGTCGCACATGACCAAAATTGGAATTTGCAAAATTGGAACTTTCCCTTACTATTTACTCTAATTTTATTTTCTTACGTTTTCATCCGTTTTCGTCTATTTTTATACGTTTTCATCTGTTTTTTTTATTTTTATCTGTTGTTATAAGTTTTAATATGTTTTCGTCCTTTTTTCCGTTATTATTATTATTATTATTATTATTATTATTATTATTATTATTATTATTATTATTATTATTATTATTATTATTATTATTATTTGCTCTTATTTTATTTTCTTACGTTTTTATCCGTTTTCGTCCATTTTTTATACGCTCTCGTCCGTTTTCATTCGTTTTTTTTTTTCATTTTCGTCTATCTTTATACGTTTTTGTCCATTTTTTTGTTCGTTTGTATATTCATTTTCATATGTTTTTATATGTTTTGTCTGTTTGTATACACATAAAAACTGATGAAAATGTATAAAAATTAATGTAAAAACATATAAAATAGACGAAAACGTGTAAAAATAGACGTAAACATATAATAACTGATGAAAACGGATAAAAATGTAAGAAAGCATATAAAAACGGACGAAAAATGAAAAAAAAAAAGGCCGAAAACGGGAAAAAACGGACAAAATCGTATAAAAACTTATGAATACGGATGAAAACGTAAGAAAATAGAAAAACGGACGAAAACGTGTTAAAACTTATGAAAACGGATAAAACGTATAAACAACGGACAAATCCGAAAAGAAACGGACGAAAACGTATAAAAAATGGACAAAAACGGATAAAAGCCTAAAAAATTAAAATTAGCGTAAATAATAATAATAATAATAATAATAATAATAATAATAATAATAATAATAATAATAATAATTATTATTATTATTATTATTATTATTATTATTATTATTATTATTATTATTATTATTATTATTATTATTATTATTATTATTATTATTATAATAGTTAAAAAAAAGTAAAGTATAAAAGTAAATTGCAAAATACATCCCTCTTATGAGTAAAAGAGTGAACTGCAAAATACATCCCTCTTATGGGTAAAAAGACCAAAACAGCCCTCTATTAGACTCACGTTAGCAGTTAGCGAAAAAATATTTGCGTCGTTCATCCTTAGGGATGTATAATGGTAAGCGTTTGCCTAACGAATGATGTAAGTTGCCAATAGTTTCTGACAGGGATGTAAGGTCTCAAAAACTGCAAACCACAGGGATGTATTTTGCAGTTTACTCTCAATGTTCTGTAGCACAGGATATTTATCAACCAAACTCCTAGGCCAAACCCAATCATTATTGTGTATCATGTCAGCAACCATAGCATCTTTATTAAGCCTAGCATCATATATATCCCTCACTGTTACAAAATCGCTAATAGGGCCATAATCACACCACTTGTCATACCACACAGAAGTGTTTTTGCCATTTCCAATATCATATCTAACATGATTCTTAATTTAATCTCTAATCCCCATCATATTTTTCCATCCCCAGCTATCACCATTATCAACTTGAATGCTCCATATACTTCTACCTTTTAACTTTACCACACTAACCTATGTTGCCCACAAAGACTTTTTATTTTCCAATATTTTCCAAAATTGTTTTGTAAGTAACACCATGTTCCATTTTCTCATAGATTTGATTCCCAAACCTCCTTGTTCTTTTGGCCTACAAACTATTTTCCATGCCACCCTTGCTTTACCTTTAACTGAATCACCAGCATTCCACAAGAACCTTTTAAACAGCTTATCAAGATCATCAATCACAGATGTAGGTAACAAGTATACAGATGCCCAGTATAATTGCATAGAAGCTAAAACAAGAGCATGCAGCCACTCAAGAAGCTGAGAATGAAGATGAGTCACACTATGCAGAGGACCTTGCTAGACTCAAGAAGCAAGAGCATGCAGCCACTCAAGAAGTTGAGAGGCTTGGTATAGCGTTTGCAAGAGATATTGAGGCACTACTCAGACAATCAGCACAAGCAGTCAGTGGAAACCAGGATTCTGCTGACAGTTCTACTGATTGTTCTCCTGTTTCTTCTGACATCATCAAATCTGTTGATAGTCCTGCTGCACAATCTCCAATACCCACTAGTGTGTCCACAGACTTTGGAAAACCATATACACGATTTCCAAGTCCTTCTGATCTTGGTCATCACCAACCTAAAGCTGGTATCTTCAACTCCTCTTCCTATGACAGTGATTTTGGACCCACAGTGAACAATCTTGACACCACAATTGATGTCAACACCATTGCAACAAAAAGGATCAACATTGCTCATCCTCAATCAAAGATTATTGGAGATCCTCAAGCACCTGTTAGAACTAGAAGTACTATGAAAAGTACTAAGTATGGTGAAGTTGCTTTTATTTCCTATGTCTCAAATCAACAAAGGGACAATCATACAGACTTTAAGCATTGTTTGCTTGCTTGCTTTCTTTCTCAAATGGAGCCAACCAGTGTTTCTCAAGCTCATGCAGATTCAAGTTGGCTTGAAGCAATGCAAGAAGAGATGCTACAATTTAAGAATCATCAAGTTTGGATACTAGTACCACTACCTGATGGGAAAATTGCAATTGGGACAAAATGGATTTTGAAGAACAAAAGAGATGCAAGGGGTATTGTGGTGAAAAACAAAGCAAGATTAGTGGCTCAGGGGTTCAGGCAAGAGGAAGGAATAGATTATGATGAAGTTTTTTGCACCAGTAGCTAGAGTTGAGGCCATTAGAATCTTCTTGGCCTATGCATCTTATATGGGTTTCATGGTATATCAGATGGATGTAAAAGATGCTTTTCTATATGGTGAAATTGAAGAGGAGGTTTATGTAACTCAACCCAAAGGTTTCGAAGACCCAGATCATCCAAATCATGTATACAAGGTTGTAAAAGCTCTCTATGGACTACATCAGGCACCCAGAGCTTGGTATGCTAGGGTTTCTGCATTTCTGCTGAAGCATGGTTACAGAAGGGGTGCCATTGACAAAACACTCCTTCTAAAGAAAAATTCCAGAGATATCATTCTTGTGCAAATGTATGTGGATGACATCATCTTTGGCTCCACTAAAGAAGAATGGTGCAGGGAGTTTGAGGAATTGATGAAGGGAGAGTTTCAGATGAGTGCTATGGGGGAGCTTACTTTCTTTTTGGGTTTACAAGTTCAGCAGAAACCTGATGGTATATTTATCAGTCAGGATAAATATGTGAGAGACATGTTGAAGAAGTTTGATATGGAAAATGTCAGAACTACCACTACACTTTATGAAGCTCCAAAACCAAAGAACAATCTTGAACCAGATCCTGCTGTGAATGTTCATTTATACAGATCCATGATTGGTTCATTGATGTATTTGACAGCTTCAAGGCCTGACATTACATTTACTGTGAGTGCTTGTTCTAGACACCAAGTCACTCCACTTACTTCCCACTTGAATGCAGTAAAAGAGATCTTCAAATACCTCTAAGGCCAACCCAATTTAGGTCTTTGGTACCCAAAAGAGTCTCGTTTTAGGTTGGAAGCCTATAGTGATAGTGATTATGCTGGTGCAAATATGGATAGGAGATCCACAACTGGAGGTTGACAATGTCTTGGAAGAAGATTGATTTCTTGGCATTGCAAGAAACAAACTATTGTTGCTACCTCAATTACTGAAGCAGAGTATGTTGCTGGTGCAAATTGTTGTGGACAGGTACTATGGATACAAAATCAATTGCTGGATTATGGGTTTAATTTCATGAACACCACAATCTTTATTGATAATCAAAGTACCATATGCATAGTTAAAAATCCAGTTTTTCATAATAGAACTAAGCATATTGAGATCAGGCACCACTTTATAAGAGATGCATATGAAAAACATTTAATAAAAGTGATTAAGATTCACACAGATGATAATGTGGCAGATTTATTGACTAAAGCTTTTGATGGACCTAGGTTTCAACACTTAGTCCGGTGGTGGTGGGGATGTATGGAAGATGAGAGTTTTTGTGTGTGTGTGGCGGTTAGATGAGAATGTGTAGTGTGTGTTTTGTTAGTTGATATAGGCAAATAGCATTCAATAGGCAATGACAGTTTCAACTTTGAGCCAATCATTCCTATATTTACTTTGATAAGTTTCAACTTATCAAATAATTCCAATATTTACCAATTTCAAGTTTTCAACAGTGCTTGACTTTTTTTCAACCGTGATTTACGTTTATGTCACATAAATTTCGTTTCACATGTGCAGGGGCAAACTCGGGATTGACCGAAAGTTCAACTTATCACAATTCCACAATTCCCCTTTGACCATTTTTCTTTTATAAGTAGTAAAGATAAATAAGCTAACAATAAGTATTAAAATGACGATAAAGACGGTATGTAATATTTTTTAATTACTAAGAAATATTAAATAACTTTAAAACGTTAATTAGTATTTCAATAAGTTAAAGAGGAAATATTAAATAACGGAAAAGGCGTTATTTAAGTACTTATGGGAATAATAAGGCAATCAAAATTAAATGTAAATACGGACGAGTAACTCAACATTTCGAGGGCATGTTTATAGAGATATACTAGCCTTGGAGATAATAGGATCCATAGGAACTACACGACTAGTGACGGATTGATTTGCATTAATACGTCCGACTTTCACGGTTATCGGACTTATTGGACTGACGAGTCCAATAAGGGCTCGATAAGTGTGACGGAGGGTATTTATTAATGGGTAATCTATCCTAATAACTCAATGGTTAACGTAAATTGGTTTTGGGATAATAAATGAGATGAAGGAATTATCGGGGCTTATCGAGTGATAAATTCGATAAGAACTTAACAATTCGTTCGAGAAATTTATTAAACTATGACTGATGTCGTCTAACCCCGACCTAGTCTTTTGAGTCGTTTGGGTATTGGTCATTGTTTTGGGTGTGTGTTCACTCGAGTCTGTGTCGTGTCTGCACCGCACACACGAATGATACCAAACACTTCGTAAATGGAAATAACGATAAACCTTAAGATTTAAAATGAATATTATTTGAGAATGATTCACTTTCTTAAGTTTATAAGTTTCAGATAAAAGACTAAGACGAGTTTATTTAATAGGTTATGCCGGGTCCCGCAGTGCAGTGACATACTAGCTATCGTTGTTTGCTTCTATTGTATCACCTCTCGTCTACTACTTGAGGTGAGTTCATAACCCTTATTTTCATCGTTTTCCTATCTTTGGGTTGGGGGGGGGGGGGGGGGGGAATACATGCTCGTCAACTTATCGTTTTCTTGGTCAACCTATTTGGTACTTGTGATGTTGGCTGGATTCTTGTTATGATTGTCGGTTCTGTTTTGGTCTTGTTTATCTTATTGGTTATGTTGTCGGTCTGTGGATTGGATATGAGGACCGCTTGTGTAGAATTATTATATTACGTCTACTTTGTGTAGAGGTATAATAAGATGTCTACTTGTGCGGTATATATATATATATATATATATATATATATATATATATATATATATATATATATATATATATATATATATATATATATATATATATATATATATATATATATATATATGTAGCTATAGTGTGCACCTATAGGATTATTCTTCTGTTTGGTTATGGCATGAGTTGTTTGGGAGCATTCGTTTTGTTTTGGATTCGTTGCATTGCATATTGTTTTGTGTCTAAACTCTATGAACTCACCAGCGTTAGCTGACCGTTTTAGCATGTATTCTCAGGTACTGAGTAACTGTCTTTGCTGTTGTTCGTGCGACGGAAGGCCTTGGCAAGTGCAGTGGACAAATGGATCAGTCATCGGTCTAAAAACGCTGATGAAATAAAATTAGGACCTATCTATCTTTTAATTGGGCTTGCTACTTGTATCTTCTAGACTTCAAATCGCATCTTAAATTATCTACTTAAACTTTTATGCCGTTATTCTGTTCCATATAATCGTATTGTGTGCTAATCCAAATAGCACCCCCGAAACTTTGTAAAGTCTTTCCGTTGTACCAAATTTTGGGGGTGTTTACACAACCTTAAATGCATCATTGTAAATACACATGCATTTGTTTGAGAATGAATAAGTTCATCTTCTTCATAACACACCACACACACACCAATCCTAATTCTATATGAGCGTTACCGCAAATTTAGATAAACACTCATATCTTGGGGTTTTTACCACTCAAAGGAAGCCGAACATATGTTTAGCCACAATCTCACGCCATAAACTTACCATAATCCTTGATTTACATACCATACATAGACAAATACTTTATGATATTTATGAAATAAATTGCACCAAATTCATCTATTAGGTAATTTACTTCTCATCTCTCTATTGTCACTTTAATATATATATATATATATATATATATATATATATACTATATATACTATATATATATATATATATATAGAGAGAGAGAGAGAGAGAGAGAGAGAGATATGAGATATTATGAGAAGGGTTATTAAAATGAGAAGGGTAGGAAGAATTGTGGGAGTGACATGTGTCACTTTGCCACATCATCATGCCACATCATATGACATGTGCCACCCCCCACCCTACCCCCCCCCCCCCCGCCCCCCCCCCCCCCCCCCCGAAAAAAATTCTTTTTTCCCGCAAAAAAAAATATTTTTTTGGGAAAAAAAAAATTTTTTGGCAAAAAGAAAAAAAAAATCCTGCCAAAATTAATACATCACGGTTATAAAGTTACTGCATCACATTTATAACTGTGATACAATAACTTTTTATACTGCATCACATTTATAAAGTTTACTGCATCACATTTATGATGCAGTAACCGTGATGTAGTAAAATCATAACTGTGATGCAGTAACCGTGACGCAATAACAGTGAGGTAGGAAACGTGATGCAGTAACCGAGATGCAGTAAAATCATAAGTGTGATGCAGTAAAATCATAACTATGATGCAGTAACCGTGATGCAGAGTAACAGTGAGGTAGGAAACGTGATGCAATAACCGAGATGCAGTAAAATCATAAGTGTGATGCAGTAAATTTTTGCGGGAAAAAAAAAATTTGCCCAAAAAAAAAAAAAAATTTTCGGCGGGAATTTTTTTTTCCGGGGGGTGGGGGGGTGGGGTGACACATGTCATATGATGTGTAATATGATGTGGCATAGGGATGACACATGTCACTCCCACGAATCCTTCCTACCCCTTCTTATTTTTAAGCCCCTTCTCATTCTATCCCTACTATATATATATCTCTACATTATATATAACAGGAGGCATTTGATGTAAATGCCACCTCATTGCCCAGTAATTCAATTTCAGCCCTGTCATCAGCCCTATCATCAGCCCTGTCATCATATGTAAACATTTTTTTTTATATAATTTAATTTATTTTAATATTTTTCGTTTTTTTAAATATAATTGATTTTATTTTAATATTTATGCCGAAATTTGATATATTAAAAATTTAATATGCAGGATTCGAACCATTGATTTGTAGATCAATTAATAAGTAGCCTTACCAACTGATCCACTTAATTTTTTGGTTATATCTTTCAAAGCCAAATATATAATACTCAATAGAATTTTAATACCGGATTCCCTAATTTATCTATTCCATAATTATAGCTCTACAATCAAATTAATATACGGCTGTTTATTTATTTATCATACAAAACCCTATTTTTTTTCCTCAACCATCTTCCTAATGATCGACAATTTTTATTTTGGTTCTTTAATGCTTTATTATGTTCATAATTGTTGGATAACTTTTGTGCATATTATGTGTTACGTGACGTGTAAGTACAAAATTTTTGTTACAAAACAAATTGTCGACAAAAGGAGACATAATCATTCGACAATAAAATCGTCCCCAATGTTAACAACGTAATTTTTTCAGTTTGCAGCTACTACTCGCCGCTTCATCGGGACATATAAAAGACAAGATGATGAAAACTGACTTGGCGGTTGTATTTGCTTCCACCTTGGCGCAAGTGGTAAAATTTCTAATCGTCTGCCTATATATCCACTTGAGGTTAAATTGTTGTTTAAATCTATTTTTGTCATCCTGCATGTTTGGGCAACCGGAATTGGTATTATTGAGACGAGATTAATGCTTGGGTGGTGAATTAAGTAGCTCAAATATTTTATTGGCTTAATGAGAAAAGCTGAATACTTTTGATTGCTTTCACTTACATTATCCCATATATTTATATTCTGCAAATAGAGTTTAGGATATAAGCCTCATTTTACCAATTTGTAGTAATCTATAATTATGCACTTTACCAATTTTACGTAGACAAGTGAAAGTTTGTATAGCCTGAAGAACCAGTAGTACAAGTGTCCACCTCAACCAACAACATACCAACACATTCAGCTGCAACACCTCACATCTCTTGCTTTGACTTAGTTGTGCAACCTATTATCAGTTTGAAAATTGATTTCGAGCAAAAAGTTGTGCAACAAGAGATTGTAGACACGTATTTGAAAAGCATACAGCAGTTCACCGCAATTGATCACTGTCTTTGAAGCAACTCTGATTATCCATATAATAGACTGTTGGTTCAGAACATGGATGGTAAGCCCAGTGCCCACCCCTGCCTCTTTTGGTTGGCATCTATTTATTCTAATTTGGTTTATTTATTATGTTTTCAAAACCTCACAGCCTCATTGGGATATTTTGGACATCAAATCGGGAACTCAGGAGTTCAACTCCAGGCTCCACAGCACCAACTCTCAAGAAATCTCAAAATTTTACTACCTACCAGGATCAATACATTGTTGTCCCCAGTGAAGTACCATTTCTTTAGTAATCAGGACAATAAAGTTTGAGCACACTTTCCCCCGATTTGTAGCTCATAAACTAAACTTTACATTTTTGTAACAGGTTTATAAATGTGAAAGGAGTCTCACAATGGGGTGTTGGCTACTTGCAACATATGATTTTTCTTCAATTACTCGAACTCCAAGGTTTGTGAGTTCCAATTCTGAATTCGGAGTGTTAACCCATGTTTATTACGAGTATTATGTGAATTTCACTTTTAAATTTGGAGTGCTAAACCATGTTTATTCTATTGCTAATTCATAGGAATCTGTATCCTAAACATGAAGGCAGGACAAGGCTTTTCTAAAATCAAAAATATTAGAATCACCATTGAAAAGGGTAAAAGCATAGGAGTACGCTGAAGAAGATAAGAAGGTGAAAGAAAAGATTGATGCTTGTGCTGTTACATCCAACAAACTTACATTTACAGAAACCAAGACAGCGATAAAGATGAGTTGCTGACAAACTTGAACTGATAAGAAAGAAAAGATTGAAACCACAACAAAGGAGACATGATGAGAAAAAAATGACACATTAGAAGACACAGAATTTAGAGGACAATGGACCATACTCAAGCAAAGCATTTTTGTTATGGGAACTTCATGGTGCCTGTTTTCTGTTTTTGTAGATTGAGGCCGGACATGTCACGAAGCAGTAAAGCATCTGCAGTCTTGTGCCAGACTCCAAAGGTTCTGGTATGCCTATCCTTTACGCAGCTAATAAGTTTATTTATCCATAAATATTTATCAGTCTGTATTTTTATGTTACTTAATGTAGCCCTTTTTTGGAGCATGTTGAAAATATCAATCAAACTATAACACAAGGTACATTAGAGTTTTGTCATTACAATAAATTTAGTTTTAGTTAGGATCTGAAATTTAACGTACAGTATGAATTCAATATTATATTTTCGTTATTTCATATATTATTGGTTGGTAATTTGAAGTATAACTTTTTCACTTTTGGTTATACTTCCCCCTGATAAATATATTGGATATCATGAAACCTGGAAAATAGTTGTATTAGTATCTGTTGAGCTCAGGTTTGTGATACTTTTAATGCACTTAAAGGGGAAATGGCCATTTTCGCTTAGTCCTCATCAAAACAGTGTTTGTTCCTGTCTTGAAAACCTACGGATCACATGTACTTTCATTTGAATCCTTCATTTGCTTTCAACAACTACATGTAATATAGTTGCTATCATCATTAAATTAGTGTTTAGCTCATTGCAGGTAGGAGAAGATTCATAGAGTGGGTTGCCTGACATTGTTACATCTCACATTATTACGTGTATAATTTTAGGTAATGCACATGCATGCTGACATGAAGGTTACACTCAAAATACTGAAAACGTGGTTGGTTTTTTAATTATTGCTTATTTATTAATTTTCTCCAACTTCCACGTATGCAGTTCACGGGGAACCATTGCTAAGTGCAATTAGAGTGTGCTATATGATATTGCTCTTAATAGGTAAATATTTCTTATTTCTGAAACGTACACTACAACCAAGTATATAGCATCTCTCTTTTACCTATTTCATATTGTGATTACAAATTTTATTGGATTTGTTTCCTTTATATGTGCATTCGGTCTATAACTACTTAATGTTGTCTCTTTGATCATTTGAAACATTGTAGGCGTAAGGAAACTGTTGGCATCATCTGTGTCGCGACTGGGTAACAATATCAAAAGGGATCGCACTTTCCCACAACCTACGCTTACTATTTATTTTATCTATTTTTGCGCAATCTCTTTTTAAACATATAAGTCTATTGTTATCTTTTTGTTTTTTACATGTTGGGTATTTTCTTGCCTTTGCAAGTGCTGGTGCACCAGCACATACGATGTCAGGCCGCTGACGCAGGCATACAAATGATACGTAACAACCTGATTGAGGTAACTGTGTATCCGATTTTCTTTATCTGTTTTTGTACAATTGGTTTTAGCCATATGCATCTATTCTTATCTTTTTAGTTTTTTACATGTTTGGTATGTTCTTGCCATTACAGATGTTATCGAACCACCATGCATGATGGCAGACCACTGATGTACGCGTGCAAAAGATAGACAACAAGTTGATAGAGGTAAGTGTGTAACTGTAAATTTTTATTGTTAATGAAAGGGGTGTTTGGCTTTACATTGACTAAACAAAAAATAAATTACATCCTGGTACCACAGTCACAATAAACTCTATACTCAAGAGACCCTATACTAATTACTAAGCCACATACGCCAAAACAAAGTTGTAGCTGTAGAGAGCCACAACATATGTACCAGCCGTAGGGACCCTATACTATCCATAAAATTTCACAGTCCGTTCCATGACAGAGATGTAGCTATAGGGAGCCACAACAATCACACGTTTAATGACTTTAAATCAATAACCACTACAATAAATTGCCAGAATGAAGCCCTGTTGCAACAAGAACTGAACCAAACACAAACCAATTTTCGCATAAATATTTCAGGAGAAGACTGAAACTGAGCTTTTACTATTAATGGCAGGCATTCACACATCTAGATTACTTTTGAGTACTGCATCTTATAGGATCACATGTTTCTTACACTTTAAAGTGTGGAGATTAAAAACTTTGAATATGCTCTCTTCATGTGCAATACAGGAAAAAAATGTACATCAGCGGACTTTTATTAAAGATCATTAATAAGTGGGATGATTATGATACAATATAATAGACATTTATTAGAAGTTGTAACAAATAGGGTTGTAATGATATACTATGTTGGGAGTGTTATTGTGTG
Organism: Artemisia argyi; assembly: GCA_030686995.1. Classification (NCBI taxonomy): domain Eukaryota; kingdom Viridiplantae; phylum Streptophyta; class Magnoliopsida; order Asterales; family Asteraceae; genus Artemisia; species Artemisia argyi. The sequence continues at coordinate 100,690,817 of CM060698.1, read as the reverse complement.
AGTATCGCATTCTAAATATGGGTTTTAGTAAAAGAATCTCAGGTCATCAAGTCATGAGCTCCACTTCTTAAGGACAGTGATTGGAATGTGCACATTTATTCTATAATATGCTCTCAGCATCACTGTCACTTTTGTGGCAGTATACTATGAGACCTTTATCTTGAAATTGTGGCTAAATTTGATGTGTTTATTCTAAATTGGAGTGTGTAGGAGAAAATTGTTGTTTTGTGGCAGTGTACTATGAGACCTTTGTCTTTTTTAAATATTTTAAGGCCATCTTATGATATATAAACAGAGATTAATTGTGACATGATTAGAAGTGAATTGGTCAAAATGGGTTTCTTTTATTTCAAACGGGCCGAATAAATTTCTTTTAGCGGAGATGTTTGAATAGCTTATTGCAACAGCTAATTAACCTTGATTCGTGCTTATTAGGGCTTTTTGGATAGCTTATATCAGTACCTATTTTAACATTGACAAGTTCTTATTAGGGGCTGTTTGGATAACTTATTTTAGCAGCTAATAAACCTTAGGCATACTCATTCCAACATCTCTAAATAACGTGTTTAGTTAGGGGTTATTTACAAGATCAGGTAGAGGTGCAGCCACAGATCTACAAAGCCTCTATGAAAGGGTGAGTGTCTATATGATGAACACTTGCTTCCATTGTTTCTTTTACTATTCGATGAGTTTCTTCTTTTATCAGATGCTAATGATTAAATTAATATTCTGTTTCTTTTGGTTTACAGAAAAATAAGAGAAAGGATCAATGACATATTAAGTACTTCATCATCTTAATCCCATTACTTCCACTTATATCAAACACAATGTTGCTACAATCATTCAACATAAAACTCTCTGGCTTGAACTCCATCAGATCATCCTACACCTTTAGATCCATACTTATCTCAGCCACCATGAAATTGACGGTTTCACCTAGCGGAATCACATACCCTTTTACCTCTACATCCTTTGTAACTTTATGAGGCAAAACGAAATACCTAGGAGGGTGTAATTAGTTGTTTTTAATTAATTGTTGCTTAGTATGTTGTATATGTGTTTAAGTCCTAATTATTGGTTTCGTTCAAGATATTAATTCCATGTTTAACAATAACGCATTTTATATTGGTTTAACTTTTTTGCAGTTTCAATGTCAGGTTCTTTCACAATGTAGACAATCAAAAAAGTATACAAAGTAGTACATACTGTTTGGCGCTATTACAGGTACATGTTTAAGGTTATTTGTTCTGTGTTTTATCTCATAAGCTACAAAGTTATGCAGTTTATTAGATTGTTTAGGCTGTAAAATAAGTTTGATAAACATATTTGCTATTTTTGACTGTTTGGAAAATTATGAGTGTTTAGATTCTGATCTAGGTGTATCGCGCTTAGAGATGGATTCTGAGAGAACACGTGGTTTTCCACAAGTTACGTTAATTACTTATTATATGTATATTCTGCCATTCGTTTATAGGCGTATACATCTATTTCTACGGTTTAGGTTTCTTACATGTGTAATGTTTTTGTTAACTGTGTAGGTGTCGATGTACAAGGTAGCAGCATGTCGACTGGCGTACGTGCCCGTGCCGACCATACGCGGCCACCTGTTAAAGGCAATTACCCATACAGTTTTGCTTTACAATGGATTCTACCGTTGGATCCATTCTTATTCCTCAACACCTTATACCTTTGAGGTACCTGTTATAATATCTAATACTAATTCCGAACACTCACAGAGTAGTTTTCCAAATTCACATGCACATTAGACAAATACATCAAACGACAACTCAAAACAACACCGAAATCCCACGCTTAAGAGTCCCGCCGCATAACTAAGCTTAGTGGACAAGAAATAACAAATGGTCTAGATGTCTCCACGTCACTCCATAGCATCAATAATAAGCTCATCCGTATAAGAAAAAACATGGATCGCTGGAATGGATCTTGATGGGTTGCAAACTAGGCTATGGACTTATTTAAGGCTTGATAAAGTAGTTTAGTTTCTCAGAGAGATATAACGTGTTACAGGTATATATATTTTTTTTATCAACCGGAGTTTGTTGTGCTTAAATGCCGGCTTTGCTTATCAAGAGTAAGACAATGCAGTTTCCTGACTTTGTTCAGCCTAATGTTGAGGTAAAAACATTTTATTTGTGGTAGAATGTGGATGCTATTTTATAAATAATTTATGAAAGTTTTGCATGCGAATGCTAAAGGCTCGAAACCGCAAATGAAAATAAATCGTGATTTTATTATTTGAAGTAATGTGCATAGGTTAGTTTTTAATACTATTGAAAGTTTGGATGTAAGATCTCCAACGATGTATTGTTATGTCTCCACTCTTATAACGTTAAATTAAGTACCTACACATGGCTATATGAGAAAATCTTATAAAAATTCGAGAATGTTGTATATACCTTTTTACTATTTTCTTCCATGAATATTGCAAATGGATTATATTATTTCAATATGATGTGGTTTTGATTTTTTAATTGTAGCGTGATTGAAAGAATCTGGTCATAAGGGACTCACAAAAGTCTGTTAAGCAATCTAAAACACCCCTTATATTAGCAGTTAACAATGAGTAGGTTGGTAGCTGCATGATTTTTAAACCAATGGTCAGTCTAATATTAGCAATCTTAAAAACCCCTTAAAGCAAAATTGTGACTCCACGTGAGCAAAATTAAATAGATAGTCTTCGTTCGGTTTCTTTTTTTCTTCTCTTTTTAACTGGTCGAGTAGATTATGATTGACATTTTTATCAATTGTTGTTATCAGTTCTCTTTAAAGTGCTTGGTGCTTATGAAACTATAAACTTTAGTGATAACACTTATCTTTATTTCCTTACCGTTGGGTTTTGTATATTGCAATTTGATTGATAAAGCACGGAAGCTATCACAACTTTAAATCGAATGACATATAGCTTAATATGGTAAGCTTAATTCGAGTTTCAAAGATTGATTTCTCATTGAAGTACCCATTTCATAGAGTGGTACTAACTGATATTTTGTTCCACGGTTCTTTCAGATAGTGAATCATAGTATTCCAGTTACACTAATTGATAGTGTGCTTAATGATACAAAGAAGTTTTACGAGCACTCAACGGAGTATAGGATGCAATTTTATGGAAGAGAAACTGAAAATGGTACAACATATGCTACTCGGAACAAGCTTGTGAGCAACTTACGAGTGGAGAAGAAAGAAAAGAAACAGCCTGAATCAAGTGAGAGATCGATGTGGAGCAAGATGGTAAGCCAAGCCCGAATATAGAACTGCTTAGAAAAGAAACTAGCTGGATCAAGTGACACTATTGAGGTAGAGCAAGATGGCGAGCGAATTCCAAGTGGAGACTTGGAAGTAAAGAGACTGGGTGCTAACTCGGAGAGATGGTTAGTGACTTGCATATAACGTTTACTTATCTTAATCATTAATGGGTAAAATATGTATGAGTGATAAAATTAGCGTAAAAGATTAAATACCACATTTGTCTTTAATGGGTTAAACGGGTTACTAACTACCACATAACATTTTTTTAGGCATGTATTTGAACAAAATTCATATACTTTGTAATGGCGGATAATTTATTAAGTTTTATTTTCTCTTATCAAATTACCATTCATTTCTTTTTGTTCTTTATTCACTGTAAAATATTTTACGATGTTCGTACTTCATTAAATGTTGCTTATTTATTCATTTGTCACCTTTTCAGCCTTTTTTAACCCGTCGGTCGGCTTTTTGATATACATGAAATTATAACAAACAAAGATGGAGAAACCAGAAATAACTCAAACTACTTCAATACTTTGCTTAATACATGAATATCGGCTTTTTTTTAAATCTTTTAGACATACACTAATACCATAACAAAATAAAATATACTCTACGTCCTTAAAAATAATTTTCCGTTAACTGACACCATAAAAATAATAATTATAAGTCATGCTCGCCCATCGGGCGGGCTTCGACATCTAGTGTATATATATATATATATATATATATATATATATATATATATATATATATATATATATATATATATATATATATATATATATATATATATATATATATATATATAGTGAGACTTTCTTACGAGAACCATCTTATCTGCGAGAACTGAGAGAACCACCAAAAACATACATGCACGCCTTCAATAATTGTATTTTTGCACATATGTTCTAAAAACAACATATATGTTTAAAAAAAACATAGTTGTTCTAAAGAACTTGATAAGAAATTGGAAATACAAAATTTTTCTTTGAATGTGTGCATGTATGTTCTTATAAGGCATGCAACGACAATATTGCGGCCGTGTGTAAGGTTTTTGTGAAAAAAGAGGATGAGTTCATGATGATATTGAAAAACATAGGTGGATACTTACGATTATTGATGATTTGCATGTATTTTTATTTTATTTTAAAAGGCGTGCATGTATGTTTTTTGTGGTTCTCTCAGTTCTCGCAGATAAGATGGTTCTCGTAAGAAAGTATATATATATATATATATATATATATATATATATATATATATATATATATATATATATATATATATATATATATTGAGATTTCTTGATTAAATTGATAATTTTATGATAAAAAGTAATTAATTATAACACTCTTGTCATTTTAGTTTAGATACTATACAATGTTTAGAAAACACTAATGATTACTTATAATAGTTTCTCAAACTATAGTTTACCAAATTGTATGTTCTCTCTCATCTTACTTGTTTTATCAAAACTGTTATGTTATCCCAGTTTAGATTACCTATGCGCATTGATACCCGCAACAACACATATTGTTTGTTAATTTGTTATCACATCGGGTAGTGTTTATGATGCTTTGAAATTTTGTTAAATCTCATTTGCTCCAAATTTATTGATATGCTTATGCTACGGATCTAATGCATAAGATCGGTTCCTATCTAGCTTTTCAACACACATGGGACGAAATTTTGTGCTGGTGTGGGAACCTAGGGTTGCGTTTAAAAAACCAAATGAACTTTATTATCTTTCGAAAATCGTTTTCATTATCATAGTTTCTACTCTTATCATTTATGTTGATTTTATAAATTGGAAATCAGAGAGCGTGAAACACATATACAAATAAGATAATAACATTGTTTCATTTGATTAACATCAGTTTGAACTTTTTCCTACGAAATAACAATGTTTCGCATAACCATCTTTCTTTTATCTTATATCACCACCGCCAACATCATTAGTGGAAACCGTCAATTCTTGATAAGAATGGTCAAGTGTCACCATTTTACACCATTCCAGAAACAAAGTTTCTTCAATCTTTAATTATTAACATACCTAATTAGAAACCGAGTAACCACTAACAAGATGACATAATGGTCAGACATACTAATAATCTAACAAGACGTGTCACGCTGAAACCTAACTGACTTTACATTTTGATTATCTGAAGAAAAAAAAAAGGTCGTAAGATACTCAATCTAAACCGTATACATATAAGTTAAATAATTGTCATTGCCAACCAACCTTAGGAAAAAAAAAAAAAAAAAAAAAAAAATCCTTTTAAGAAAAACTTTTACTACTATCCAATTAGTCCTTGTAAAGTGTAAACCAGTTGAAGACTTGATGAAATACTAATACGAGGGTGTTTTGTTTCAGCTTATATAAGTGGTTTATGACTTATCTGCTTTTGGACTTATATTTCATAAGCTAATTTTTGTGTCGTATTTTGAAACTTTTTGGTTTATATAAGTTCATTATTTTATTATGTCATAAATAACTTATATACCTTTAAAAAAAAAAAAGTTTAGTTTATGTAGCTAACAACTACGGAGTAAATAAGACATGAAACAAACAACCCCTAATTGTTTATAACGGGAAACTACCGTACAACAGCTTACAATTGAATTCATCATCATCACACCTTCGAAAACACACAACCCAAATTTCCTTTTCTTTCAAGGTAACATATTCACCTTCTATCTTCGATTATTTGATTCAATTCCGTTTAATTTATTAACCTAAATTGATATTTCACTCTATTTATACACCAATTACTTAAAATTTGTTACTTTTTTTAATTTGTGTTTTAATGAAACTGTGAAAACCTTAATTGTTAGGTTTAGGTTACTCTTTATTCTTCATCAATTTGGTTTTAAATCGATCTAATCACTTGATTCTAGGTTATTTCATTGATTGATTGTTGTATCCATTTTTACGAGGTCTCAGTTTCGCCTGATTGTTTATTAATCTGTTTGGGAGAATGTGATTTTGATGCCTGTTCAAACTGAATTCAACCTCGTTTGCTTCGAAATTGTCGTTTCATTTGCTTTGATCCAAGGTATACAATTTAGGGTACGAATGTGTAATGAAAACTTGCGATGCGTGACAAGTTTCTTCAGTTTTCATCTCTAGTTCTTTACAAAACTCTTCAAAGATGGACAACCTGTTCAAATGCGGTTACGTTATCTGGTTTATAGAATTAGTTATTATGTTCAACTGTTTACCTTCTGCGTCGTTTGTATTAATTTTATAAATAAGCTATTAAATGAGCCCTAATATTATATCATTATAGTTTGTGGGAGAATTTTTATACTGTGATTATTTACGGTCTCGATTTCACAGTTTTGCGTAATTGCTTATTATTCTGTAATTTACGTTTAGTACTGTTTGGGAGAATGTGATTCTGAGGCTTTTGAAATTGAATTAAACCTCATTTATATGTTTCGGTTACTGATTGACGGCGTATGATCGGTTTTTATGTTCCCTAGGAATGAATGTGTAACGAAAACTTGTGTTGCTTGAGAATCTAGGGCGTTTAGTTAGGGAAAGTTTCTGCATTTTTCATCTCTAGTTTGTTGGAAAACTTTAAAAATGTGCTCGATACGTATATAAATATGATAACATGGTTCCAACTGATATAGTTGTGCTACTTTTATAGAAACCAAATAAAAGAGCCAACATTTTTTTAGGTTCGTCACAATTTAAACACGATAAACTGCCCTAAATTTAGCAACTATATCATTATAATTAATTGCTAGGTTTTCTTAAACAATATTATTGAGCACTTGCAAATTAGCCAGTAACATACGAACAATAACCGTGAGCAAAAGCATTCCTCTTTAGGAATATATTTAAACGCTTGTGAGATCCGTTAAGAATAAATGTGAGAAAAAGCGTCCATGAAGAAATTCCTAAAATTTCCCCATGTTTCCGCTACTAAACAGCCCTTAGGTTTATATGTTTACTTTATCTTTCTGGTATTTATGATCATCGGAGTTGAATTAATGATATCGTGACAGGTTGAGTTGATTTGGATGGTTCAGCAGACGGATACTAAGTTTAGTGAATACGTTCTGGCAAATACGGAAACTGGTATTTCAAAGAACGATAAGAAGACAGCTTTGAGAGATTTGCAAAATGAGAATAGGAATATGGTGCCGAAATCAGATGGAAGCGCTCTTTTGAAAGATAATCGGAGTAGTGTTGAAGCGGTGAAGGTTTCAGGCGTTAAACGACCACATCCAGAGTCTACAATGAGACCTACACCTCAACAACAGACGACTACCGCTAGTAGTAGCGGGCCTCTTGTTTATGTCCGTAGGAAGACAGAATCAGACCAACATAAAAACAACACCTGTAACAAAGCAAATGACGAACTTAAGAAATCACATAATCGCGACGAAAAGAATATTGAACAATGTCCGAAGAACGATTCTACAGTATGTATTGACAAAGCTATACCTGAGCCGAAGACTTCTGAAGGCGTTTCGTCTACAACACCTTTAGCGACACTTGATACTGGGAAGTCGAATATCACATCACCTGTAGCTGATTCGAGTCGTCTTCAACTGGACAATGCAAAGGGATTAAGTTTGCAGCATTGGGGAGAACGTTTTGAACGATTGCAGAATCTTTTAAAGACTCTGGATTTGTCAAAGCAAGATGATTATTGCCAGAGTATGTGCTTCCATCTGGAATTTTATGTTTGTGTTTTTTACCAGTATATTCTAACACCCTTTATTGTTTAACCCCATTTGTCAGTGCTTCGGACCTTGTCCTCAGTTGGGCTTAGTAAAATTGCGGTTGAACTAGAAAAGAGATCAATTCAGCTTTCATTGGAAGAAAGTAATATTCAAATTTAGCCTTTATTCTTAACATTTGATACTCTTTCTTTGCTAGATTGCTTTATACTTCTGTGACATGAAATCTTTCTTAGGAGAATACGTTGTTTTAGTCATAGATGACCCTCTTGCACACGTAATTAGAAATACGCTAGGAGTTATGTGATCTAGTCACATTTTCACTTTAAGTATTTTGAGGATCCACAAGTCATTAGTCTACAATTTTCCTTATTAATCAAGATACCAACCTAAGATATGTGTTATTGATATATAGATTATTTAAGGAACATTCAACAATCTTTCCCAAGTAGGGCTGAGCAACGGGTCAAACCCGATCCGAACCGACCAAACCTGTCCCGACCTGAAAACTGATTAAGGGTAAAACGTGAACCGAGAACCGAACTGAGTAAAACCGAGAACCGAACCGAGTAAAACCGGAACCGAACCGAATCCGGTTCGGGTCGGTTTAGCTAGTTCGAACCGAATAGGTGTGTTTTGACCCGAACCGAGTAAAACCAAAATAATTATACAAAACCGAAAACTGAAACGAATAAGGTCGGTTCGGTCCGGTTTGTCGGTTTGGTTTTCGGTTGATTTTGCTCAGCCCTATTCCCAAGATTCACTTCAGATCTCTTACATGGATCTCACTTCAAATGTCTTCTCATACTGTACATACGAGTAAATTCTTAAGCTTTGCATGTTAGTGAGATATCATCAGTCTTACTCTTTACAGTATAGACTACAAGCACCTAAAAGTGACCTTACTAGACAGTAGACAGTGTCAACAATGTCTGAAATTTCATTCTCCTGAACAGTAAACATATCCTCACGGATGCATGGCTTGTCTCCATTGTAGAAATACGGTACTTAACATGAATTGCTAACTGCATACCAATTAGTAGAAAGATGACACAAAGAGCATGATCCAAGGTATAGTACCAAGTTGACTAGTAGTATTGAAAACAGAAGCATGGTGTGTTATGTAGGCATCACATGGTGTATTATGTAATATCTGATGGAATACAAATGTCAGAATGTTCAGGAGCCAAATCTGTGGCATTAGGTGATATGTCGATCTTTCTCTTTTCCTTTCTAGTAGTGTGATTTGAGCAAGGAAGTTATCTAGAATCATAGTTAAGGCTCAAAAAAAGCCACTGAAGTTGCCTTGATTAGCACCTCTTTATGCGAAGGACAGATACATTAGGAGTAGGCCAATATCAGCTCAAAGAGGAAACAGAAGCTTGACTTGAGGAGGGCATGATCAATCAAGATAAAGTAGATTACTAGATTAGGACAATAATACAGGTATCCTTTTGTGATCTAGATTAACCAACAGAGAAGTAATGATTTTTGTTGTCATCTAATTTGCTTAAATTTGGTATGAAAACCATTACATTTAGAAATGCAACCAGTGTTGTAAATATCGCTCGGCGGTACCGTGGCGGTCGACCCCCGCCAAGCGCCAAGACCGATATGGCGGTGATATATCAGCGATATATCGGAGACCATAAATTATAAAGAAATTATATGTAATTTATATAAATATTGCAAAATTCACATTATATAAGGTTTTAGTTAAATTTTTATCAACTTTAAGTGAAGCCCAATAATATGAGTTGGGCCATTTATCAATTTTAAGATACCTTTCTCTTTGTTAGTAGCAGCCCAACATTAAATAAAATACCTAAACCTAAGGTAGCCACTCTTTTCTTCTCTCTTCTTTCAACCAGGTACAGGTACTGCTACTCACCTTCTTTCAAAACATCATATGGAAACACCAATTAATCCACAACCTTTTTGTTTGTTTCTGCCTTTGACAACCGATTCATAATAACAAACAAACCTTAATCTTGTTTCTCGAACCTCACAACACCACCTCCAATGCAAAACATCAAAAGTCTCTACCTTAGATAGCCGGACTTGCTTCAAATCGCCACGGTAGGTACTTGTTTTTCGTTTTTAGATTGATTTTGACTGCCGATTTTAACCGATTTTGACCAAAACCATTTTTTTACCGATTAGTGAAAAATCGTATCGGTTGACCACCGATAAGCAATATATCAGTGATATATCGGCCGCCAAGACCGATATTTACAACACTGAATGCAACCAAAGGTTTTTGAGGTTAACAAGAGAATGAACATAATAATACATGATAAGGTACTTGCCGTTTCAAAACATCTACGAGAACCAGGACATAGTCAATCATCTGGTCTTTTAGAAATACTCTTAATTGAGGACCTTGATGTCTTAATTGCGCCCCCTCAAATGATAAAGAGCCTAATTAGGAGTCAGCATTGTAGAGCCAACCTCCGGCGTTAGTTTATCTCTATACTAGTTCATTTTGTTAAGGGGTGAAAATACCTAATGGTGATAAATACTTGTTTGTATCATCACCATGAATTGAGGTTTTAAAAGAACTTCTGTTTAGGTATTTTTACATTACCAAAAGTCAACAATGATGTAGAAAATTCGAGAACAGGATGGTGATGACACCCCCTAGATAGGTAAAACAGGCAATGAACACGAATGTGTTTACCCATTCACAACATAAACTAGAAATAAACTCAGCCTAGTGGTTATGCAATCACAGGGGACTAATGACTTGCACATCAAGCATGCTAACATCAGCCTAAATGTAGAGGTCAAAGTTCCCCTAACATAGGAAGACGCTAGGAGTTATGCGATTTAGTCACGTTTTCACTTGAAGTATATTTTGAGGATCCCCAAGTCGTTAGTCTAATTTTCTCCTTGGATAGGTAATTTAAATCCTCCCTCTCAATCATCCTTGAAAATCACTTATCATCAATCAAGATAACCAAATCTAATCATCTAACATTCTCTATGTGAAAAGCAACACTATATAGTAATCAGCACTTGTGTTTCTAAATGCTTTGATAGAACTTAGAAAATCGAATCTGAGGAGTTTTATTAGGGCATACGAAGCAACAAATCTTAGAAACTTTTCTTTTGTATATGAAGCTAGAAGGGGAGAAGGCTGATCCATAAATACCCGCACCTCATCACAACCTAAGAAATGTGTTACTAATAAATAAATGATTTAAGGAACATTCAATAATCTTTCCCAAGATTCACTTCAAATCTGTTACATATATCTCACTTCAAATGTCTTCTCATACCGTACATGAATTCTTAAGCTTGCAAGTTAGTGAAATATCATCAGTGTTAAGCTTTACAGTATAGACTACTAGCTCCTAAAAGTGACCTTGCTAGACAGTGTGAACAGTATCGGAAGTTTCATTTTCCTGAACAGTAGACATATCCTCATTGATGCATGGCTTATCTCCCATTCAAGAAATATGAAACTAACATGACTTAGTTTACTGCATACCGATAAGTAGAAAGATGACACATTCGGCATGCTCCAAAATATTGTGCCAAGTTGACAATTAGTGTTGGCAACAGACGCATGGTGTACAACAACACAACAATACCCAATCTCGCGGAGTGAAGTACGGGGGAGGTGAGGTGTAGACAGTCACACCCCTATTTGAGGGTAAAGGGACTGCAACAGAAGCATGGTGTGTTATGTAATAAAGGCATAGTCATGGCGTCAGATGGTGATGGAATACAAATGTCAGAATGTTCAGGAGCCATACCTGTAGCATTAGGTGATATCTTGATCTTTCTTTTCTCTTGTTGTGATATGAGCAATTAAGTTCTCTAGAAGCATTATTCAGGCTCAAAAGAAAGCTACTGAAGTTGCCTTGATTGGCACCTCTTTATGCGAAGGGCAGATACATCATGAGTAGGAGAATACCTTGACTTGAGGAGGGTATGATCAATCAAGATAAAATACCTTACCAGATTAGGACTATAATACAGGTATCCTTTTGTGATCTAGATTAACCAACAGAGAAGTAATGATCTTTCTTGTCATCTAATCTGCTAAAGTTTGGTACAGAAACCATTACATCTAGCAAATGCAACCCAAGGCTTTTGAGGTTAATAAGAGAAGTGAACATAATAATACATGATAAAGTACTTACTCTTCAAAACATCTACGAGAACTGCTGAACTGGACATAGTCAACCATTTGGTCTTTTAAAACTTTTAGATCGGCAATTTTTTCACACCCTATACCACCTATCTCATAAAATATCTCACAAATGTCTCCAACGAGACTTAAATCCACAACCTCTTGGTTGGTAGGCAACTCACATACCACTAGGCCAAAGGCCTTAGGTGCTTAATTGAGTACCTTGCTGTCCTAATTGTGTCCCCTCAAATGATAAAGAACCTAATTTTGAATCAAAATTGTGGAGCCCACCTCCAGCATAGGTTTACTAGTCCATTTTGTTAAGGGGTCAAAATGCCTAATTGTTCATATAAAATGCCTAATTAAGATGGCGTGTGAAGTGATACTATGATTGGAGTATTCTTATTCCTGGGATAGTGGGATGTGACGTGAGAATGTGATTCAATAATCCTTAGGTAGATGAATGGATAATATTATTAATGTAGTGTTGAGTCCACTAGTAGTGAGTGTTAAGTGCGCTAGTAGCGTGAAAAGCAGAATCCTCATGGTTGAGATTGAGAGTACTATGTTGTGGTAAGGTTGTGTTCATTCGCTTATATCGTTAGAGAAGCTCTGCTAGTAATTTGCACTTGCACCTTAGTAACCGGACATTGTCAACCACCAAATCTGTGATGTCATTTCATTTTGGCTTAATGAAGGGGAGTTGGAGCATAAAGCTGGAGATCCCGTGTTCAGACCCGCGCATTTTGTTTGTTGTCTGTGGGCTAACGTGATTTACCTCTCCCAACCTCTCTTTCTTGGAATTCTGATGAGTGCTCATATGGACATACAAAGATATATAAACTACACCCTAAGAAACAGTTGCAGAAATCAAACAAAAGAACAAGAAACTTGAGGGCCAAAACAAAGAAATTGGATTTGGAAGAACCCAATTAGATATCTTTAGACCTTGCATCTTTCCTTGGATTGCTAGCACTTAACTTTAGAGGAGCCAAAATTTGGAATATTGGCACCTGAAGCCGGGTTCATAGTGCTCTGCTTGACGAACAGCGCTTTGGTTGTATTTAAAAGTGGTTTTTAGATTCAGATATAAATCTATGTGGGTTTTAATTCAAATGCTAGCGATGTAGTTATTTTTTATGTACACTGATAGAACTTGGTTCAGTTAACTATTGAGCATTATATGAATGTATTATGCATACTCTTAACCATAATGAACACTTAATTTTGATCTTGCAGCAAGAGAGGTCCAACGCGCAAAACTTGTGGATGTGCTCAATAATTTTCCCAGAAATGCTGTGGAACACAAGTCAATGAAGTGAAGCCCTTTTAGTTTTTAGGTCAATTGTGCATGTTAACCAATCGCCATTGTAATATTCTGGTTAGCTCTTTCTGATCAACACCAAAACCTACCTTACCAGACACACATGACTCGACTAATCTTTCGTTTAAAGTTCTGTTTGTGTAGCTTCGCTAATGTTCTTTACTCCGCTAAATAATTGTAGATACAATTGTCAATAGTTACTTTTTATTTTTTTATTCTCCAGATATTATCCTTTCTTGTTTGTTACTTTGTTCTAGTCTTTCTTGTTCAATTTACCTTCAAATGTAAATAATTTTAACTTTTAGGGGGGTCATTGTAATTTTTACATCAGATAAAAAACATGAAGCGAAAATTTAGGACCAATGTAATCACGTTCATTAAATTAATTTTACCAAACTAAAACAAATAACTGAAAATAACTGCCATAGTGTGTGTAACCGTTTCCACTAACCACCTCTCTATATAACAACCCAATAACCCATTTCTTCAACTTTTTTCGTTTCTCCATCTGTGTGTTTGTTATAAAGATGAACCAAGATATGATCATGGGTGGTACTGATATCACTTCATCAGATATGCAACTCTGGCCATTTTCTGCGGATGATCACGAGATTTTCCGCTCGAGTGTCCACTTTTCTGACGTTCGTCCAATCACTACAATACATCCCACCCGTCAACAGAATGTGAAAAAGAAACGAACAAAGATGATGAGGGTGCAGAACGAGAAGACTGTTGTTGGTGGTAGTTCGAGCTCAAGCAAGCCCAAGTATACAAAGAAACCAGACCCTAATGCTCCGAAGATCACTACTCCCTGTACTGAATGCGGGAAGTTGTTTTGGTCATGGAAGGCCCTTTATGGTCACATGCGTTGCCACCCTGAGAGGACGTGGCGTGGGATTAATCCGCCATCCAATGTGTACACTCCACCCCCGATGCTTACGGTGGCAGATCATGGTGGTGATTCAACTGTTGTGATGACTGATGAAGAGCGGTATGTAGCGTCGTGCTTGTTGATGCTGGCCAACGGTCCAACGCGAATAGGTGGTTATGAAGAGATGGGTCAACCAGGGGTTTTCGAGTGCACAAGTTGCAAGAAGGTGTTTGGGTCCCACCAGGCTTTAGGGGGTCACAGGGCGAGTCACAAGAATGTAAAGGGGTGTTTTGCAATAACGAGAAAGGAAGGCGAGTTGGAAGGTGATTCTGATAGAAACTGTGAAGGAGAAAACATCAATACGATGATGACGATTACGGGTAGTAGTAGTGAACACAAGTGTAGTATTTGCTCAAAAGTGTTTTCAAGCGGGCAAGCGCTTGGTGGGCATAAGAGGTGCCACTGGGAGAAAGAAGATTCCGTCGTACAAGCTGCTTCAACATCAGTAGTCTCACAGGGTCGGTGTAATCTGGATTTGCTGTGTAGGTTGGAACTGAATGTGCCTGCACCTCGAGAAGATCATCCAAGTGGTTCAAATGTGGGTCTGGATTTAAGATTAGGACTTTGATAAGAGTAATGTCATATTATCATGTATAACTAACTGTGTTAGTAGTATGTTACTGTTGGATACATATACTTGAAACTATTAATGGTATAGTACTGGTTTCAATAATAATGATTAGTCCTGTTGGGCTTTGCTGAACCATGTCCAAGTGCGATAGGTTCATCTTCTGATAGGCATCCGTCCTTCGGCAACAAGAGTTGGTCATAGAGTAGATAAGTCCATGTTATAAAATGCATAATGGCTACTGTAGTATATAAACAAAAATGAAAGTAAAAACTTGTAGTATGTGATAACCATAGTACACGAAACAATCCAGGCAACAAAGTTATTCAATCTGCTTATGAAGACTAGTTATTTCTTTTTTGGGATGCTGCATAAATTACAGCATAATACTTCAACTCTTACATTCATATAAATTACACCCGCTTTGTCTTTTATGAACTCAAGTGCTGTACTGTTAATGGTGCCTGTTTAGGGTCACACGAAATGATCTCTTTAAGTTTACCAACTAATTAAGAAATTAGCTAACATCCTTGATTTGACTTCTAGTTGTTGCTTTGAATGATAATCGAAGAATGATGCCATTGATATGATCATGAACCATTGTATTGACGTAGTCTAGAAAGAGTTATCAATATTTCATTGTTCCCTCTACTTGGTATGGTTCTCATTGCCTCCTCGATCATTTTTCAACCGAAGTTTATCTTTCTCTTGCGTTGGGCCAATATACATTGGCTATGCAAATGACATCCGACTCGGTATGTTCACTCGTATCATAACTAAGAAGGAATAAACATGTTCCTTCATGGAGAAACACATCTTTAGTTAAGGAAGTTGTAGTTTGGCTGTTTGGGAAATGAAAATTTTGTATGGCAGGCAAACATGGATAAAGAGACAACATGTTTATACAAGGTCCAGGCCCATTATTTTTTGAGTCCATGACAACTTTGTGTATAAGAAACTATATTAGATGTTTTTGAAGCCTTTCTTATTTGCATTACACTTTTTTTTTTTATGAGATTAACAAGTACGTTAATACTAAACAACACCTAATTACTATATGACATTGCTCATTGCCAACATAACAAGTTGCAAATTGGTTAACAGGCACAATAAATAAAGTGGCTGGAGTATCCTATTGAGCCGATTACATAGTTCACTTATGAGGCTGCCCAAAAGGTGTGTAAGTTATACACTTGACTTCCACTTAAAAAGAGCCACATTTTTCTTTGTCCTACAACTTCTCTTTATTTTATGTCATTATGTGTGTAACGGTGTCAATTTGTTCTTATCGCACAGGGTCTGTGAAAATCATAAGACGGCTCTGCCTCGATAAGCCGGTTAAAAAACAAGAATATTAATAGCATGCAATGTAAATATTGTAAAAATCAAGGGAATATTGAAAAATTGTATTAATCAGATTCGCTAAACAATGAAAGTTACAAAACATTATATAGAAAACAAACTAACATAATTCTAGGAGCAAGACAGGCCTAAACAAGTAGGCCGAGCCTACAAGCGTTATTAGCTAACAAATATTTCCTACTCGCTATGCTCATCTTTATATTGATTTTTGTAAAGAATATTGGATTCTTTATATGGTGAGACAAAATTAGTTTCCGCCAAAATGCTTTCGTTTAGTTTTCAAAAATGAAAGTACTATTATTAGTTACTAAAATAAAAACAAAAAAATACCTAAATTTTTATATTAAATTAAAAAACTCGATGACCAAATCCATCATCTTCCGTGTAACAATTTGGTTTATTGGCATTCCTAGTAGTTGTTTAAATCCTCTTGCTCATATATTTAATTAGCTTGATTGTAATCAGATAGTAAGCAAGTATAATTAAAAATATCCAACTTGCTTTTGTTTCCCCCCATTATTGAAACACCCTTTGGTTAAATAACATCATTAGGTAAGAAAAATGTGTAACACAAGACATCTATACCGAACCGACCTTTTTTGGTTCAATTTTGATTTTGTATATTTATTTCGGTTTTTGTCGGTTTCAGTTCGATTCAGTTTTTGTCGGTTCGAAACCAGAAAACCGACCTGAACCGAGTTATTCGGTTCGGTTTCGATTTTGATATCTTTCTCGGTTTGAGTTTTTTCATTTTTGGGTTTTCGAGTCGGATCGGTTTTTGTCAGTTCGGGTCGGGTTTGACCTGATGCTCAC
Organism: Artemisia argyi; assembly: GCA_030686995.1. Classification (NCBI taxonomy): domain Eukaryota; kingdom Viridiplantae; phylum Streptophyta; class Magnoliopsida; order Asterales; family Asteraceae; genus Artemisia; species Artemisia argyi. The sequence goes on along the minus strand of CM060698.1, from coordinate 100,673,713 downwards.
CCTTAGTTTTTAATGATATATCTTTATTCATACTTATATCATAAATTTTGTAACAAATTCTTCATGTCTTCTATCTAATGATGTTTTTAGCTGTTTGATAATTGTATCATCCCTTAACATCTATTTTCATCTAAAAAAAATGAATAGTAATACAGGGTATTTTGGTTTTTACACGTCATGCATGAGTCATGACTAATTATATATTGTTTTACTTAGCTTTTTCTCTTTAGCTTCAAATTTATCTATTTTTTCTAATTTTGTTTACTTCACACGAAAATAAATACAACAAAAAAAATATATTCACTATCGATTTTGTTTTTTAAAACAACGCCACACTTGAAATCCGACTCTTTAGTTAAACCATCCAAATAGGCAGGCCCCAAGACCCGAGCCATATATTCACTATCGATATAAACAAATTACATTACTAAAACTTAAAATAAATATAGATTTAATCCCGATGCAACGCGCGAGTATTAAATAACTCGTTATCAATTATTTAATAAAAATAACATGTTCAGATGTTCCTGGTTATTATACATGTACACATTTCGTCACAAACAAATAGAAAATTATTTATACGGTTGACAATAATAGTATAGTGCAATAATTTGTTTGAACAATTTGTTTCCTCTTGGGAGAAATTATTGTTTACCTACATGACGCTCATCATACCAATAATAGAAGCTATTTTATTAAACTTTAGAATTATTGTAGGATTTGACTTTTGAAACAGATTAATGTTTGACATTTTAGTTAGATTAACATTAACCAAGTTTGCCTTGGCCGAAGTCAACTGCACATAACGTCTCGGGTACTTAAGTACGCGTGCCCAATATTTTATATCGACTTATCCATTATTTGTAAATTACCACGGCCTAATTAAGCGAAATACAACGACTGAACGACATAGTATACACAAGAATGTTTGTTTTGAGTAAGTTGGAAGTTCATTGATGTTTGATTTTGATCAAATATGTTTAAAAGAGAATGAAATTTCATTTAGACAAAAGTTCAAAATACATTTATGTGGTTTGTCAAAATCTCGTTTTACATCATTTTTTTATTTTTTAGAACAAAATCTTCCACCGTTAGTAAATTGGTACAAATACATCCCTCAGTTAGTAATATCAGTTACTATGGACTAACGATGCAAATGATTTTTCGTTATCTCCTAAAAAGAGTAAAAATAGTTGCATCGTTAATCCTCATTGAGTTAAAATATTTGCATCGTTAGTCTTCATTAAGTTAAAATATTTGCATCGTTAGTCCTCATTGACTATAGAGTTAAAATATTTGCATCGTTAGTCCTCATTGAATTAAAATATTTGCATTGTTAGTCTTCATTGACTATTCTTACGTTTTTATCCTTTTTCGTCCATTTTTCTTACGTTTCGTCCGTTTTTATCCGTTTTGCCCGTTTTTCTCATGTTTTATCAGTTTTCATCCATTTTTCTCATGTTTTATTCGTTTTTCTCACGTTTTTATCCGTGCTAATACACTTTTATTCATTTTCGTCTATTATTCTACGTTTTCATCCGTTTTTCTTATATTTATCTTGTTTCATCCATTTTTATATATATAATATGTATGAAAACGGATAAAAATATATGAAAATAGATAAAAATGTATGAAAACTTGACATTTGATAAAAATGTTTCTGAATCGATTTTAAATCACGATTGTGACCCCTTTCTGGTCCGAATCATCAAAAGTGTAAAACACAAAAAAGTGTCCGGACTAATGTTTTACATAGAGACACGCAAAATTTTAACTTGAAATGGTGGCTGTTTACTACCAAAACTTAAGCGGTTATTAATTTGGTCAAAAACCGCTTAAGTTTTGGTAGTAAACAGCCAATATTTCAGGTTAAAATCTCGCAAGTCTTGATGTAAAACATTATTTCAGACAACTTTCGTGTTTTACACTTTTGATGATTCGGACAAGAAATGGGTCAAAATCGTGATTTAAAATCCATTCAGAAATATTTTTATCAAATGTTAAGTTTTCATACGTTTTTATCTATTTTCATATATTTTTATTTGTTTTCATACATATTATATATATATAAATGAATGAAACCAGATAAAATATAAGAAAAACATATGAAAACATAGAATAATAAACGAAAATGAATAAAATGTATGAGCACGGATAAAAACATGAGAAAAATGGATGAAAACTTATAAAAACATGAGAAAAACGGACGAAAACGGATAAAAACAGACGAAAAAAGATAAAAACGTAAGAATAGTTAATGAGGACTAACGATGCAAATATTTTAACTCAATGAAGACTAACAATGCAAATATTTTAACTGAATGAGGACTAACGATGCAAATATTTTAACTCTATAGTCAATGAGGACTAACGATGCAAATATTTTAACTAAATGAGGACTAACGATGCAAATATTTTAACTATATAGTCAATGAGGACTAACGATGCAAATATTTTAACTTAATGATGACTAACGATGCAACTATTTTAACTCTTGTTAAGAGATAACGGAAAATCATTTGTATCGTTAGTCCATAGTAACTGAAATCACTAACTTAGAGATGTATTTGTGACAACTTTACTAACGGTGAATGATTTTGTTCCAAAAAAAAGAAAAAAATGTAAAGCGGGCTTTTGACAAATCACAAGAATGTATTTTGGACTTTTTTCTTTTATTTATGAAAATGTTAATGATTAGATGTAACTTAGATAATCAAGATACAAGAAGAACACCTTTCGAGCAAGCTTTTTTCAACTGCCTTAATAACGTTTGAATGTTGATCAAATTTGTAAAATGATGTTCAGTATATACTAGTTCTCCAAAAGGTTTAAATCGACGGGAAAACACTTACCCCGTGAATTAGAATGAACAACATGATATAATTTCTTAAATAAACAAAATATCAGAACATACAAATAGTAGCCCTCGCGAAAACTAAGCTAGAAAACAAAGTCAGGTAGATTATAAACGATGACATTGGCAGTTTAGTATTATATTAAAGGCAAAATAATCAATCTAAAAGGTTAACTTAGTGATTAAGTATTAAATTAAAGCCTTATACCATAAGTCATATTTAACCTTCTAAAATACATATGCCTCATAAGAACGAATACTTAATTTGTATAGACCATATGAACTTTTATTTTATTTTTTATTTTTTAGAACGGCAATTTTTTCACATCTATGCCACCTATCTCACACATACCTCCACTTGAAATTTGAGCAGACGTTCCAGTGTGATTCTTTTCCTCCGGTAATCGTTGTATTTGGTCATTCGCTGTGAGTGTAAATCTAATTACATTACTCACACTCACATCGCATAAACAACTTTCTGAAATAAAAAACCTCGCATGACATAAGAGTGCAAATTGATAGTAACGAAATTAATAACGACACATGTCTCATTTTTTTAAGGTAATAATAGATAGATGATCATATACCAATTGGGAGTTGATTGGCACACTCTCATTTTTTATTCGCACACTCCAATGTACAAACTGGCAAAGCAGCATCAAACAAATGTACAACTGTTTATAGCGCAGGATGGAGTGTGCAAATAAAAAAGAAGAGTGTGCAAATCATTAGCCATACCAATTTGACTTAAGAAAAAGTATTGGATCATGTCAGCATGGGCCCCATGCGTGGCCACACGACTCCAATGAATCCACGTGGTGATGACCTCAAATAATAGAAGTAGTAATCTAAAAGACTAACTAATATAAAAACTGTTTTACAACGTAAGTTCAATGTCGAGAGTTGTTTCTATAAATACTTAAATTGCCAACGAACTTTCCAAACCATAGGAGTTAGCCGAATACTTCCACGAGAAACTCATGGGGTCATGCAGGAAAGGGGTGTCGGAATGGTGTGCAACGAGAAAGTCACATTAATACATGTGTATAAAGTCGTTATAATTGTAAATTTAGGGTCATTGAGGTCGTTGCAGTCTCAAAGTATTATAATTTGAGGGTTGTCTAGATTGTTGTTTTAATACCTAAACATGTTATAATAGTATATAACTCTCTAACATAATACTTCTTAGAATAGCTAGATAACGTGTACGCATAATAACTTAATCCCTTATCGGGATATTATGTTTAGTAAAACCGTACAACCATCGGTTATAATGTACGAGTATATAATCGCACAAATATAAGGGTTATATAAACAATTTAGATTTAAAGGGAGTTAAAGTTTAGTTGAGATTTGTGTGGAGCACGTAAGCATATCTAGTGGTGTACATGTCTAATACTAGTAATATATTTAATGTTACTCCATACCAAATTTAGGTAAGCCAACTGCCAATAACTCAATCAAGAAATGAGTTAAAGTTTAGTGGTGCATTGTTGGTACTCCGTAATTCATATGGCACCCTTATTTAGAAAGTACAATTTGTGGTCCCATTCCCATAGCTCTAGCAAAAGTTCGTTAATTTAGATATCGAGAGAAGAGAGAAGAGAGAAAAAAAAAAAAAAAAAAAAAAAAAAAAAAAAAAAAAATCCAAAATTTAGTTTGTGAGCTTATTAGTAGCTTTTGGAGTTTGTTTTCTTATCAATATGTTAAGTTTCGTTCATATAGCAAAGTTTATCAAAAGTTTCGAGAAATACAAGCCAAATGAATTTAACGAACGTTGTCTAATCGTGTTGTCTGTTGAACGACATATGATTCATTGTCAAATACTCAAATCATACGGGAATTTGATGAACGTGGTATGACTTTCAATTAGATCATTGTTGTTATAAACTTAACACAAAATAAAATCTTGATTTCTACTTCAAAATAAGAAAATGTTGAAACTCGATAAGGGAAATGGAAAAATGGGTGAGAAACGCTGTTTCCATATTAGCAACATGTCAACCACTTTTTGTTCTTAACACCTAAAACAAATAATTAATCAAATTATTAACTAGTTGTGAACTATTTAATTGGTAATGTGACGCGATCCAACGTGTTACTAACTATGCTTCTTTTTTTAATTAAGCAAATTAGGTAAGATAGATAAGCATACTATTATGCAACTATTTAAATTTCTCTTACGAAATTGTTTTTTTTTTTTTTGGTTATCTTGTCTTAAATATATACTAATGGTGTTGGTTAATGTCAACACGCAATGTAATTTCGATAGAATATCATGTATAAGCATGTGACTGATAGATTGTTGTATTTAATATTATGAAAACGTCAAAAATGAAATAAAAATATTTGAGTAATTTTATGAAATATTTGTAAAGATAAAAGAGAGTGGAATCATGTAAAAAGTCTTTAGTTTGTAAAGTTTAAAAATGAGAGAGTAGACTGAAACAAATGAAAAAAATATTTGAAGAATCTGAAATACTTTTGAAGAAGAAGGGAATGAAATTGATTCATAATTTGCTGAAAAAAAAATGTAGAAAAACAATAATGAAAAACCTTGGGTCGAAATTTTTATCTATAGAACTAGTTATAATACCCGCGCACGCGCGAGTTTTTTTTTTTTTAATATTTTGAAATAATTATTTAGAAATTTTAATACTATTGTTAATTGCATCTTATCTATATTTTTTGTATTTATCTTCTACTTGTGTTGTGGATACATATAAAATAAATAATCTTTTTTTAAAATATCTTATTTATATTTTTTGTATTTATCTTCTACTTGTTTTATGGATAAATATAAAATATTATCTAATAAGAAAATAATTTTTTTTAATAAAATTATTATTAAATCAGGTATGAATTGATTTTTTTGAAATGCAAAATTCCCAATAGGGGTTTTGTTTTATTATTTAAAAGATAACTAGTTATAATACCTGTGCGTGCACATGATTTTTAAAATTTTGTTTTGATTATATATTATTATCGATTAAGAAATGAACCACTCAACATGTTTCAAATGGTTTTACTTGGTGGACTAAAAATAAAAAATCATATGTATATGTTATAACCTACTTATTATAAGAAAATGTTTTTGGATTAAAAATTATATTTTATTATTCAAGCAAAATCGCATGATGATACTTGACTTGCATGATATATTAATGATATATGCTTTTGTTTTGCAAACCCGTGCTATCAATTTACGATATGTTTTGTAATTATGGTATTTCTTTCACTTATATTTTCGTTAAAATATGTAGCATATTTAGATACCTTTGAAGATTGATTCATTTTCTTGATTATGAATAACCGTCATATCATTTTTACTAATGTACCTTTTTGTTTGAAAGTTGTATTTTCATAAGTTTGTGTTATTTACTTCTCATGTTTGATCATAAAATTACCAAATTAACATAGATATTTACAATATAACTTCTTTATTACATAAAGAGAAACAAACAAATATGTAATAGGTAGAACTCAAATTTAATCTTACGTTTATGTATAATGTATTACTCCCTCCGTCCCAAATTTATTGTCCCCTATTGACTTTTTCGGTCTTTTTTTCTCAACTTTGACTATAAATATTTTTGTTTGTGTTATACAATTTTTGATAAAAATTATACCAAATGAAAATGCATTTTAAACTCAATCCGTTCATATATTTTGTATCAAGTATTATGTAATATAAACAAAAATATTTAAGGTCAAAGTTGAAAAGTAAAGACCGAAAAAGTCAATAGGGGACAATAAATTTGGGACGGAGGTAGTAGAATAATTTTTCTCTAAGCCCGAACTATATAAGAAAATTATTATTACTTGTATAAGTAATTATAAATGCATGAAAAAAATGACAGAGAGTACATTCGCAAGTCTTTTAGGATTGTTTGAATCCTTACTGAACTTTCACTTTAATGCAACTTTCTTCACAATTGGCCTAAATCTTACACCCATATTTTAAATCGTTGGTTGACACCTATAGTGTTATCAATGACAGCAAATACCTGCTAAGTTTCATTAACTCATTCAAAGACAAGTTACACTCCAAAAATAATTCCTACCATAAAATTCCCCATAAGGCACTAAAACACATCTTTGGTACATTAAAATACATTTATGTATTATCTAAATCAGCAACTCAACTAAATTATACATTCATACCTTGAACATGCGTAGAAAATCCTTCCACGACAATCATGTGTTGATACTTAATCCTCCTCTAAAAAACGCACACAACAATTTACATTACACTTTAGTGTGTACGATAAGATGATAAAACTGCAAAAACCACTAACATGTTACATTATAGTGAGAATAACAACAAAGTTAGTTATAACATCAAATAAGAAAACTTCATATTAGAACTAAAGGAGTGTTTGGTTATGCTTATTGGCTTATTCAACTACCATAACACAATAAGTGTATAATAAAGCTATAAGCTTTTTTTAGAAGCTTAGTGAAAAACCCCTAAACTCACAACTTATTCTATTATAGCTTAGTGTGTTTATAGTAAAAACACAAATATTAAGTGTAGAAGTATTAAATAAAACATAAAAAAAAAAGTTACTAAAAGTTGGTGTGTATAACAAAAAAGTTAAACCATAAAAAAGGTTACTAAATACTATCAGCTAGATAATGCATAAGCCAAAGTTCTGTTGAGATTTCTTTCGGATTCTATTCAGAAGCAAAAAGAGGTTTACACATAAAATCATAAGTATAGAATAATAGTTGTATCTCACATAATGAACGTTATTACAAAATCATATATAGTTTTTATTAGGTTATTACGTTACTATGTGAGATACAACCATTATTCTATACTTATGATTTTATGTGTAAACCTCTTTTTGATATCATGTTGTACAAAATATGTAAATTTAGTAGCACATAATGAACGTTGATATCATGTTGTACAAAATATGTAAATTTAGTAGCACATAATGAACGTTGATGAAGTTAAAATATGCTCCGTAAAGTTTTTAAAATGTTTTTTTATGGATATCTATATACAAATTTTAAATAACAATTTAATGAGTCGTTGTTATAAGTAGAATCGCGTATATTTATTTTCATATCAAAGTATCGTGCTTACCATTTGATATTTATATTCCCGTTACTAAAAATTTAACCGTATTTCAAACCCGTGTACGCATAAATTAAACTTTTAAATAGTAACATGAGTCCTTATTTTAAAAAGTATTCTAATTGATGAAAGTTTAAAACTAACATTAGTTTAAAAAATACATTTAACGTATATTAAAACTAATTCGCATATTTACCAAATTTTGTAATTTTAATGATGAAAATCTAAAAACTAATACTTATACTCATGTAATTTTAAACAAAGTTAATATTATAAAGTATATGGGGTATAAAGTGTAAGGGGTTATTTGTGTTTTTTATAAAATTATTAAAAAAATATGAAAACTTGTAATTTTACACTTTACTATATATAAATTATTTAAAATCCAGTCACTAAAGTTTTATTAATTACTTCATCTCTTTTTAAGTTTTTGTTTTCATAAATTTGACATCTATATTTTTCTGCATTTATTTTCTTAGCCAAATTTCTACACCAAATTTATTAAGTTTGACCAAAATCAATTTAATTTTGACTTTTTATTGACCAATCACGTTGCTCGATTTCGCCTACGTGGCAAAATCGAGCTCTGCTATTGGTCTAATTTTTTTCATTAAGAAAGGATTTGCAAAAACACTCCAAAATGATGTAATTCTTTTATTATATAAAAGATTTTATTTATCACCAAATAATCGTAAAGAAGATATAAATTTTCTTAACAATTTTTAATTGGGATAATTCCCTAAATACCCCATTGCCTTTGTGCTATTTACATCCAGCCTCAAACTTTTCTGCTTACGAACCTAGACCGGGCAACCCTGGACAATTAGGCAACTCAAACCAGTAAGTGACAAGTGTGACTTTACTGATTACGAGGTGATGAATCATAGGGCAACTGGTCTATATCGATATAACAATTGGGCAACTGGTCTACTTTGGTAAAATAATGTAGGACACACAGCGACACATAGTTGGTAGTTCAAGTTGCCCAGTTGCCCAGTCTAATTTCGGAAGCAAAAAAATTTTGAGGCTGAATGTAAATAGCACAAAGATAACTGAGATATTTAGAGAATTGCCCCTTGTTAATTTCACAATCTCTTCTTTGTTTTCAGTTTTAAAAAACTTTTTCAAGTATTTTATGAACTGAAATCTTTTTCCAAGTTAGAGTCTTTCTACATGTTTGTTTCTCAACTAAAATATGCAATTCTAGAACTTATGTATGCTAGTGTTAACATTATTATAAATGCTTTATATTTCTAATCATCCCCACTTATATATGCCTATATAACTCAAATACATCATCAAATTTGGTCAATTATTGACCAAAACAAGAATAATAACATAGACACCAATTAAGGGGAAGATTCTAAAAACGAAATCCTTAAACATGAGACATGTATACATATTATCAACGATATTAACTTGGCTGATTTTCACACCAAACTATAAATCAACCTAGAGAAACTTATACAAGAAAGTTACATCATGATAAATTGTATTTTCCAATACAACTCTTCAACTCATCAATCGACATGCTTCTTTGCCTTCGCATTATTTCATTATCCAAATGTATACGTTGTCTATATGTCTTGTAACAGAACTCGAACAATTCAACACATTGGTATTAATTATTACTAATAGAAGTTTGAATAGTAAAAGATATTATGGAGGTGATTTGCACACTCTCAAAAATGATTGGCACACTTAAAATGTGAGTGTGTTGACATTTATACCCTTACAGGATAAGAATAAGTCCAAACAATGTGAGGGTATAAATGTCAACACACTCAAAATTTGAGTGTGCCAATCATTTTTGAGAGTGTGCAAATCACTTCCTTATTAATAATATTAGATGCAACTGTATATGTAGCGTACTTTGCACTTTTGTTATTCCTTATATGATGTTAGTGGACTACTTATAACAAAAATGTTAAGTTTTGTACTTTGTAACATTAATTAGCAATTTAGCATTATGCATTGTTTGATATATTCTTCAAAAACTACAACCGAAACAATAAATTTTGAAAACAAAAAAGTAATCTGTCGTGCATTTTTAGAGTTGCAAAACCATTTGATGGTCTTTCTGGTTATTTGCAATGAAATGACATAAAAGCCAAGTTCACTTAAAACCACAATGATCTTTACAGATGTGACAACTCAACAATAGTAGGGAAACCGATCATCCAACCTTAAATAAGTAACGACTAATGTTTTCATTAGGTTTTAAATTGTATATCTTTTAGTGAAAGAAGAAAAAAGTGCCATTTTTGTTTTACTTTTCTTTTTGTTATATCTTAAAATAAAAACATTAATCAATCATATATAGTCACATTTAAAGTACTATTTCATTTAGTTTTATTTAATTTTATTTTTATCAAAATTCAAAATCTTAAAAGAGAAAGAACTTCACTAAACATAAAGTAATTGGTAATTTTCTTAATTAAACTAATTAAGTAGTAATTATTAAGTGGCTGAGATGCTTATGTGCAAAGTAAAAAAAATTAGGCATATCTTATGCTTGTAAATGATAAACATAGTTCTTAGAGCAAGGTTTATTAATCTTTTATACAATAAGAGAAAATACTTAATCGAGTCCCCCCCCCCCCCCCCAAAAAAAAAAAAAAAAAAAAAAAAAAAAGTTGAAAATGGGGAAAATACATACGGAAAACTGTGTATACTTGTGTGGTGTAATTATCAAATTGCAACACGGTTTATTGAGATATTCAAATGACACACGAGATATGGAATTCAGGGAAACAATTTTTATATTGTAGTTATTAAATTAAATTAACTTAATACTAAAAATCCGTGTATGCAACCGGGAATATAACATATACAAATATAAATATTCATTAGATTTTACTTATGTTAAAATTTCGTGTGTAGCTCCAAAGCTAGTTTATATATAAAATGAAAATTATTTGCATACTTAATTGATAATTAATAAATTTAAAAATAGACATAATAGTATGATTATAGCATGTGCTGATTTACGACTCATGAAATACATTACCTGACACTTACTTCAAATTTATAGGGTAACTCTATTTGTATTGTGATCATTTTTGCGGGCTGAGTCGACTCAACCGGTTTAACTGATTGAATTGTAACCCAATTTATATAACGAAAAATACTTGTTATAAAATTTTCACCGGTTTAACCCAATGGTTCAACCAGTCGAGCGAGAACTAGAATCGCCCAATTCAATTAAAAAATTGATTTTATTATACTCAATTACCACTCTTTATGAAAATAATAATAATAATAATAATAATAATAATAATAATAAATAAATAAATAAATAAATCTGTGGTCAAAAGAGGGCAAGTTTTACTACTCTTGTTTGCAAGAAAATAATTTATACAATCACAATCAAGTGTTACTTGTAATTCACTATTTTCGAGATTGACTTTATTTTTCTTAGATTTATCGTTTAATCAAAATCATTTATAGATAGTATTTTAGTGAAAATCATTAACACAGTGCTAAGAGTGCTCAGTGTCCTGGGTTATAGTCACGTTATGGGTGCATTTTTGGTACCTATAACACCACCAACTACACTATTGACAGTGTTATAGGCACGTTATTCATCCCGCATCATGGCCATAACGCCCGTTATTGTGTTTTCTTTTTCAATTTATACTTGTGTTGTGATTGTATGAGTGTGTGTATTCAACTTTGTGTTTGCAGGTGTGTTTACGCGGGGAAAGAAAATGTTTTTTTTTTTTTTTTTTTTTTTTTTTTTTTTTTTTTTAATATTAAAGTAACGTTTTGGGTCCTTTAGGTTATTGTTATTATTATTTTTGCCAAAGCGAGTAAAGTAAACAATAAGTGAATTGTAATTATATTTAGATTATGCACCCACGTGTACCTATAATATATTATAGTTGAGACGATGTTTTTCAAGTTTTGTATTACAGTGTAAAATCTCACATGACACGCGAATAACTTATGAATAACCCACACCGCACCTGGCACTTTAAAAGCTGTCGATCAGCAAGGCAATTATAGTATAATTAGTAAAAGGTTAGATCTCTTAAAAGGAACAAACGCGGCAAAATGGGAATGAAAAAAGGAAAAGGGCGGAAACTCTCCACGTTCTCGAAGGGTTTAACTCAAAAGTGGTATCTTTAAACTACGTCAGCCAAATAACTTTCATATTCACCCCTTCGAGAATGCAAAACACCACATTCTCCCCTATATTCTAAAGCACATGTACATTAATTATTTCATTACATCAGCTTTACAGGCTTCTATATATGTTAGACTTCTGGGAACAATATATTTTTTATAGTACAAGGATTTCTTGTTTTATGTTGTGTGCTTTTATAAGCTTCAAGTGTTGGGCCACTAGTATCAGGAAAGGATACATGAGTAGTTGAGTACTCCATTGAAGACATTATATATATATATATATATATATATATATATATATTATATATATATATATATATATATATATATATATATATATATATAGAATTGAGATCAAATGAGAACTTTTTTAAAGTTGTAAAAATAAGAACCAACCAAAATCTCACAAATGACACACAACTTAAAAGATAATAAAAACATAATTAATTACAACTAAAATTGTTAAAGATTTGATGGGTTTTCTTATTAAAATTGACGTAAACTAAGTGATACACTTTGATTCAACATGTAATGTGTATCAAAGTTTAGTATTGTGTATCAAGTTTTTAGTGGTTGTTGTGTATTAGGTGTATCAATTTATGTATAAGAAATTAGTTTTTTTGAGATTTTAATGTATATGTATCAAAATTTTAATTGTGTATCAGTAATCCGTTTCTCATGTATGAGTTGGTTATTATTCGATTTAATGTTAACTTGTATTAATATATAATATTTTAGTGCATCTTTGCTAAAATGGTTATGTATCAATGTTTTAATAGTATTTTAGAATAGTTCTAATTTTTACAACTTTAAGAAAGTTCTCACAATAACATTCCCCTATATATATATATATATATATATATATATATATATATATATATATATATATATATATATATATATATATATATATATATATATATATATATATGGAAGGGATCAGGTGCATTTTTCCTTTTTAGTGCGGATGGTACGGATGAAAGTGGACCACACGATCATCCGTCCATCTCAGATTCTGATAAAAAAAACGCGGTGGTAATATCGTAAATATTCCGTCTTTTTTTAAGATCGTTACTATCGTATTAGCTTTTTTTCTGAAAAAAATTCAAAAAAATCTGAAAAAATTAAAAAAATAAAGAGGACAACAAATAATTAAGAATCGCTGAAAAAATTTTCAAAAAAAAAAATCGTTTTCATCGTTAAAGGTATTGTGATATCAGAATCTGATTTTGACTTTTTTACAAAAGTCAAGATCTGAAGATCAGATCTTGATCAGATCTTGACTTTTGTAAAAAAGTCAAAATCAGATTCTGAAAACTTTTTTTTTAATAAAAAATTTAATATCACAATAACTTTTTTAATATCGTAAAAACTTTTTCTTAATAAAAATTGTTAATATCGCCGTAACTATCATGCTTTCACATAAACTTTTTTACTATCGTAATAAAAAAAGTCAAGATCAGGATCAGATTCTGATATCACATAAACTTTTTTACTATCGTAATAAAAAAAGTCAAGATCAGATTCTGATATTACATAAACTTTTTTACTATCGTAATAAAAAAAGTCAAGATTAAGATCAGATTCTGATATCACATAAATTTTTTTACTATCGTAATAAAAAAAGTCAAGATCAGATTCTGATATTACATAAACTTTTTTACTATCGTAATAAAAAAAGTCAAGATTAAGATCAGATTCTGATATCACATAAATTTTTTTACTATCGTAATAAAAAAAAGTCAAAATCAGATTCATAATATTGTTAATATCACGGTAGAACTCATAATATGGTTAATATCACGGTAGCACTCATAATCAAAAACAAAAAGTCTCTCAGAAAAATCTGAAAAAATAAAAAAATGAAAGAAGATAACAATATTAAGGATCGCTCAAAAGGAAAAAAATTAAAAAAATCGTTTGAATGATGATTTGGTACCGTGATAGTTGCGTAGATCTTGACTTTTTTACAAAAAGTCAAGATCAGATCTGGATTGGACTGCCTAGATCTATCCGCACGTCCGCACTAAAACAAAACATCCGCACGTGATCCTCACTCTATATATATATATATATATATATATATATATATATATATATATATATATATATATATATATATATATATATATATATATATATATATATATATATATATATATATATATATGTTGCATTATTTGGAACAATATGATTTAGAAGTTGTAGCTAATGTATTATTCATTTATCTTGCGTGTAGTCAAGTTAATAATAAGTTGGGTGTTTGCTATTCACCGCATACTTAAGAGATGGAAACAACTGTCCTTTTCGTAGTAAGAAAACTTATGGCTCTTAATCGCGAAGAAATGAAAGGACAATTAAGGATATTCATGACCTATATTGCATCAAGAATCTTTAAACCTTTGGGAGGATCTAATGGCCACTTATCAAAATCACACCAAAACTGTTGCTATTTGCCTGACGGTTGCAGGAAACTTGCATATTCTTGTCACTTTCTTAAACTCTCGAAAATATTGGGTCATGACAGACAATATATTGTTAAAATAATGTGACTTAAAATGAAGGATTCCATTTCTTAATTACTTATGTTGCTATCCTCGTGTTAACCCTTTGAAATCTGACACCTACTATCATCATCTTTCAATGAGATTTCAAGAAAAAGAGAAAACACAAAACCATCCATGTACTATACATAGAGGCATATATGAGGGTGTGTGAGGCGTGCTATCGCACAGGGCCTCCAAATTCTAGGGACCTCAAATTTTTTATATGATATGTATATATATCCTATAAAAGTGACTTCATGTATTTGATTTATAATGTTGCATTAAAAAATGATGGTTAGGCACATCGAAAACGATTATTTCTCATTTTATCTTTTAATTAAATTATTTACTTTCTATTTTAGGCCCCGTACTTGTCTTTAAACTGAATCCTGCACTGGGCCTCCATAAACTCAGAGACGGCACTGACTATACACTACTTTCAAAATTGGTTATCAACTACAGGTTCAAACCTTGCTACCCTTATGAGTTACGACCAATCTACTGAACATCCATTTCCATTATTAATGGATCAATTCGGATGACCAACGCCTACCCTTGCTCTAAACTATGTTATCTGATGTGATCATTTGACATCACAAAACATACCATATGCCGTGCTATCGGTCTAATAATTATCTTTGTAGCTACAGAATGTTTCATGTTTCAGTTTATGCTCCTACTTTGCAAGGGATGAGAATGCTGGATTTGATAGTTGAGGACCGATTTTGAGTTTAGCCTATAGTCTGGGGTAACCTAAAAAATTCCCATAAGAAAGTACATAAATTTATTCGTTTGTCCAATTAAATAAAAAAGATTCTTGTATGAAAGAAAAAGAACAAAAATTTATATTGTTGTATCCTGAGTACTGATATATAAAATATAAGTTCGAATCTATACGGATTTTCTTGGTAGCATAAAATCAATTTGCACGTCTAACATCATGGAAATCTCGCTCGAATCTGCGCAAATAAAGGATGAAATACCATTGTCACATCCACGCCACGATCACCAGGTTGCCTTTGAATCATTCGCAAAAGTTGATAACCAACAACGCTGACATGCTCAAGCCCCGCCTAAGGACAATATCTGGAAAGCAATCTGCATTTTAATTAATCAAATCCGTTTTTTGAAACACTACACGTGAAATGCTAAGATCTGTAAATTAATAACTTCAACTATTATGAACAAACTTCAACCATTTGACTAGGCACAACAAGACAAACGGTCACATACAGAAATGACCATCAACAATAAAGAGAAATGCACCTATGTATCAATTTAGGCAAAAAGCAGAGAAGTTTACGAGTATCTGATACCATGTGACCTCAAACAATGACTGCAATGATATTTTCTCAAACGAATAAGTCAAAAAATGCAGTCATGCTCGAAAGGTTAAGAAAGGAGATTATATGCTTCATAGACTTGCTTTATCTCCATGGAGTCACAAGTAGGCTTATTTATGTCTAAATGCAAGAAAACTATCATATGAATGCTTCTCTTCTTAATCTATGCCAGAAGTCCAGAACCATACCTGTTGTCACGTCACTGTAACCATGAGTTAGGAAAAACTAAGGTTTAAGTCGTGTTCGGGCATATCATTCGTCAAACCTACATGAAAAACAAGTTTAGATATCATACTTCCGTTGTAACAGTAAAATGGTTATACTTACTATGAAAGACACTAAGACACCATTATAAGGTTCTGGAATTGATAAAGCTTACTACATCTCGACTTAGTCAACTTATGTTACATTATTAATTAATTGTACACACACATCATCTGAATAGTCTCCACCTAATTTTTTATTTTTTTTCTAAAAGTATGTGGTTCTAGATTCTCATTCTTTGTATATAAATTCCCAGAAGTGGCAAATTGCGGATGTACAATTGTGTGTGATCACACAAGGTGAAATACCAAGTGTGGCTTGATAAATCAACTATAGTCTGTTCTTTATACATATCTACATCTCACCACCCTTTTCCTGAATCATATTATAAAACCTCATATAGCATTATTACAAGTTCATCAAAGTGAATCTTTCTTGGGCTTCCTTTTCTGTTTGTTTTCAAAATCTACCTAGGATAATCAGACTTCGTGCATTTGGTTCCTTCTCTCTAAGAGAAACTTTCAAAATTGTAGGCGGTTTTGAAAGAACCATGTTCGTGCAGCACGGACTGATTAGATATCTGCCTACAGGAGAAACTGATCCTTCCTGGAAATCACTCTTCTTATTTTACCTGTACATGAATCTTCTCTGTTCTGGCTCGTGATTCAGTTTTTCTCTACTTTCTTGCAAATCTAGTTTTTCTAGCCTTTATTATCTAAAAGTAAATATAAAAATTTGAAGAAAAGAGTTTGCTATGGATGACCATCTTGCCTCCTTTACACCTAAAACTACCTCCATGTTTGGCGCGATTAAAGAAAGTAGTCTGGTATCTGTGGATGATAAATCATACGATTTTTCATTTTCAAACCCTTCGGATTCATCATCATCATACCTTCATTCTTACCTGAACCTTTCTCAAAGGTATTTTGATGATGAAACAGATGTGAAACCATTTCGAACTTTGCCTGTTGACTATCCTTTGACAGACACATTCTTTAACGATCAAACACCTGAAAAGAGGTTTACTCAGGCAATTAAATATCTAAATGAATTCACAAGAGACACAGACATTCTTATACAAGTTTGGCTTCCTGTCTGTAAAGAAGGCGGTGAATGTGTCCTAACGACAGAGGACCAGCCATTCATCCTTAACTCAAACAGCAAGGTCTTATTAGGTTATAGACACATTTCCAAGAGCCAACATTTTGCTACTGAGGATGATTCGGAGGCGTTTTTTGGTTTACCAAGCCTTGTTTTCTTGAAGAAGTTCCCCATGTGCACTCCTGGAGGGAAAGAGGATGTAAATAATGATCAGCAGATGAATCTTTGTGGGTTTCTTGTTCTTCCTGTTTTTGAAGTAAGGAGTGGAACTTGCTTGGGTGTCATTGAGATCGTGACCATATCACAGAATGTCAACTATCGTCATGAACTTGATAACATCAGTAAAGCTCTTGAGGTAGCTTCTTAATCAACTCTTGTATATTTTTCTATTCACATGTTTAGCTCAATCATTTCTAAGACCTTATCTAATTGCAGGCTTTTGATCTAAGGAGTTCCGAGTTCTTGATTCATCCAAAACCAGAGGTAAATATAAATTCCTAAACACCTTATCTGTCACTTGCTATTCAAACTTATTTCTGAATTCTGAAAAGACATGTGATTTTGTATATCAGGATTCCAATGGATCCTATGAAGTAGTTCTGGCAGAGATCAGGGAAGTATTAAAATCTGTATGCGACACACATGGTTTGCCATTGGCTCAAACGTGGAGCATGTGTGCACAACAAGGTAGAGGAGGGTGTCCACAGCAATCTGCTGCCTGCATATCCATCATAAAGTCTGCGTCCTATGTGTTTGATCCTAATGTTCTAGGGTTCTACGAGGCATGCTCTGAGCTACACTTGCTTCAAGGCGAAGGTATTGCTGGTAAAGCACTGGGAACAAACCAACCATGCTTTGCTACTGACATCACGGCTTTTTCTAGAACAGAATATCCTCTATCTGTTCATGCTAAGCTTTTTGGGCTTAGTGGTGCAGTAGCAATACGTCTCCGTAGCACTTACACGGGACCCACTGATTTCATCTTGGAGTTTTTCCTTCCTCGTGATTGCAGAAATGATGATGAACAAAAGCAGATGCTAAGCTCAATATCTTATGTGATACAACAGGTTTCTAAGAGCTTACATGTATTAAATAATGATGAATTAATACAAGAAGATTCATATTCAGTCAAAGAATCAGACGAGTCTTCTTGGATTTCATACATGATGGAGGCCCAACAGAGGGGTGAAAGCTTTGTTGTTTCAATGGGGAACCACAAAGAAGAACCACAAGAATTCAATGTTATAAACCAATGGGATTATCAACGATCCACATTGTCTGGACGTGGGAAGAAAATTCAGCCAGATTTGAAACCCAAAGGGAGAAAACGATTATTAGGCATCAAAAGGTCAGATGAAAAGAAACGAATAAAAGCAGAAAAGAACATAAGTTTACCCGTTCTCCAACAATACTTTCCCGGGAGCCTTAAAGATGCTGCTAAGAGCATTGGAGGTTAACCTCTCTCTCTTTTATATCATATTAAAACTATAAAAATAAATAAATAAAATAAAATAAATCCCGTCTAAATTCTGATTTTTGCTTTTGGTTGATGATTTCAGTTTGTCCTACAACTTTAAAGAGGATATGCAGAGAACATGGAATAATGAGATGGCCTTCTCGAAAGATAAAGAAAGTTGGTCATTCTCTAAAAAAACTCCAACTCATAATTGATTCAGTACAAGGTGCGGAGGGTACTATTCAACTTGGATCATTCTATACAAATTTTCCAGAACTAAGCTCCACTCCTAAACCAACTAATGATTCTGCCCACCTCTTGGCATCTCAAAAAACATCCGGTTCTTCGTCATGCGGTAGCGACAATTCTGGTCCACCTCTTGGCATCTCAAATGTAAACACCTTGTATGCACAAAAACCTAGTGGGTTGCACAACAAACCAGCTCAAGATGAAGGGAAGTCACTGTTATTAAAAAAGGATGATGTTTTCCGAGTGAAAGTTTTTAATGGTGAAAAGAAGATACGAATGTGCATGTCAAGAGATTGGAATTTTGGAGATTTGCAGCGAGAGATAATGATGCGCTTCAACATTGATGTTATGAACAGTGTCACTCTTAAGTACTTGGATGACGACTCTGAGTGGGTATTGTTGACTTGTGATGCGGATCTTGAGGAATGTATGGATATAAATATAGCATCTAAGAAGTGCACAATTCAACTCTTTCTTAACCAATCTTTTCATCTGGAATCTAGAAGCTCGTTCACTGGAAATGGTTCATCTTAATGATAAGATATTTGACAGGTAGTCGTGTCGAGGAATATATGCAAGATAAATGTATATTTTAATGTAAATAATGCAGCCATAAGAGCATCGGCATTATAGGTTCGTCCATAATTTTACATGGACCACGATGCTGCTGATTGAATACTTTAAGTTTGTGGGGAGCTATTTTACTATAACTAGATTAACCTTCATGGTTTGATACTAGGCATTTAAGTAATTGTACTGAATTTATTATTCGTACCTGAAAATGCTTGAACCAGATTTTGTGGACACAATAACTGGGACACAAGTTTCTCGCAGAGCCATATACTTCTTTGCTTCCATTCTGATTTTTTCTGCTCACTGTTTATGTCAAAACCTGGATATCAGTGACAGAGGAGTGGTAAATGTAAGTTTTGAGCATTGAAATATATTTTGATGTGTTAACTATGAAGTATAACCAACATGCAGTATATAACATTTAAATAAGATTGTCAGGAGAAATAATTCTATCAACTTTATATAGCACTAATAGGATGTTGCAAAGTACAAGATGATAAGTATGTGTACATTAATAGATGTAAAATCTCATGGAAGCCAAGCAAATTTACTCATATCTCGATACATTAATGGAGAGTTTGAGGAAATTTTGACCGCCAATCAAAATGGTTTGTGGATTCCATGTGAGGGGGAACTTAATCAAGGATATACTTGAGGTTAAACTTCAGAATGAGCCCTTGGTTATATAGGCACTAGAAAAGAATGATAGTGAACACTTGCGAAACTTGTAGAAATGATTCCTGCAACAATGAAATTGGTTATTGGTTATCTATACTGAGGAACCAACTCTGTGTGATAAAGACCACTGTCATGAACAACAAAAATAAGTAAATATAAAAAAATTCACCATGGAAGCCAAAAATAAATTACATAGAATATATTAGTCCTCTCTGAAACACCAATTGAAAATGAAACATGTATTGGAAAAACACAAGTTACAAAATATCATTAGCCAGCAGTTACTCCATTGGTTACATTGTACTCCTCTGCTCAATGGAGAATGTAATAACCGACTTCACATGCAGTTTAATAAAATGTATAGATATTAAGTCAAAAGCCTGAATATATATGTAATGTTGACAAAGGTCAACTAGTTAATGTTAGCTTTATTTAACCCTAGAAGGAAAAGCTGCAACTAGTATGAGGTTTCAGAGGCTGAAGGGAGTACTACAGAACTTGGATTTATCAGAGCAAACATTTCAAATCATGATGGAATGAACAATTGCTAGAAATTGTCTGTGTGGCGGTGGGTTCAGACTTAAACCCCGTGGATTAGTCGGCCAAAAGGTCGGAAACCATGGTTACCCAAAAAAGGAAAAAAGAAAAAAGCAATTGCTAGATACAGCATGAACCTCGCGTATCATAAGAACAATAGGAATTGGTCATTAATGTAAAGCAACATAAGGATAAGACAGTAGGAAATTAGATTTCATAAAGGGAGATATTGATTACAATGTTCTTCTTGCAATCAATTTTAATTATATAGGCATGCCCATCGATACTTTTACATTACTGTAGATGAACAATTTAAGCACCTGTAGACTATACCCAAACACCTTACACCATGCCACTCTGCTGCATTTTCAACACCACGATGTACTTGAAACAGTTTCGACCCAAAAGAAGTTACTGGCTGTAATAGATCATACAAAGCCTTTCGTAGAGACCATAATAAAGCCCATCCCTATAAAAGAAGATTATTTGAGAAAAATACCATTACCAAATACTACGTATAATGATGAGAACTAACTGAATACTTCAAAGTTTAACCTTGCTTTAAGGGATTAATTAGACAGCCAAAGAAGATTGATAACCGATCAGTACTCTTCAGCTATCAACGAAGTCATACTGGGGGGACTGCGGATTGGATATTCTTGCATGACCCCATCCTTTCTGTATCTTGTTCACTATTTTCAGTGTTTCGGTATGACCACATATACTTAACGAGATATCAAACACGTCATGTGCTGGTTTGAACTCTCCTATCTGGCATAGAGGTCTGATTAATAACTTGAAGGTGGAAATGTTCGGAGACACACCTTTAGTCAACATTTCATCCAATAGCTTAGAAGCATCATCAGTTTGGCCCGATTCACATAAACATCTTATCATATTATTGTACGTACAAACATTAGGAGAGATACCTCGTTCCCTCATTTCATCCACCAACCCATACATTTCAAAGAATTGACTCCTCATTCCTAACCCAAGGATTAAAGAGTTGTAAGTTTGCAAGCTCTTGTTAAACCCTTTCTTCTCCATGTCCTTAAGAACCCGAAATGCTGATGATACTTTTCCCTTTTTACATAGATTAGATACAAAAATGTCGTAAATAACTGAATCTGGATATACATTTCTCCCTACCATTTCTATGAACTTCTTTTTAGCTTCATCAAGCTTCCCGTCTTTGCATAATGCATTTATTATAGTGGAATAAGTAATTAAATCGGGCATACGATTATTTTTATTGTTATCATCATCTTCTTGATTCCACATTTCGTGCAGTGTTTCAACTGCTTTGTCCACTTTACCGCTTTTACACAATCCATCGAGCACAATATTATAAGTAACTGTATCCAAGGCGTAACCTCTTTCTTTCATCTTATTTAGTAATTCCTCTGCTTCCAACACTTTCCCTTCTTTCCAAAGGCTCTCTAGCAAACTATTGCAGGTGTAGTTATTTGGAAAACAACCATTTGCAATCATGTTACGTAAAAGTTCATTGGCTTCATTAATCTTCCCTTTTTTGCAATAACCATGAAGTAGGATGCTATACGAGACTACATCAGGAGCCACTCCATCTTTTTTCATTAAGCTCATGACCGTTTTTGCATCACGCAACATACCATTCTTGCATAGGCCATCCATCATGATATTATACGAGACGATAGTAGGTGATACACCCTTTTCGGCCATCTCATTGAGAACGTCTTGTGCCTCCAAAACCTTCCCATTTCTCACCAAACCCGACAACCAAATGTTATAACTTTGTACTTCCAAGGAAACACCACTTTCTTTCATAGTTTCAATTACCGTCTCCGCTTCTTCCATCATTCCTTCCTTGCAAAACCCTTCAAGCATCAAGTTATAAGTAATCGTGTTAGGCTGAGGCAACCCTAACTCCTTATCCACTTGCATATCTCTGAAAATCCTCGAAGCCTCTAAAACCTTTCCCGCTTTACACAAACCCGAAATCCTAGAATTAAAAGTAACAACATTCGGAACAAGACCATCCTCTCTAATCCTCTCAACCAACTTCTCCGCCTCATCATTCTTCCCTTCCTTACAAAACGCCGAAACCAACGTATTATAAATAACAATATTCGGAACAACCCCCATACTCCTCATCACCTCCAAAAGCTCCAAACCCTCCTCCCCACGCCCATTTCTACAATACCCGCGAACCAAAATCCCAAAAGTAAACTCATTCGGCACACATCCCCTCTCAGGCATTTTATCAAACACATTACGCGCATCATCCAAACACCCCGAATCACACAACCCACCTATCAAAAGATTAAAAGTATACGTCTCCGGACTCACCCGACACACAATCATATCCTCGTACAACACCCGAACACAATCTAAGTAATTATGTTCAAGCGCCAACCGAATAAGTAAATTATACAACGAACCTGAAAAGGGTTTATTAGGATACTTCAATCTGAACATTTCCATCTTGGAAACAGCAATGTTGACATGACCCGCTTTCGCGAGAGATTGTACGAATAAAACCATCGAATGGAGCGAGTTTTCGGGTGGTTGTGAGAGGATGAGATGGCTAAGGGAGTCGATTTCGGAGTATGTTTTCGACTCGATGAGGATGTTGGTGAGGAGAGGGAGGAATTTGTTGAAATGATTTGAATGGAAATTGGGATTTGAAGTGATTCTTTTGAAGATTTGGAATGCTAATTTTGGGTTTTTGGTGTTTTTTATTAGGGTTTTGTGTAAGGTTTCCATTTTGTGATTTGAAAGTTTGTTAAAATGGCGGGATCATACAAATAGGTCAAAATATAACGGCCAGGTCGGGCGGGCTCGGACCACGGGTCCAAACATGCCGGGCTCAAACGAGCACGAGCTTAAACGAGCACAGATCAAACATGCTCATGTTATATGAAGCGCTTTATAAATAATCAAAATGACGAAAAAAGTTTCCCAAACATATTACTCCGTACCTTATTTATTTTTAAATAACTAAATATATTATATCTATAAATTAAAAAAAAAATATCATATTCTTTAATCTGAAGAAAACATCTACCTGTTAATGACCATTTAACTTCTGAAAGAGACACATGGCCATTTAAAAAAAATGCTTAATGCGTCCAAATCTGTTACAAATTAGCTCATAGAAGCCTATTTTTATGATTTTGGGCACAAATTGTCACCTCTACCTTTATCTGAAAATAGACTATTTACCAAAATATCTATGGCAAGATATCACAGTCGAGTAATTATTTTGTTAGGCTGGTTTTTTATTTCCCGATATACTTTTTACTATTATGTCATAATAAACTCACAAGTTTGTTGACAAAAAAGATTTATAAAAGACTATTGTGGTATAGCGTAAAATAATGGGAGACTTTTTCCTTTTTCTTATAGTAGTTGTTGAATTTATTTGCGATTTTTGATAATGATTGTTTAAGAAAGAAAATGGTGATGAGACAACACATGATGAAAAAAATAATGTGTGGAAAAAAAATACGACTACATAGGTTTGGAGTAAAGAATGAATAAATTGCATGACTAATAGATGTTAGAGATATTAATGCTTTATGATATTGTATGAATATAATTAAAAAGATCTGACGCACCCCTTACCTAATGTCTTGAAAATAGAAAACTGGATCGGACATTGAACCGGCTTTTTTCAGTTTTTGGTTTTTTGCGGTTGAACCAAAAGAACCGTCAAACATTGCCTTTAACATTAATATATATGTTTGAATTGGTGAAAAATGAATTTAGTCGTATGAATTAAATCGTCCTATCATTACTCTATATGTTTTTATTTAAGATTTGACTAGTACTTTGAAATCTTAAGTTGTACTTCGTATGAACATGCTGACTAGTATATAAGCTAAAATGATTATTAGGATATCATGGCTATAATTATTGTATTTAATTGACTACAATTCTCATTAAAATTACACAAGAAATGATTCACTCACAAAAATAAGTTAGAGACCTACAAATAGACTCATAGACTCACAAATTGTATCATAAAATTGTAAAGAGTTGGATAGGATAAAATTGTAACTAATAAATTCCCCAAGTTGCTCATGCTTGTAAGAATAAGTTGCTCATGATTTTTTTTTTTTTTTTTTTCCCTAAAATGATTATTTTCCTCACAATATTCAAATTAGCTCCAGAAGGTAAAATAGGACGGACTATCTCGTGATTTTATTCGTTGGGCTTTTAACACATTGGAAAAACCGCTTTCTTACCGGAAGAAAGAGGGAGCCGCCCGTCCCGGGAAACGAAGTACGCTTTGGTAAGCGAGAAGCAGCCAGGTATAGGGGAAGGGGCGGTGGGCTTAGTAAAGATAGTATATAGTTCCACTTGGTGAATAGTGCCTCGGCTCGGTTGAGTCATTTTTTTCGCTTGGCTCGCAGCGGACTTGTGACAACTTTAAACAAGGACGTTAAAAAAACTGCAACTGATTACATGTAAAACAACATACAAATACAATGTTGAAAAAAATAGCAGGTAACCACAGCAATACAAAACACAATAATCTAATCTCAAACTGACAAAAACAAAGGTTGAGCAGCTCTAACTGCTATAAACTTTGGATATGTTCATGTATAAATTCTGCACAAACTCTTAAAAGTAACTACTAATAGTGCTCAACCAACATTGTATTCATGGATACAGTTTACAAACAATATTGCCCATAGCATATATAAAAAAATCTATATGATAATACTTTGACAATTTTAATCCTCAATTGGTCTGGTAATTTCACTACCCTTTCGGTGAGCGCTTTGCTCGTCGGTTCCCTTCTGGAGTAGCATGAGGTGATGGAGAACGACGTTGTTGTGAAGGTTGTGGGGAGTGTCGATAAGGTGATGGATGAGACGAATGGTGTACTCTTGGTACCTTTGGTTTTTCGTTGATAGCATCCAGTTGTTCTAGCTTTTCAACTATCTCTTTCATTGATGGTCGGGTCTTTGGCTCTGGTCCGAGACACGTACTGGCTAATTGAGCAATTTGGCTTGTAGCTTTTGAAGGGTATCTTCCTTCGAGACGTGAGTCCATTACTTTCTTCAGCTTCCTTCCATCGGTTAAAAATGGTTTAATCCAATCAGTTAAGTTTTGTTTATCCGCTGGCCGGGTGGAGTCCAGTGCCCGAAGTCCTGTTAGCATTTCAACAAGTACAACTCCAAAACCGTACACATCGCTCTTCACATACAAGTGTCCTGTTTAACAAACCAAACAGTGTTATTAGAATCTTTTATAATAACTATAGACTGATTGCAGAAAAGGTATCCATGTGGTTTCATGAATATAACAAAAATCATCTATGCTACTTGCATAAATGATCAGTAATTACAATGTTTGCTTTCACTTTTGATTCCTCATCTCTTACCCTTTGAGGAAAGTGAATCCAAACAGTATAGTTAGGGAACACGGAGAATAGTATCAATGAGGTATGATTTATGCAATCTATTTCAACTTAGGGAATTCAAAATTTTGAATATACAGCTCTATATTAGGTAAAGTGGTGTGGTTACCTGTGGAAACATACTCGGGAGCAGCATATCCATAAGTTCCCATGACACGTGTTGTTACGTGTGATTGACTAGCTGATGGACCAATCTTAGCAAGCCCAAAGTCTGATAATTTTGCATTATATGACTGCCCAAAAAAAAGAATATAATGATTAAAGTGAGATACACGAAGTGATCATAATCTTGAACAAATTAGTAGTAACTCAACTTACCCCATCAAGTAATATGTTGGACGCTTTGAAATCTCTATAGATAATTTGTTTCTCAGAAGCGTGCAAAAATGCCAAGCCCCGAGCTGCTCCTATCGAAATCTTGAGCCGAATATCCCACGGAAGTGGCTGAACTGTGGAACCTCCTGCAGAATTCAAACAACATACATTTATTCTCACGTCTTACAAAAAGAACCAATAAATGATGATATTGGCAACAGACGCAAAAGTTCTTACTTCCAAATAGGTGGTTTTCCAAGCTTCCTTTTTGCATAAACTCGTATACCAATAGCAACTCGGTACCCTCGTAACAGTATCCTAATAGTTTCACCAGGTTCGGATGAGAAAGCCTCCCTAGAAAATCCACTTCTGCCTGCTCAAATGTATTGGTGAACACACAAGCAACAAAGTTAACTCAGTCAACTGTGTTCATAACAGAGCAAGTCAACCATATACTCCTCCCAAGATGAAGATACTGCTTGAGAAGAGTTTGAATGTATGCTACACAATGTAAATAGATTGTTCTAGAAGCTCAGTTAGTTGTTAGTTAGTCACAGCAGTTAGATTAGTTTGCTCACTGAATTGTATTGTATAAATACTCTGTACACTCTCATTTTGTAGTTAACAAAATTCATTTCTATCAATATCATTTCACCTTCAACTATGTGTTTTTACTTTCTCTATATGGTATCAGAGCCTTCCACCATAATCCGTGGTGGATAACTGCTCTCAACAAACTTTTCCGATCACTCTAACCAACTTCCACCATTAAAACCACCGTAACTAACTTTCCCGCCAAAATTTTTCTTCTTCAAACCACCATAATCTACCATAAACCACCATTAAATCTGCAAGATAATCACCACAAATCACTACAAATCATCAAAATTCACTTCAAATCATCTTAATACTCATAAATTCTGTTACAATTCTGTTACACCTTCTGTTACACCATCACCATTGATAAACCTTCAATTTCATTACAATGTCAACATCTCATACAGATTCACCATCTTCTTCACTGGATAATGATATCACTTCACCACTTCATCCTCTTTACCTTCATCCCAATGATCATCCAGGTCTACTGTTAATTTCAAAGAAACTTCAGGGTTCAGAGAACTACAGTACATGGAAGAGATCAATTCTTATTGCTCTTAGTGCCAAAAACAAATTGAAGCTGATTAATGGTGACTTTGAAGAGCCTCCTTCAGATTCAGCATTGAAAACTCATTGGGATAGGGCTAATGATATGCTTATTTCTTGGATATTGAACACTGTGTCTGAAGAAATTGGTAATCATCTCACTTATATTAATTCTGCTTATGATCTGTGGAATGAACTATTTGAGCATTACTCACAACTTGATGGACATAGAATTTACCAAATAGCAAATGAGATTGTTGAGTTGAAACAGCTTAATTGTACTGTGGAAGTTTACTATCATAAGTTGAAAGGACTTTGGGATGAGTTAGATGCAATTGAAGCCCCATATGCATGTACTTGTAAGTGTGTTTGTAACAATGGGAAGGAGAATGGTGAGAGAGAGCAGAGGAAAAGATTGATTCAGTTTCTCATGGGTTTGAATGAGTGTTATACCAACATCAGGGGGCAGATCTTACTCATGCAACCTTTACCAAATGTAGCAAAAGCTTATAGTATGTTGAGGCAAGAAGAAAAGCAAAGAGAGTCACCAAAGCAATCTGTTAGTACCCCCATTGCACTCAATAACTATAGAAGTTCATACAAACCATCTGCTAGAATCAATCATTCAAACAATCCAAATCCAATCACTAACAACAATGCCACTGCTGAGAGAAGAAGCAATTTTAGGAAAGGGATTTTCTGTGCTTATTGTAAGAGAGAAGGTCATTCTAAGGAAGAGTGTTACAAGCTACTTGGTTATCCTCCAAGTCATCCATTGCACAACAAGTATCAACCACCTGCTCAGAGAAACAACACACCAAACAGAAATGTGAGAACTGTAAACATGGTAACAAATGAAACTTTGCCACCAATGGAACCTGAGCCACAAGAAAGTCCACTTGATCAGTGTTCAACTTCAGCATCTAATGACTCAGAAGCTCATGTTCATGCCAGAATGGATCAGTTGCAGAACCAGTTGAATCAGGTTATTCTCATGATGCAAAATGCTCAGGGTGATACATCTGGTATGACTCAACACATGGCAGGTATACTTTCATTCAATCCTCACATTTCAGTCCCTACAAAGATAACTGGCATTCATTCATTCAATTCTATTGCTAAAATGTACTCATTCATTGCTTCAAACATATCCAAAACTTCATTCATATGGATTATTGATAGTGGAGCCACAGATCATATCTGTATCTCCTTAGGTCTTATGCATAACATCACCAAACTCACCACACCCATTACTGTCTCACTTCCAAATGGACACACAACACAAGTGTATTATGTTGGATCAGTACACCTCACATCAACACTTACCATCCATGAAGTTTTCTACATCCCTACCTTCACCTACAATCTTATCTCCATCAGCAGGCTTCTACATAAAACATTGTTTTCAGTCACCTTCACTCATGACAGATTTGTCTTTCAGGGCCATGATGGGAAAATTACTCATGGCATTCTTCATGGTGGACTCTACTTGTTATCATCAACCAAGACCACAATGGAACCCTCTTCAACCATCATGTCCAGTATTAGTAGCTCACAACTCTGGCACAACAGGCTGGGCCACACACCACTTCAAACAATTAAGAAAATCAAAAACATTTCAGTTTCTTCTTCTGATCTAGATTGTAAATGTACCATTTGTCCAGTAGCTAAACATCATGTACTTCCATTTCCTGTAAGCACTTCAAATGCAAAATCAAAGTTTGATCTTCTCCACCTTGATGTATGGGGACCATACAGACATTCCACAATTAATAAATGTCAATACTTCCTTACCATTGTTGATGATTACTCTAGAGCTACATGGACATATTTATTACCAAGTAAACATCATGTCTTCACAACTTTCCAAATCTTTCATGCATCTGTCAAAACACAATTTCAAGCAACAATAAAGCTTATCAGAACAGACAATGGTACTGAGTTTGTCAATTCTTCATTCACTAATTATCTTCAAACACATGGAATAACACATCAAACATCATGTCCATACACACCTCAGCAAAATGCCAGGGTTGAAAGAAAACACAGACATCTTTTAGAAATGGCTAGATCAATTCACTTTCAAGCACACTTTCCAATACATTTTTGGGGTTATAGCTTACTAGCATCCACCTATCTTATTAACAGAATACCTTCCAAAATTCTTCAAAATCAAAGTCCTTATGAGTTATTACACAATTCACCACCAACACTTGATCATTTGAGAGTTATAGGCTGCTTGGCATATGCTTACCATCACACCTCAGACAAGTTTGATAAAAGAGGCACTCCTACCATTCTAATTGGTTATCCAAACAATCAAAAAAGGTTACCTCTTGTATGATCCCTCTACACACAAAACCATCACCAGTAGGAATGTGTTATTTGATGAATCAAAATTTCCTTTTGCTACATCTCCCACCAAACCAGACACCTCTCTTTATCAACCACCATCATTCTCATCTTCTACCATGTATCCAAATTTCAGTATCCCAACTCCTCTTCATGTTTCACAACCATCAACAACAACAACTCAAACCCATCTCAACTCCTCTCCATCCACAGCTGATCCTAGCAGTCCATCTAACTCAGAACCAACATCCAATCCAACACCACTCAATACCACATCTTTATCTATACCTACACCTATCTCTACTCCACCTGGTGAATCACACCATCTTTATCACACTGATCCAACACATACACCACCTGATGAATCATCACCATCTGTTCCAACCTCAATACCATCTAATCCAACTCACACACCATCTGATGTATCA
The DNA here is from genome assembly GCA_030686995.1 of Artemisia argyi. Lineage (NCBI taxonomy): Eukaryota > Viridiplantae > Streptophyta > Magnoliopsida > Asterales > Asteraceae > Artemisia > Artemisia argyi. Next base: position 100,643,244 of record CM060698.1, on the reverse strand, counting down.
ACACCACCTCATACACCATCACCACCATCAATTCCACAGCCAACTAGAACATCAACAAGAATCAAATACACTCCACCAAAACTCAAAGCTTATCATTACAAACTCCCAAGATCATCAATTCATAACATCATTCATCCTAAACATCATCACTCTAATTATATTAATTATTCAAATCTGTGTCCTACATCACTTCATTTCATTAACCACATTGACAAAATCACTGAACCAACTACATTTCATCAAGCATCAAAGTATAAACCTTGGATTGAAGCAATGAATAAGGAAATTCTAGCATTAGAAAAGAATGATACTTGGGAGATCACCATCCTACCAGCTGGCAAGTTTGCAATTGGATGCAAATGGGTATTCAGGATTAAGTATCATGCTGATGGGACAATAGAAAGGTACAAAGCAAGACTTGTTGCAAAGGGGTACAATCAAAAGGAAGGAGAAGACTACACAGAAACTTTTGCACCTGTTGCAAAAATGGCCACAGTTAGAACTCTTTTAGCAGTTGCAGTACACAATGATTGGATTATTGAGCAACTAGATGTGAACAATGCTTTCTTACATGGTGATCTTCATGAGGATGTCTACATGGAAATACCAAAGGGTTACTCTCAAACTTTTCCACCAAATACTGTCTGCAAGCTCAAGAAGTCACTTTATGGCCTTAAACAAGCTAACAGAAACTGGTTTGAAAAGCTCACTTCCTTTCTCACTTCACTAGGTTTCAAGCAAAGTTATGTGGACACTTCTCTTCTCACTCTCAAACAAGACAACAAGTTTATTGCTATATTGGTTTATGTGGATGATTTATTGATTGCTGGTAATGACAAAGCTACCATTCAGAAAATCAAGCAAAGCTTAGATGAAAAATTCAGCATTAAAGATCTTGGTCCACTTCATTACTACTTGGGTATTGAATTTTTGAGAAACAAAACAGGACTTGCAATGACTCAAAGGAAATATGCAATTGATCTCATCACTCATGCTAATCTTTTGGACACAAAGCCTTCTGCTACTCCATTAGATCCTAATGTTAAACTTTCTATAGATGATGGAGATCCACTGCCTGATCCTACTCCCTACAGAACTTTAGTGGGTAAACTTCTTTACTTGACAATTACCAGACCTGACTTAGCTTTTGCTGCACAAGCTCTTAGTCAGTTTCTACACAAACCAACTCATATTCATATGAAGGCACTCACCAGGGTAATTAGATATATCAAGTTATCTGCTGGTCAAGGTCTTTTCTTCCCTCTCAAGAACAATCTCACTTTAACTGCTTACTGTGATAGTGACTGGGCAAGTTGTCCCTTCACAAGAAGATCTGTCACAGGTTACTGCATCTTTCTTGGTTCTTCTCTCATTTCCTGGCAATCCAAGAAGCAAATTGTTGTTTCTAGGTCCTCCACAGAGGCTGAATACAGGGCTTTAGCTGATAGCACTTGTGAGGTTACATGGCTTCAATGTTTATTAAAGGATCTCAATGTTCAAGTTTTAACTCCTATTTCTATGATGGTTGACAATGCATCTTGCATTGCTCTTGCTTCTAATCCTGTCCAGCATGCCAGAACCAAACACATTGAGCTTGATTGTCATTTTGTGAGAGACAAAGTCAAATCAGGACAAATACTTCCTACTTACATCTCTACCAAACATCAAGTGGCTGATATACTGACCAAAGGATTGTCCAGACCTCTTCACTATAATTGCCTATCCAAGTTAGGCATGTGTAATCCTTACACACTGCCAACTTGTGGGGGGGATATTGGTGAACACACAAGCAACAAAGTTAACTCAGTCAACTGTGTTCATAACAGAGCAAGTCAACCATATACTCCTCCCAAGATGAAGATACTGCTTGAGAAGAGTTTGAATGTATGCTACACAATGTAAATAGATTGTTCTAGAAGCTCAGTTAGTTGTTAGTTAGTCACAGCAGTTAGATTAGTTTGCTCACTGAATTGTATTGTATAAATACTCTGTACACTCTCATTTTGTAGTTAACAAAATTCATTTCTATCAATATCATTTCACCTTCAACTATGTGTTTTTACTTTCTCTATAAAATGTAGCGTGAAATTCATGATTATTAACATCCAAGACCATTTTGCAAACTTATAAATATATAATATGCATGTTGTAAAACAAGCCCCGACGGGATTGGGTATGTTGTTGTTGCATGTTGTAAAACACGCATCTTCATGTGGATAAGCTAGAGCTCGTGAATGCAGTTCATAATGTAGTTGAAACATTTACTTACCTGCCATTCTTCCAATCCTTGCATGCTCTCAGAGTTCAATTTTTTGACAGCAATTACAGTACTTCTTGAAGTGGATTTGTCTTCGAGCCAACCTTTATAAACCTTACCAAAACCACCTTCACCTAAAACTGTATCACTTCGAAAATTTCTAGTAGCAGTTTTGAGTTCAGCAAAGCTGAATAACCTAAGATTGGGATGGGGTAAGATGAGCCCCCCTGGCCCTATAGAGTCACTACCGCTAGCTGCTGAGAACTGGCTGCCAGTGGAGAGTTTGCCGCTTGTTCCTGATGATAACGAGTTTGTCGTAATGGTAGTCTGCGAAATGGCTGTTTCATATACAATTCAACAACAAAATATTAGATTGTTGCTTCGATGCAAAATTTAAAGAAGGTGTTATTAACGTAAGATGTTTAATGACATAATTAGCACAAAATAGCTTTTGGATGTAGTGATCTTGCTGAAAGTTGTGATACACTGATACCGCTGTTTATGTTTTTGGCAAATTCGATTATTCAAGTAAATAAACATAAAAATGACCCCTGAATGTTGAGATATTACAAATCCTAAACTGATTATGTTGACCCCTGTATTACGATACTTAAACGAGTCTCTAGCTATACCTAAACACTATAAACTGGTTATCCTTAAAAATGCAATAATCAAATAATCACTTTTAAAACTCAATGACAAACACCGCGCCCTATTAGAAGAAAGTCGACTATAAGTCAACTGGAAAAAAAATCCATTTATGTAAAAACAAACTCATATAAAAGGCATAACTTAGATACTTTCTTAAAGTGGGATTCTATACTACATGACAAACTTAAACATGAAATAAATTACTAGTAAAATTTTGGCAAAAAAATTAACATTGGGAGTTCTTGGAATGAGATTTCATAAAAATTAACATTTCATACAAATTTTGTAGTAAGTCAACTGATAAAACAGGACTCATGAATATAAAAATCAACAGAAACAAAAAAAAATCCAGAACATACATACAAAATTTTAAGAGAAAAACAAAATTAGCTCTTCTTGAAATGAGATTCTATACTAAAAAAGAAACAAGATTCATATGAAATCACACAAATTTGACAAAAATTCTATAAAATTTGACAAAAAGTTTATAGAATTAGAAACCCATAAATACATGTGTAACCCACAAACACTATTAGTACATAATCTAGCAAACCCATAAATATTATGGCATAATCTAGCAAACCCATAAATATTATCACACAAAGATATGATATGACGGGTGCCATGCATGTACCTGAACTGAAATTGCCAGTGGTGTTAGGGGTTTGATTACTGGAAGAAGAAGAAGAAGAAAAACAAGAACCCATGTTTATTTACTATTTCTAAAACTCAAGTCTTGAATATAGAAAATCAAAAGGCCATCAATCTTCTTCTGCTTCTTCTTGAATGGATATCATCAAGTCTATTAATCAAGTCTTGGTTAGATAAATAAAGACAGATGCTTGTTCATTTCTTTGACTAGCTAACTAGACTTTGAATTTATATAAAACGTTTTTCCATTTTTTTGACCATTTCGCATGAAGTAGAAATTCAGAAAATGAAATGGCGGACAGTATGAATAAGTTATGGTGTCCATAATGGATTAATAAATAATGATCATCATGTATGATATGTGTGGGTGGAGGAGACGACTAAGTCTATAGTCAAAGTCAATAATTCGCCGTGTCTTTATGGAAATTTATGTAACACTCTCAAATCATTAAATAAATGCATGGTGGGTCGTCCTTGTTTGGCGCTTACTGAGTTGTGTCTATGTCCATGCCAAATTCCAAGTACCAACAGTAACTACAGAAGATCACCTGCTATTTACTACAATATGGAAGCTAGATTAGTGTTGTGGAGATAATAAATGAATTTGAAGCTAGAGTTTAAATCAAATAAAGAACACGGGGCAATTATAAAGATACATTTCAAAATAAATCTCAACCCCAAAGTGAAAACCAGATGTGTCTCGTAATTTTTAGGAGCCATGCATGTACGATAATAATAAGAGAAAATTATCAAAAGAGGAGTGATACATCCACTCAAATTCATCCACAAAAGAATTTCACATGTTGAGGTGGCGCTATATGATTGGTTTTTTGTGGGAGCCACTCTCACAAAAAACCAATCATCCAGCGCCACCTCAGCGTGTGGGATTCTTTTGTGGATAAATTTGAGTGGATGTAGCAAAATTCTTATCAAAAAGGTGAAAAATTCAAGCTTGATCTGCAATGCAGACACTTTTAGCGTCTTTTTCCAAATTTATCATCCTCGACTGCTCGACTTCACCCAAATTTTGACACGTGTTATTCCTTTGTACTTTTTTGTTCGAAAAAGTACAAAAGAATGGCACGTGTCAAAAATTGGGTACAGTCGAGCAGTTGACCAATCAAAGTTGAGCAGCCAAAGGAATGACACGTGTCAAAATTTGAATGAAATCGAGCAGTTAGGTAGTCGACATGACCATTTTGAGAAAAAGTTGTTGAAAATTACTATAAAGTGAATCAAGCTTGGGTTTTTCTATTTTTATTTTTTTTATTTATTTTTTTTTAAATAATAATAGGCATCATTAATATCGGAGTTTAAAAAGAACATTACATGTAAAACATAAATAATACGATTCGTATAAATATATATTAAAATAATAATAAATAAATAAATAAATAACCGTACATATATAAAACTATATAAATACTCACGCGACGGTATACAACGGCAAATAATTATATACTTCGAACTTGTGATTTTGGTATAAACCTTGATGCAACCGTTTGTTTTTTCTTTCCTTTTTTTCTTCTTTTCTTTTTGCTTATTTTTCTTAAAATTGATGGAACCGGTTGCAACCGTTTGACCCTAAACGAATACCTGCGCAACCAGCATTTTGTAATATATGATGTTAATATTATGGTGCAAGACTTAATTTTGCTTTTGTAAAATTCAATTCTTTATCGCTCAAAAAGTTGTCAGTCGTGCGTTTATAAGATTAAATTCATTGTCAAAATTGCCTTTATTAATAAGGGTATGAATTATTTAAGTTATTTATTTTAAGGTGCATTAAAAGGTTTTTAAAGTTTCCATTAATAAAATGTATCCATTACATCTAAAACTTATGTAAGTTAATTATTTTAATAGGTATTTTGGATAATCAACTTTAATCATTTTTAAGAATTTTTAAGAATAGGCAAATTTGTTTTATGAGTAATAGAGATTTTTTTTTAATTTTTATTTTGGCTCTTTTTAAATGAGGCTCATACGATGGTCACCAAACCCACACCCTCAACCTCAACATCAGCATCATATCACCATTCAGCACACTACCAAACCTATCACCTTTTACTCACTTTGGTCAGAGTCGTCTCGTAATTTTCGTTGGCTCTAAGCAATAACAACAAAGAGGCCTTATTAAACTTGTAAAATAAAGAGAAATTGCATATAAACTTGAATTATATGACTGATATATGTTTAATATTATACGTATTTATAGGCAAAACTAATAAAAATGTCGCCCTCTTTAAGTGGAAGCCGTGTGCCACAGGCGACAGCATCTATTGCACACCCATCCAAGACACTTTTAATTATGGTCACCATCAAACTTATTTTTTAAACAAATTTAATTAAAAACTTAATTAAATTTGCATTCATAGTTTATAAGCATTACATTAATAATTAAAAACATAAACGTATGAAATTAAAAACGTAAACTAATATTGTAAATTCACTTCTCTTTGATCGTTTGCTTAATCTGCAACACTCTTTTGAGGTGGAATCCACTCAAGTGATCAACGAGACTTATATAAAACAGTTCGTCTTTGTCGTTGTTTTTGTTCTTATATGACGAACATTTGTTGCTTTATTTCGACCTTTTTTTTTTTTTTTTTTTTTTTTTTTCATTTTATGCCTCTTGATCCACACAAATGTTTTAATTGTTTCATTGTCATGAAAGACTCAGTTTGAGTTGCATATTAGTCGGTGTAGGGGTGCGACTTCCATGTATGAGGAAATTTCTAGGAATAAACAAGGCTATTTGCTTTTCTTTTCAAAGAAACTGTCTCTTATGAAAGTACCAAAGAAAGTACAACATTTTCCTATCTCCTTTCACTTTCTGTGAGGCCTAAAAAACACCCAATGAAAATACAAAATGAAGAAGACTTTGCTTTCAACTCATATTTTTATATTACTTTAAAAAGTGTTACGTAGTAACATATATGTATTTTGCTAAAGGCTGAAAACAGAAACAGATTTACATTTCAAATATCCACTTTTAATTGTTACAATACCACAAGGTGGCGTTATGTAGCGACAATGGTTAATGACACACAGAAGTGTCACAAATCTAAGCTAGTGAAAGTTTTTATAAGTTTGAGTAAAAGATTTTAGTTTTTGGCATGGTGGAGGCTAGGCAGAATAACTCTCGAGCGGGTTCCAAGTTGAGATTGTTCATGTTCTTATACAAAATTAGCTACTTTATTGCTAAAATTTTGCTTCAATTATATTAAAACTACAGTATTTACATTAACCTTATTTAGCTGAGTTCACAAGATATAGCAAGAGTCATTTTACCTTCGCCTCTCGTTTTTGGTTTTCTTGTCCTTTTAAAGTTAAGGGTTTCTTTTTAATCTATAGACTTTATTTGGTTAGATTACAAAATCCGTTTGTGGATTTTCATTTATTCAAAAGTGTCATTTTCAACTTGGAAAGAAATATCGTCAATTATGAAGATTTGAGTTTTTGTTGATAAGCTCACAGATAGTAACCAAGTTGTGATTAAATTCATTAAGTAAAGAAACTTTAAAGTTTGGTAAAACAACATTTAATTCATAATTTTTAATAGGGTTTTTCTAACATATGCCCCCAGGTCACATGTTAAACACAACAAAATACACGGGGGACTCACTGAAAAGTACAAAAAAATACTCAAAGACCCACGAATTAGCTGTGCTTTTTTGTACTTTTCAATGGGTCTCATGTGTATTTTCGTGTGCTTAACATGTGCCCTATGAGCATATATTAGAAAAATCCTTTTTAATACTGTTAGGGATATTAGTCCATGTTTGATTAAAAATATATATCACTATAACAGAAATTATACACAACAGGTATATTGTATTAGCTTAGTGGTTCACTGGTTCGCATTCCTAAAATAGCTTTAGGGTACGTTTAGTAGAAAGAAATTTAGAGAAATAAAATGAATCAGATAATATAAATTTAGATATATGAAAACAGCAGAAAATTTTAATGAATTCTCGTGTTAAATAACAAAAGAGACTTGATCTAAGGCTGCCCACAGAAGGCATGCACGACCGAGTCATGCGATCGATTTCATTCGGTCGTTGCTTTTGTGGCTTTTCGGTCGAGCAAGGACAAAAACACAAATGGGTTGTATGCCCGATCGTCGATCGCACCTTTTTTTTTTTTTTTTTTTTTTTTTTTTTTTGTGTATTAATTAATTAAAAGAGGTATTTTTGTGGGGTATTATTTTTGTAGTGTAGGTCGCCTTACTGGGGCACTGAATCGCCTGCAGGTCGCTAGAGAGAGAAAGCTGACGTAGCAGTAAAAAGTAAGGGGATTGAATCCCCTTACTGTGGGCAGCGTAAGAAATGAGAAAGAAAATTATTTTAGAAAAACAAGGATTCACATGAGTACAAATAACATTTACTAGTAAAAGCTCAACCAAGAGAACCTTTTAAATAAAGTTAAGTAAATATGGAAACGATTAATAGGCAAACCATGAATAATAACACGGAACTATACAATAGATATGAAGAGAACAAGTAGGGTTGGATCAGTTGGAAAACCCCTTGCCTCTTAACCTAGAGGTCAAGGGTTCGATCCTCACTCCCTACAAAAGGTCGGAGGTCCTTTTCTACCTTAGGTAGAACCGGAAGCAGCCTCTCTATCTTAGATAGGGGTATGGTTGTCTACGTCTCAACCTCCCCCATACACCGTGGAAGACGGTATTGGGACCCATAACCCGTGAAAGACGGCATTGGGAGTTACTTTACTTTACTTTTATACAATAGATATGAAGAAGACGAGGAGTAGGCCATGCAAGTATTTATTGTATTTAACGATAAGAACTCAAAAGTCAATGGAAATGACTTTTATAATTCTTTGTTTTGTGGCCTAAATGAATTCTCATACGTATGACATGATTTCCAGTTTTCCACACCACTCATAATCATAATAGAAATGAAGAAATGAAAATTACAAAGGGCCCAACTCTCTACAGAATTCAAAATCTCCAATTTTTTTATTTTTATTTTATTTTATTTTTTTTTTTCTGAAAATGTTTTCAAAATCAGAATTCTACTAATGATCGTTTTCATCTTTGCAAGATCTTGATCGTAAAATCAGATCAGGATCTTAAGATCCTACTATACTACTATTTTCTTAATAACATTATTAATATTATAAAAATACAAATTAATATATACCATAAACACAAATTATAGGAATATTTCATGAAAATTAGGGGTGAAAACGAGCCGAGCCTAAACGAGCTCGAGCCTAAGTTTGGGCTCATTTAATAATCCCTCTCGAGCTCGAGTTCTATACGAAAAGCTCGATTAGGCTCGCGAGCCTAAACGAGCCCTAGAAATATATACGTATATATATTGTTATATGTATAAACGAGCTTAAAAGTAGTAAACGAGCTCGAGCCTAATGTAATTAACGAGCCGAGCTCCATTTTAACTTTTTTTTTTCTTAAAAACATCATACAAATTAGTCGAGCCCGAGCTCGAGCTCGAACTTATGAAAATTTTCACGAGCCGAGCTCGAGCTCAAAATATTAGGCTCGAAACAAGCTCGAGCTCGAGCTCGAGCTTTATATATATAAACGAGCCGAGTTCGAGCTCTGGCAGGCTCGGGCTCGGCTCGGCTCGTTTTCACCCTTGAAAATACTGTCTTAAATTATGATTATGGATTTTTTTTTAAGAAGATTAATATTTTGTTTTTTAAATTATAAAAAATAATCCATAACTTTGTAGTTTTTTAGTTATTGTTCGAGAAAATTAAAATTAGATCGAATTAAATCTTAAGATCCTATGGTAAAGATCGAGATCCTATGAGATCTTATGATGGCAAAGATATTACATAGGATCGGGATCGTTTTTGATATGTAACATCATAAAATCGTAAGATCTTAAGATCATGATCGAGATTTTAACAACAATGCGACCAACCGAATAATAGAAATGACTTTAATTCCATTTTCTTCCTCTAATTCCCTCTACCAAACATACTTAGGTTCTTGTGACCCAAGGTTCGATTCTTACTAAAAACTTCTAAACTTTAATTTTGCCAATTTTTCATTACGACAATGCTATTATTGTTGTAAAAATAATAATTACACATTTACACCTCTTTCTTTGGCCTCTTTATGTTTTACCTATATATTTTTTTCTTTTTGGCGTACCATCTTTTTGGAATCTGGCTTTTGTATTTGTTTTTAAATAAACTCAAGTAAGTTATTGTCTTGATTTACTAATTTTATAAAGACTTTTTTTATATAGCCTTTAAATTTGTACTTTCTCAAAACTTCTAAACAATCTCGAAACTTTTGCCAATTTTATAATTCTTCTTTACGATAATGCTATTATTGTTGTACGAGCTTACAATAAACGTTTTTACAAGTAACCTCATGTATTTTCTAAAACAATAAAATAACACCATGTACTTACACGATAACGAATTAATACAACCCTGCCGCAATGCGTGGGATTAATCATCCTCGTATATATAAAAACAATAACAATATGGAAAATCATGTTAGTGTGCCCCAATCAGGAACCCTTGTGATTCCATTTATTTGCATCATTTTTAAAGGCAAAGAATCAAAGATGTCGGATAACCTTTGTAGACTTGTAGAAAAAGTTAAATTAGCTACAGGATTTGATTGCAACTTTATGTAGAAAAAGTAAAAGTCAAGTTCTTCACTATCCTATTCAAATGTTCAAACACAACGTGGAGAAACAACCCAAACCACACCATTTCTTACGTTTAACATATAATTATGTTATATTCCATTGTAAGAGCAACTACAATGGTAAAAACTAGAATAGATTTTCACTATTTAGATAAGTCTTTTGAAAGACTTTTTATGCATTGCATAAAAAGCTTTTTGAAGAGCTTCTTAGAAAGACTTGGTATACTCTAAGTCTTTCATCAAAGTGGTATGTATTAAATGTGTGTAGCATTAATGGCATTAAATGCTCCAAGTCTTTATGACTTGGTGCCATTGTAGTTGCTCTAAGGACACTGGCAGTCATGATTCCGAAAACATCCATACCTCCGAAATCCACCAATAATATCATTCCACCTCATTTCATCTCATTCATACTTTTTTCATACCTCCCAACCCCATTTTAGTGGCAACCATGCCTTTTTCATACCTCCCAACTTTTTTTTTTTTTTTTTTTAATAATAAATTAAATTATCACTATTCACTATTCACGAACATCAATCAATACTTTCCCATCAATCCAAGCAAAAAATCAGTCATATTATATAAACTCAAATTCACTCCATCAAAAAATTTTATAAAAAAAAAAAAAAAAAAAAAAAAAAATGAAGCAGCAAAAGATGTCAAAGCAAACATACAAAGTATGCTTCTGTTTCCAACGTCAATTCAAGCTAGCAGCAACAGAAGCACCACCGCCAATAAAGTCGTTGTTCGAACAGTACTCCGATAGTAACGGGATAATGACGGTTGACCATCTGCACCGCTTTTTAGTTGAAGTTCAGAAACAAGCGGATACTAGTATTGAAGATGCGCAAGCTGTTATGAATAGTACTGCTCCATTCCAGCTCAACTCCAACGGCTAGCAAAATTAATGCAACGTTCGAAAATGGCACATGCAACAAGAATGCCTCGGAGGCAAAAAATGCCGCTCAATGGTTGCCGATGGGGATGCCGGTGGGGTGGCGGCGGTGTTCACCGCCGGCATCACCATGCCGATGGGTGATGCCGCCCCCACTGCCACCCTTCTAAGGTCATGATAATTTAAGGACAGAGTCCACATAATTATATTTAGACAAAAAAAAAACACTGTTGGTCCCTAAACTTTCCCAAAAATATCACCATGCACCCTAAGTTTGAAAAATAGTCGTCATGCATCCAAAAGTCATGTTTTTAGGCCAAATGCGTCCCTCTGACAATAATCCGTTAGTCAACACCGTTATTTGATATTTTCTTTTGTTTTTAGTGAAGGACATAACCGTCATTTCTTATATTTGGATTATTACTCCTATAAATATATTTTTCTTCCACCTTTTGTTTACCAGACCTTCACAAAACACACACACACATTTTGTTTAACGGCATGTGTTATTTTATTTGTTATATTGTATTCAGTTTATTGTGTTTTTGCAAAATGATTTTAGATCTTAAAAGAAAGATGATAGATAGATTGAAGAGATTATTATGCCTAATTTTGATGAACAAAAAATACAAAAATGTTACCCAGAAAGTGCAAGCCCAGGTTCCCCAAACTATTGTGATAGACTTGTGTCAAAAAGTGAGACTGGTACAACTGCCCAAACAAAAGATAAAACTACCATGGTTTATATGAACACGAATATTTGTTCTCTTTTATACAAGAAGTTCAAGAACCAATATACAATCTATCTATACATATGTTTTTGATCATTGTAACAACAACTTCTACTTTTCTATGAGCAAAGTCGGATATACAACCTAAAAAAAAAAAAAAAAGAATACATAGTGTTTACTCAATCTTAGCATGCACATAATCAATGAAAACAAAATTCTGCTGAATTTCATGAGCATAATACGCCTAACCAGCACTCACAATCGCAAGCCCGACAAATATCAGGCGTGTTTGTATCTCGGGAGGTACACCAAGAGCCGCACAAAGAACAACAGTGGCTCCAATAAAAAAAACTTCTAGTGTTTCAAATGTTTTATGAGCTTTTTTGCATGAAGAACACTTTAACGTATGTTGCTCGTATATATCCAGCATATGTTACAAAGAACCAAAAAGTTAGCAATCGCATATACGAATATATAAACATGTCAATAACAGTTCAACGTAATGGTAGCCATTTTGACCCATTTACTTCTGAACAAGTGATCTCAAATGGGTCAAATCAAGAAACTTAGCAAAAGGGAAATGGGTCAAAGTTAATTGCCCCTTTTCAGTAGTGGGTGAAAGGTAAGACCCTAGAAAGTCAGCTAAGAGTGGTTCTTCTATTAACGACCTTAGACATCTCGAACTGCCTTCGTTGGTTCTACGTATTATTTAATAGAAAATAAAGTTCTTTAATAGCCCAAGAAACATGTAAACCTCTTAATTAAAACATGGTCAATAAAAAAGATCCAAACTACAAGCCAAGGAGACTTTTCTTCCGAGGCGTATGCATAAAACTACATACACCAATCAAAATAAATTGATGAATGCTCATGTAAAGAATACTGAAACCCAAGTAAAACTCCACCAAAAATCGTAATCCCAAAAAAATAGCTTAGCATTTTTTTATCCCCCAATAGAAAAAAAAAGTGTAATCATTCAACTAACTACTAAGTACCTTAAACTTATGCAAACATAAACCTAGAATCATCAAAGTTCATAACTAGCAGCAACAAAAAAAACTCCACACAACTAAATATTACCATCAAGTAACTACTTCCAAACAGAGTAGTCAGTTGTCACCCTCATTTCTCAATAACTACAAAACAAGTTAAAGGGATGTTTGGGATCAATGACGGAACTAGAACATTTTTCTTGGGAGGGGAGGGGGCGAATTTATTTTGGAGGGGCCGAAGCGAAGATTTATTTGTAACCTGAGCTAAATTACCCCTAACACCTATAATATTTATATTAGGTGCCGCAAGTTTTTGGGGCGCCGGGACCCTCCCCTGCCCCTACATAGTTCCGCCAATGTTTGGGATTACATTTGGCAAGTGGTCATCACATTATTGTGTTTTTGAGTGGCACAAACCAATTTCCTAATGTGTAACATAGTGGAACTGATTCTAATTATTTATAGTCATCACTTTACACAAAAATTACTCGATAACCTGAAAAAAACAAACGTCTCATTATCACAGCTTTAAATATATACCAGAAACTCATAACATAATCACAAATCATCAATCATAAATAACAATACACAACATGAATCATTGATCATTACCTTAGACAACACCGATCTTGAACCAGGTTTCGCACTATCTCTACTTAAAAACAAGATCACAAAAAAAACAAGGAACCCACAAAACAATAACAACAATGTCAGCCAAAACACATTTTGAAACCACTTTTTCTTTACTGACCTCCTAAACTCTTGCCTTGATCTTCTAATTTCTTAAAAGATATCACATTCATTTAACAAATGAAATGGTTTAAAAAAAAAAAAAAAAAAAAAAAAAAAAAAAAAAAAAAAAAAAAGCAAACGTGTGGTGGTTATCAAAGAGTGTGGGTAGAGAGAGATGAAGTGTGTATGATGTTTGGTAATGAAAGAGGGGAGGAAAGTAGAAGATACATATGAAAGGACGGTTATACCCTTCACTAAAAACAAAAGAAATCAGCAAATAACGTTGCTGACTAACTGATTACGGTCAGAGGGACGCATTTGAACTCAAAAACCTGACTTTTTTATGCACCACGACGATTTTGCAAACTTAGGGTTCATGGCGATGTTTCGTGAAAAGTTCAGAGACCAACGGTGTATTTTTGTCTTATATTTACAAGGACGAATAGCCATAATGTATGAATTAAGTATGCTTTATATCTATACTACATTATAAAGCATTTGAGACTTCCTATAAAAGGTCATTCAATTATTCGAACTATTGTTTTGATCCGAAGCATGTGTTTACTCTTTAGTTTCGTTTGCAACTAATCCGGCTAATTGATGTATTGAATTATGAAGAAATAAACTCTAGAAAAATTTAAGAAAATATTTTTTTCAATTATGAAAAGTAAAATCTCGTATATAATAACAAAATTCCACAAATTGTGAGAAGAACCCAATAATGAGAGTGTGCAATTCTGCCTACGTAACAAAATTGAACATTCATATTAGTCATAATATTGAAGCTCAATTTGGTCAAATTATTAATTTTCATCTAATTTATAAAATGTGCTAAAAAGTATGTATCAATTTTGTAGTAAAATTTTAGTTTTTAAGTTTTAGATAAAGCATACTTATCAATTTTATGTTTTTTAACAACTTTAAAGATGTAATAAATACCTCATAGATTTTACACCCCCTATACTTTATATTTTATAAAAAAATACAACAATATATTGTTGTTGTTTATAAATATTATTATCAGTATACATTAAACTAATGTATTTGCACGAAATTAAAAATATAAAAATAAAAGCACGAGTTACTGTAAAATGTAAATGAATACACGAGATTATACATATACGAACGAGTTATGTTATTTCACTTTATGATATTAAGTAAGGATATCCAAAAAAAGTATTATTTTTAACTATCTGCATTAAATAACGAATCATGTTATTCCTTTTTAAATGGTTAACATATGCATGGGTTTAAAAACCGGCTCAAATTATTATTAACAGGATTATAAATATCAAAATGAATACACAACCTCACACATTACTATGAGATGAAAATAAATAGAAGTGATTCTACATATAACAATGACACATATTTTTTTCAAGGCCATTATGTGCTAGTAAACACACATAATATACAGAACATGATATCAATATTTAAATTTCAATAAGATCAGCCTAAACATAATGCCATTTAAACAAAGTCAAATCTTTGTATGACAGAAATCTATACAAAATATTAATTGATATTAACATGTAATGAAAAACTTATGTAAAAACTAATTTGAGCACGGATACTATAACTATATAAGTATTAAAAATTAAATACAATTTTATTAAAAATTCTTAAAAATTACAAACCCATACATTTATGAATTGGCACAATAATAAATATACAAAACAAAGTTATTAAATATTATTACTACCTATTATACTATCTGCCTAAATCTCATACGTAAACGGGTGGGTTTTAAAACTAGTACGACCAATAAATCAATTATGTAATGCTGTAATTAATTAATCAATAAAAAAATTCTGAGTTTTTAACAATAATGTACGTGAAAAATACTAAAGAAATAAGGAAAAGCATATGATATTCACAGGTCAATACGACGATATTTTTGTACTCTTATATGAGTTGTTGACTTGTTTCTAATATGATACATTTCCATTTAATATTTGATGAAATGCAAATGTACATAGAAAAGTAATTAAATGACAAGTCATTTACTTAAATCATCATTTTTTTTTTAATATTCAAACACCACAAGTCGAAAGTGTACCTTTCAATAGGTACAACAGTCTTTGTTGGTAATTCAAAGACGATACAAATAACAAATTCGACGAAGAGAAACTTTATTCAAAATTATTAAACCAAATATAAAACAAAATCTAAAAGTACCAAATATAAATTCTAATTTAAAAAGTACTAAATAGTAATTCAAAATGTATCAAAATCTAATTCAAAAGATACAAAGAAAAATTAATGTTATCGATCTCTATTTATAAGCAAAATTAACCGTTATAGATTAGTTTTCTAATTCTAAACAAACTTGTAGTACAAGTCATACAAATTACCAAGTTTACCAAATAATCCTTAAAGTTTAAGTTATCTTCTAAGAGTCTTTACTCTATCCATAATTGAAACTTAGAAAACTCTTTTAATTTACTACGACCAAAGAAATCTGAATCAGGTGGATTTCGTGATATACACCAGTGTGTAGTTTTTCTTGATCTATCAAAATAAGTCATACTCAACAAATGAACATTATTTGAATATACAACGTAAGTATTTCAGGTAAGTTACGCAAATTTTGACTGTTTCTATGAATGTAGAATTTGTTTAAGTTTGTGAACTTGTAAAGTTTGAATATTTGATTTTATAGTAACATTTCACATCAAGTACGATTGCATGCTTGAAATAGCAAACCATTTACTGTAATTTTAAAATGTCAAGTTAGCATTGAAAATTACATGTCTTTGTTAAATGATCTGGTTGTTTGTTGAAGCAAATATCTGACTAGTTTAACATTTAAAGATAGCTTTTAGAGGAATGATTTGTCCACGTAATTTAAAAATAAACGAGTCTGGCTTCGGTCGCTGCCTCGCTGGTTTTTAACGTCCTTAATTTTGTTAAAACAAACGACAACATTAATTCAATTGATCTTAATATATCAGGTTCTTAAGTTTATACACATGCTCAGTCAGTGTCACATGTTCACATACGATTCCCGCATCATGTCTTTCGATCTCAGCAAGCTCAATTAGGTCTTCTGCAGTATCTTGGTACACTTTAGAACGACAAAGAGGCATGGTGAAACAAACATCCTGGAATAAATTCAGTGGAATATTTTGCCTGGGAACATGAAATTCAGAACAACATTTTGATGCAGCAGGATTTGTATGTCAATCTAAAGACTTAGCAGATGCTGGAATGCTAGGAGGCACAGCGGCTGGAAGCTCTTTGAAAGCTTTATCCTGCACATAATAACTTTTACTCAGCACTAGTCTATTAAAAAAGTAAAAAAGTAAAAAAGTTAATAAAACCAAACGAAAAGTGCACCATATCAAATGAAAGGCTTGGTAACTTTTTTTTCGCCTGATGATAGTTCTGTATTCTGTAACCGTATGAAAAGTATTCCTGCTACACTTTGTAATTGTGCTCGAAGGATGTGTACTTCCAACATCAATACTACTTCTGATGGTATTCCTGCTACACTTTGTAGTTAGGCGATCACATTCCGGGTTATTTTTTAAACCGGCAATCACAAATACTATAGTAAGAATAATTGTTTAATGATCATGATACAAATTTTCGTCTGCTAAAGTGTCACCATAACATAAAACTTAGCATTCTGAGTCATTGCAGAAAACCTGAAAGAGAAAAGATCCGTACATCATTAATTTATTGTCGGGTTTATGTGTGTGATGGTCATATCTAATTTTTTTTCAATTTTTTTTGGACACACCATTCAGTTTTAAATCAGTTTTGTTTGAACTGGTTTGGTTAAGTTGCCTAAGATGTGAAAGGTTTTGCAATTAATGCATGTTCATGCATGTGTTAATTAATCAATGATAATAAGTTGTTTGCATTGAGTAGTTTAAGAGGGGCAATTAAAGCCAGTGACTTGATAAGGTGCATAGAAACAAAGAGTAATTATGAAAAACTGTTTGTATTGGCCATTCCAAGTAGGGCAATTAAAGCAAGTGTCTTTATAGTGCATAAGTAAATAGAAGTGAACACTCATTAAGCAAGTCAAGGTACAACAAAAACACACACACATACATCTTGAAAAAAACCATTTCATATTCAAAGCAACAAAATGACAACACCAATGCCATTTTGTAAGGAACTTTCTACTGTTGCAGATTCGAGTTTAGTTAAAGATATGATGGTGGTAAAGTTTCAGAGGGAGGTTGCAGTGATATTGGTGGATGAAGCTGATTTAAGAAAGAAAGCTAAAGAAATAATGTCTCGGGTGGCTGAGAGGGATCTGGTGCTTGGAGAGCTGAAGCTGCTATTTTCTTTTGACTCTACTGTGCATAGTATTTCGGAACTCAACAACTTGCAGACCCAAGATCTGATAGAAGTGTCGCTGATCTTGGTGAATGTGGTCAAGAATTAGAAGCGAGCATCGGAGCTGTTGGCACTGATTGAGAAGTTGAAGTCCTTGCCGTACTGATGGTGGCTGGTTTGTGTTTTGCGAATACGCATCATGGGTTTAGGGTTAGTTGGGGGTGCCTAGGATTGTGTGGGGTATTTTGTTGAAATGTTTGATGGTTTAAATCAGTGGATGATTAATAAGAAAAAAAAAATCCTTATTATATGTTGGTTTTATCTATGTTGCTAGTTTTAAGGAATGCAAAATTTAGAACTGTTAAGTTTTTTGTTGAAACATACCTGTGGAGAGATGGAGAGAGCCAGCAGCTGAAAGTCGTGGTGGGGATAAGCTCCCTTCTTCACAAGCTTATCCTTCCCAAAAAAATGACCCGATAGCAATTCCCGTTTTTTCTATTCCATCCCATTCCGGGACAGGCGGCTAATACTAATCTAATAAGTGAAGTAGTCATCGCCTGACCAATCGCCTTGGACACCAGACTGCCCGTGGCCGCCCATCTTGTCTCGCCCTAAATGGAATCCCTTAGTTACGCTGCGCCCTGACCCGAGTCCCCACGTCCACTTTGGGTTCTTAATTCGCTTTGTATCTGTCAATCTGTTTAAAACAACAATAAGCACCTATTAATTTTTTTAAGAAATAAGTGGTCTAATAAATAAAGAGAAAATGTGTCTAACTAATGGTAATAGGGTATTGACTGTAATTTTAGACAAAAACTTTGATTATATATATATATATATATATATATATATATATATATATATATATATATATATATATATATATATATATATATATATATATATATATATATTCTAAACATTAGAAAAGTAATGTAATGGCATTGTGATTGGTAGTAGTCAATCAGTAAATAATATGCATAAGAGTTGCATTTCTATGTAAATATGCATAAACAAAGAACGAAACTTGTATATGCATTTACCTGATTTGGTAAGCGTAAGTGCAATCGAAAGTTGTAATAAACCTTGCCATCATTCTTCTTTTTCTTGTGCACCTCGTTCCTTTTTCCAACTTTGTCGGTGTCATTATGCCTGCCATCAGTAATTTTCATAATTACACCAAAGTATTAAAAGAAAAATGACTAAAATAGGTTTGTTTCTGAAGCTTATGCTTCCTGCTTATTATCCAGCTTTTGAGGTTATTTCCATAATTCAATTACAATAAGGTCATTAGAAAAAAAGATAAGCCAGATAAAAAAGGGTTATCAAAAATAAGAGTGGTTGTTTAAGTTTATTTGCGGCCGTATAAGCTTATGTGGCCAAACCCACCCGAATATAGCTTGGGCAGCAATCAATGGTGAAAAAAATTGCCAAGTAACCTGAGTGTTGTTTAGATCAAACTCGGCGAAAATACTTTAAAAATGGGGTTTTTAAGCATCTGTTTCGCCACGTGCTGAATTGAAAATATGGCCTTGCATCTTTTTAACTCCAGTTCCACAAAAGGCCCTGATTAATAATAAAGTGTAATTTCCAAAGATAGATGGGAAACAAAAGAGGATAGTGCGAAAAAGTAATCTTCACAAAATTTCTCACCACACTATTATCTTCTGTTTCGCATCTTTCTTTGGTAAAATGCGCTGTACCAATGATCAGAGGCTTTTATGGAACTGAATCTACTAACATACATAAAACAATCTAAATGTGTTACCAATCTAATTGTATGCGTTGATGCTTATGCGAAAGGAAAAAAAGTCATAAGGTAGACGAACCTGCACAAAACAAAAGCATCTCGTTTGTTTAAAAAAAGACGGTCTTTTTGGGCTATTAAATGCTATTTTGTGACACATAGATCACATGTTTTATCAGATTTATGTCGCACAAAATAGCATTTAATAGTTCAAGAAGATAATATTTTTTTTTCCACTTAATGGCCTAAGTTTCTTGGTAGGTCCTCTACCATTTTCGAAAGCTGGAAAGATATGCTAGATGTGCATTTGGTAATGGGTGCACATATATAAGCAGCTTCAGAAATCTGCATATATAAGCAACAGATAAATATAAGAAAACAGGACTAAGGTTAAAATATAATGTTTAACGGGAAAATCACCGCTGAGCTTACAAAGGCGGTCTTTAGCTCCTACCTTCTATTTGTGAGTTGTTGTTGTCATTTAGTCTGGGCATTCATTGCCTTGCTATAATAGCGTTGGAACTGAGGTCTTGGCTAATTGTGCATCTGCCATAACAAAGTAACTATTAATGCATACACATGAATAAGGTTTAGATGTTTATCAGTTTGATTACGCAATTTTTCCAAATAACCAAAAGAAAAAAAAATAGTTTTGTTAATAAAGTTTATTGATAAAAGATCATGGCAACCTATTGTACCTTGCAATTATATCTTCTAAGACAATTCTGAATTTGATATTTTTAGCGACCTATTCTCTAAGAACTGTTCTGGCAATTGCTGAAACATAAATAAAAAGGGAATGGCAACCTGACTTTGTATCTTGAGTCAGACGGATTTATCATGCTTATGAATAACATAGGATGCCACGAAAAACACAATCCAACTGTAACCATGGGCCCAGCAGAGATCACGTGTTTAGCTACAATCAGGCTTTGTTGATTGAATGAATGTCGGACAACCAATAATCTATTGGATGAGTCAGGGTCTGACATGCCATTCAATCAACAGAGCTGGATTATCGCTAAAATTCTAGTAACGCAACTATGATCGTGAAAAGGTGTAGAAGGGTTGACCTATCTGCAGCGAAGAGGTCAAAAGGCACACACTTAAAGACACAGTCAATCATCATTCACATTACCTGCAAAGGAAAAACATAAATTACGCAGTTAGGCTATAATCTCATGAAAGTATAAGTGAGTGTCATTTTACGAATGCATTCTACCTGTGGGACACCATGAAAAGGCTATTAAATGATAATGCTTGCCTGCACTGAATACAATTACAATCACTATTATATTGTAAAGAATAATCAGTATTATATCTCTAACATCATATACCTGTGCAAGCTAACTTATCATTGATAGATGTGTGAACTGATAGGCCCATGTTCTACTGTAGGTTGACACGTCATTCCAATATCCAATTGCAATAGGTAGTCATTCTAAAATATCTACAACTAACATTGTAATAATTTTATAATGAACTACCTATTGCAATTGCAAATTGTTCAGGTTATAAACGCATCAGTTTTGATTGTAAGCTGTTTCGTGTCCGACATTTGTTTCGAATAATATAGCACCGGATGCACCTGCAAGAAAAAAAAAGAGCAAAAGAAAATTGTAGACAAATAAGTGTAAAAATTTGAGACACAATTATAAGTTACATCAGACGTTCAAACCAAACTTCCTAATGGTCGTTTAAACTGATTTCATTTTCTGTCTTGATACAACAATAGTTGATTTCGCAAAGCAAGAACACTCATCATACCTTGGCTAAGAGTAAACTTAAACGGAGTCCCCTTATGACAACTTGAATCAAATCGAGTCCCATCCAACAGCGCTCTACATGTTTCCAGCTCCCAAATGTCGAACAACGATTCAGTTGTTATCTTTGAAAATCACACAATCATTAAACATACCAATCTTTATTATGTGATCCTAAAAAAAAGTACCTGGTTGCGTAACTTACATCTACATCAAGTCTCAAACCTGTTCACACTTGGCAATAGGTAAAGCCATAGGCCATACATTAAAAGTCTTATTTTCTGCATTAAAAAAAAGTATTTGAATTAAAAAACATAATCATAACTAAAATGATTAAACATTTAGGATTAATACTTGGTTAGCCACTACTCACATGTATATATGTTGCGTCATCTACTATCAGCAGCAGAATGTTCGTGTGTCTGATCTGACGCTGAGTTTTGCTAGACAAATTTTTACCGTCATTTTCTAGTAATTCGTCAACAGCTGTAACAACAGCGTCCCAGAAATAGTTAACATAATCAAAATCAACATTTAAACTCTGTATACAGTAAGTAAATGTAGCGGAAAATAAATTTGTTACAGCCTATTGTCAAAGGTTTTATCGTGGAAAATGCTATAGTTATTTCTGCCTTTATTGCCTGAAAAAAAAGTAATTTTAAATACGACATTACCACACCACTAACAAAATTGAAAACGACACAGAACATAGTAGCAAAGTGATGTGTTATAAACTGAAAAAATAAATTACCGAGATTCAATAACTTCATCTTTTATAATCTTTTCGTTGTTCCTTAACCTTAATCTCTATTCTCTCTGCGCTGTTCAATTTGTATCTACCGGATCACCTGCACAAATTATAAAAAGTGGAAGATAACTGATTATGAAAGGAAGGAACACATAATACTTAGTATATATAATCATAAAACATTTTCTAAAACATGTTGCGAATCAGTAGCTGAACAACCTTGTGGGGTTACACTCATGGCTCTAATGTTCTGATATGACGCCGAAGAAATCGTGGTTACTTGCTCGTTTATTCCTATAATGGTAACACCTATCAATAAGCTCCTACAACCTCCTAAATCGGTATATCCATAAGTCTGGAACTTTGGATAATTACTTAGTGATATCTTTTGCGATGATTCTAGCAGACTTTTTGTTATGTGGGTATCAAGAGCCGATGCAAGAACCCGTGATATCTTTCACATCAACCACACAACCTCAATATACAGCTCAACATCCTCAAAATCATTAACTATAATATAATCGTCCTGACCTGACCAAATAAAGTCAGATACAATCCCCAAATTAGCCTAACTCTTCAACTTAATTCGAGACTTAAAACCACGAAAACCAACATTTGCACACTAACTACTTCATACGGTAACATACTTCAACTTAACTTACACTCCTTAAATCACCTATCATTATAATCCTTAAAAAATGATTACGAAAGCAACATTTACATCAAAGACTTCATCTGAAAATTTTCAAATTAACCTACACTCATCTAATCACCTATCATTATATTCCCTACACCAAATGACAACCCGAAAGATAGCAGCTCAACTGATCGAACTAACAGCAAACAAAAACCACAATTTTCAAATTAAACATTTCATCCATACCTTATAGGTTTGATCGAGGAACCGCAGACCCTAACATAAACAGAAAAAGCACAAACCCTAACACAAACACAATTGCTAAACCGAAACCGCTGATGGCCCCTTATTCATCTACATCATAAACGCCTTCAAGAGGAATACCGAAACACTTGTGTAACTAAAAACCCCATATCCAAACCAAATCTGAAAGCGTGTATGTGTGATTGGAGTTTACGGAGGACTGCGGAATCTTCTAGGTTTATGACTGTGGTGCAAGGCAACTGTAGTTGCTGGGTTAACGAACAGGTCATGGATTGGGCCAAAAAATGCGTGGGCCAAAAAATTGCGTGAGCCCACTACATGTTACTATTCATCGAACAACGCCGTTTCTTTCCGTCTATAATATATATATAGTAATAATAATAATAATAAATGTTCATACAATGATGTGCCAAAATTACGTATTCAATCAAAACAATTACCAAAAAGTAAGAATCCATTTGATTGGATAAGTAATCTTGACACATCATTGTGTGTACATTTTTTTTTAAATTATATGGATATAACATTTCTCTTGCTTTTTATTGAATGGCTAAGTGATGAAATAGTGATTTCGTTGTCATTTAGTTTATCCATACAAAACACTATCGTTTAATCCTGTGTTCTGTAC
Source organism: Artemisia argyi (assembly GCA_030686995.1). NCBI lineage: Eukaryota > Viridiplantae > Streptophyta > Magnoliopsida > Asterales > Asteraceae > Artemisia > Artemisia argyi. The sequence continues at coordinate 100,619,597 of CM060698.1, read as the reverse complement.
AATAAACAAACGAGTTATAAAGAAAATTGTTATTTTTGAAATATGAATTACCAAACTGGCTATTTTTTTTTGCAAGTTTGTGAGTTTTGAAAACTACATTTTTTTTTTTATAAATAAAAAGTGCAAATAAAACTCACAATTAAGTAAATAAAATAGCACAAATTTGATAAAATAATGGTTAGATATTACCGAGTGAAGATTATATAAGAAAACATGTTTGGTTTGATGGCTAATTAGTTTGCACTCTATCAAAGAGGTAGTGAGTTCAAATCTTGCCCTCTTATTTCTTCGCAAAATAGTTCTTTTTTTTTTTTTTTTTTTTTTTTTTTTTTTTAACACAATGTTAATATATATATTTTTAAATTTTTTTTGAACGACAATTATTTACAACCTACATCATATATCTCACAAATGTTTTTAACAAGAATTGAACTCACAACCTCTATGTTATTGGACCATTCACATACACTTGGGCCAATAGTCCTTGGGTAATGTTAATAATATTAATTCATCATCTAGCAAAACAAATTTCTTGGCTTACTCTTAACAACATTTCAGTAAGGTTTTGTTATATGAAAAATCGCAAACTCATGACCTTTTATTACGAAAATCGTAGAAACTCATGTTCTCTAGGTTATTGGACCATTCACATACAGTTGAGCCAAAAGTCATTTGGTAATGTTAATAATATTAATTCATCATCTAGCAAAACAAATTTCTTGGCTTACTCTTAACAACATTTGAGTAAGGTTATGTTATATGAAAAATCGCAAACTCATGACCTTTTATTATGAAACTCGCACAAATTCCAAAAGTAGCTATTTCGGTTCAATTTTTATTTTTGTTTATTTATTTGCTTTTATCGTTTGTTAAAAAAACAAATCAACCAACAAATAGACGTAACTACAATGCTACAATGCGCAACAGGCAAATTATCTATTTTAACAACTAATTTTTGAATACTTTATAATAACAAAAAAAAAAAAAATATGTTCAACGATTTACGCTATGTAGAGCATTCTTTCGCTCTTGATCACGTATATGGCAGAATCCGCCCTATAGAAACAAATAAACCACATCCAGCCACAAAACATATGTCCTGACAAGGCGGGACCTCCAAGCGGAGCCGGGGTAAGTAGAAAGGAGAAAGCCGGGAGAACCAGAGGCATAGGCAGGCGTCCAAAGCAAGGCATCGCCTAACTCGCACTTTCTTCACAATGCCCAAAGCTGGATAACTTAGACGAGTAAGCTCCAAGTCACGAATCACGTGACTTGCTAAGAGAAGAAGGGAATATATTGTGGGGAAGAAGGACGGATCGAATCGTTCTAAAAATGGATAAAAAGTAAGATTTGGCGGTGCACGATCTCCAAGGGCGGCCATAGGCTACATATGTTAAAACAAAGTAGCTTGGTTATCCATGCATTAAAAGGATCAAAAGTATCAACACCAACGTGATCATGCTATTACCTACCGGACGTTAGCATGATCCGCCACTCGTAATACGAAGAAAAAGACAAAATATCTAAACCTATGAATACTAAGCCCATGATCATTCAAACACAGGTTTTTACACACGCTAACACTTCTTTCTCTCAACTTTTGGTACTCGAATCATATACTTACTTTTACACGCGAGGTTAATCGTCGGATTCCCCTCCCAAGGTGAGACTAACGGTGCTTTGTCTTAGTAGATTTCACCTTTGAAGTCCCGCATTCCGTTGAAACAAGCGGCGCTATCAAGTCGATTGTTGAAGATAAATAGTACGACTAGATTATGTATTATCAGGTGATTAACCCGATCGCATACTAACCAAACATGAAAAATAATTGGGTTCACTATGTTTGTTGTTTACTTCATAGGGTGAATTGATTTGATATCAAAAAAATACTAATAAAAATATAAAATAAAATAAAAATTATATGTTGAGACAACATGACAAAAATCTCTTCACGTTTTAATGATGACAAATAAACCATCGAAACACATAAAATAACAAACGTTAGCCAAAATTCCGCGAAGCTCATATCTGCTCCTGGCGCGCTGCCCGCGCGTCAACGCGTGGGTGACGCGCCAGGACACTGTATGGTTCCGGGCGAATTTTGAAAGTCGGCTTTCCCCTTACCCGACAAGTGTGGATCTTTCAATACAGGTATGAATATGTTATGTGCTTAATTGAGAACACTCGAAACGAGTTTTGAGACTTGAGAGATCCTACTTTTAAAACACCCATTTACCGGATAACGCCAACTCATGTTTTCTTACTATCGTCTCTAGCCAAGGCTTTTCCAAACTTAGGGAGCTTATATATTTCACGTAACATCGTGTTGAAGCATCCATATGCTCATATCCCGTGCTTACGTCTTCTCTAATTACGTAACGGGTTTACTCCCTTATTGGTCAAACTAAGTCAAATGTCACTTTGCGTAAACGCATCCTTTCCCACTTGGGTTATGCTTTACATCAAGGCAAAGCACTTAACTTGTTTGAACCAAGGTATTAGTTGAGAACGTCGAGTCGTGGAAAGTCACGAGATATGAAACTATGGATTCTCGACGTTGTGTTACCTGAACTTATAAGTGACTTATGATTTTCTCAACTCATAATCTTAATTGTCTAAACCTTTTCTTCTTAATGACAAATTAGATTATGTCTTAATCTTCTCTTAATATCATTCTTACAAAAGACAAATACCACCATATCCAATCATATCCAAATCATATATTCTCTTACACAATTCTCTTACACAATCTCTTACACTCTTAGATATTCTCTTACACACTTTACATCTCAACCATCCATTCCCTTACAACACATCTTAACCCTTCATTTTCAACACATGGGAATTGTTTGAATTCCAAAGGATGCTCCTTTGATCCTAGCCATTGAATTCAAATTACAACACATCTCAACCATTCTCCTCACCCTCCTCTTTATACCATCACATGTGTTTAATTCAAGCCATCCATTTCAAACCAAAACCATATCAACCATTGATTCACCCTTTCCCCCCAAGCAAAGCATATTCCTTTGGAATATCCCTTCTTAATCCAAACCTAGGATCCTTTGATCCTAGCCATCTATTTCAAATCATCACATCTCAACCATCCATATTCAACACATGCCAGATAATTTGAAAACCAAAGGAGGCTCCCTTTGATCCTAGCCATCCAATTCAAACCATCTCATCTCAACCCTCCATCTCATTCATCCCCCCAAGCAATGGAATATACCTTAGAATATTCTTTCTCTCTTTTCTATGCCATGTGAAGAATAACACTTCTACCCCTTCCAAATTATCCTATCTACATTTTATACCCTTGGTAATTTGTTTTCTCATAAACACTTCGCAAAACATTTTCCAAATTGGCTAGTTGAGTTGGTAAACCTTAGATTGATCAATGTTAAGGTTTAGTTTGAAGTACAATTGGGGGTTTAGCAAGGTAAGGTATTTATAAAGCAAACACCCAAAGCTTTGGGAAAATTTTCCCTGGGTGTCTGGCGCGCCACCCACGCGTCACGCGTGGGCAGCGCGTCGGCCTCGGTAAAATTTTCCCAAGTTGGATTTTTGCCTATAAATACCATGCCTTGCCTCTTGTATTCCGCACCCCTTGCCATTATTCTTTCTCTCTAAACACTCTAAAATCTCTTTAACTCTAATCTTATGTTCTTGATTCTCAAACTAACATCTTTGAAAGAACACATCTCCTTGCAAGGGAAAGAATCACAAGAACCTAATCCACCCTTGTGATTGTGTCGAGGGTCTTCTTCCTTATACCCTTTCTATTATAATCGAGTCTCTAGGTTAGGTTAGGGCTTGGTTGAACAAACACTTATTCATTCATTCAATTGTTTGTAAGGGAAGTCTTGTGTCTTGGTGACCAAGCCTAGATCATTGGGGATCTAGTTGGGGTTTGATACTTCCGGTGAGAAGTCTTGGTAGTGGTCTTGGTGACCCTTAGGTGAAGTTGAATCACGAGATTCTTTTGGGTGGTTTCCGAGGGCGGAATACCGTTGGGGAGTAACTCCTTCTTTGTGAGCATCGATATTGGTGAATATCGGTGGAGTGAATTGTAACGGTTTGTAGTCCACCGAAAGGATTATACTAGTGGAATAGTATCGTGTAGTGGATTCGCAACTGGACGTACGGATGGTATAAACCCCCATCCCGAACCAGTATATATTGTGGTGTCTCTATTTACTCGCTTTATATACTTTGGTTGTGTTTGTGGTTGTTTGGATTGATTAGACAACCACTTGGTTTTCTTTGAGGCTTAAAGTTTTTAAACGTCTTAAAATCTGAAGAAACCGTATTAACCCCCCTCTACGGTTTTACAATTGGTATCAGAGCGGTATACTCAAGTTTTTGAGCGTTAAAGACTTCCCGAGAAGTCGTTTTAAGTTAAAAACTTCTTTCCCAAAAGTCTAAAATCCTAACTAAGATTTTTTGGTAAAGTAGAGTATAGATCCATGGCTCAAGAGAACTATGTTGAGGGGTGTTCTATGCAAAGACCACCTTTGCTAGAAACCGATGGTTTTGTTTTTGGAAAACCCGGTTTGAAACCTATGTTAGGTCAAAAGATCTTGATTTATGGGAAATTCTTCCAAATGGCAACTTTGTGTTCATGGTGGAAGACCCCGAAGCAAAGTAGTTAGTAGAAAAGCCCAACTCGGATCTAAAAGATGATGAGAGGAGAAAGCGTGGTAAGAATGATGAAGCCAAGATGTTAATCTACAATGCTCTACCTCGAAGGGAGTTCGAGAGAGTTCATATATGCAAGACCGCAAAGGAGATTAGGCATTCACTGATCATCACACATCAAGGTAACTCACAAGTCAAAGATTGCAAGATCTACTTACTCATCCAACAATATGAAAAGTTCGCGATCTCGGATGAAGAGACCATTGACAATGGTTACACGCGGTTCAATGCTATTATGACAAGCCTCACGGCTCTAGATCCTAGCTTTTACAACAAGAACCATGTGAGAAAGTTTCTTCGAGCTCTTCCGGTTAAGTGTAGGCCAAAGGTAACGGCTATTGAAGAAGCCAAGAACTTGGCGGAACTTCCTCTTGACGAGCTAATCGGAAACCTCAAAGTGTATGAAATGATTTTAGAAAACGACAAGGTTGTTTCTAAAGAAAATAAGAAAGAGGTTAAGTCACTAGCCCTCAAAGCTAAAGTCACTAAGGAACAAACTAGTGATGATAATGATGAAGGAAGTGATGAAGATGATGAAGAGTACAACTTGATGGCTAAGAACTTTAGGAAGTTCCTTAGAAGAAGCGGAAACTTTAGGCGCAGTAATGGAGTTGGAAACCAAGGGAATGATGGAAGGAACAACTTTGGTGGAAGTCGAGGTGGTGACAACAAAGTTGGTGAGAGCTCTAGACGCATACAAGAATGCTACAATTGCGGAGAGAAGGATCACTTCATAAATGAATGCCCTAAGCCTAGAATGAACAAGGCATTTGTTGGAGGAGCGTGGAGTGATAGTGAAGATGAAGATCAACCAACACAGGAAGCTACTTGTCTCATGGCTCAAGAAAAACTTGAGGGTTGTCTCAAAAGTGATCTACAACCGGATGAGTGGATAGTGAATAGTGGCTGCACTAAACACATGACCGGGAATAGAAGATTGTTCACATCATACACGGCGTATAATGGGAATCATGTCACTTTTAGGAGCGAACTTAACAGCAAAATTGTCGGCAAAGGTAATGTCCTTCATGACTCTATTGAAATTACCAACGTTGAGCATGTTAGAGGTCTAAACTTTAATTTGATTACTGTGAGTCAACTTAGTGATGATGATTGTGAGGTAAAATTTACTAAAGTAGATTGCTCTATTAGTAAAAATGGTGTTGTACTAGCTAAAGGTCGTAGGCGAAACAACTTGTACATCTTTTAATCATAGATTAATTGTAACAATATATGCATTTCAAACATGGTAAATAACCCAACGCCTCGGCTTAGGAAGTTAGGTCTTGCCGACAAGCTAGTAAGCAATTTACCATTGTTGAGTTTTGAAAGGCATTATTGTGACACATGTCTAGGGAGTCAAAGACAAACTAATAATAGGAATAAAAGGGAGTGACAACTAATAGGGTTTTATATTTGATTCATTTGGATTTGTATGGTCCATCTCCGATCCAAAGTTATGGAGGAAACTTCTACACTTTAATGACTGTAGATGATCATTCAAATTACATTTGGATTTTATTCTTAGAAAACAAGGACAGAGTCTTGAATAAATTCAACATCTTAAGAACGAAACTTGAAAACCTACTTGATTGTTCAATTGTCTCAATTAAAACAAATCATAGTAGTGAATTTTATAAAATGCAATTTGGAACCTTTTGTGAACAGCATGGAATAGTGCAATGCTTGACGAACAATCCATACCTCAAAAGTTTTGGTGTCATGCCGTACAAACCGCATCTTACATACTTAATAGGGTCTTGATTAGAAAAATCATTAATAAAACACCTTATGAGATTTTTAGAGGTAAAAGACCATCCCTAGAATACTTTAGAGTTTTTGGTTGCAAATGCTTAATCTCCAACTCATTAGAAAACTTTAACAATACTAGTAATTACAATGGGATCTTTCTAGGTTATTCACTAACATCAAAGGCTTACATTGTGCTTAACAAGGAAACTCTAAAAGTTGAAGAATCGTATAATATAACCTTTGACGAAACTCCCCCAAAATCTAGAACATTGCCTTTAGTTGATGATGACATCATAGAAGAAGATGCATGTCAAAATAAGATAGAATTGTCTAATAATGATCTAGAGGAAATACTACCTAGAGTGGAAAATATTAAGGAAGTTAGAGATCACCCCATAGATCAAGTCATAGGAGAATTAGATGAAAGAACCCTTAGGTCACATGCCCAAGACAAAAGCAATGACTTTGCATTTGTATCAACCATAGAACCTAAGAATATTAAGGAGGCCATAAAAGATGAAAATTGGGTCATGGCAATGCAAGAGGAACTAGATCAATTCTTAAGAAACGATGTATGGATTTTAGTCCCATATCCTAGTAGTTACACTATTATAGGAATGAAGTGGGTCTTTAAAAATAAACTTGACGAAAATGGTGTAGTATGTAGGAACAAGGCTAGGCTAGTAGCACAAGGTTATAACCAACTAGAAGGTATTGATTATGATGAAACATACGCACCCGTTGCACGATTAGAATCTATACGAATTTTGCTTCCTTATGCTTGTAGTCATAATTTTAAACTTTTTCAAATGGATGTAAAAAGTGCATTTATAACGGAGTCATTGAAGAGGAAGTGTATGTTGCACAACCTCCCGGTTTTATTGATTTCTAAAAACCTAATCATGTTTATAAGCTCAAAAAGGCTTTGTATGGATTTAAACAAGCTCCTAAAGCTTGGTATGATAAGTTACAATCTTTTCTCTTGCTTAATGAGTATAAAATGGGTATGGTAGATAATACTTTGTTCACTAAAACAAAAGGAAAACATCTTATTATTATTCAAATCTATGTAGATGATATCATTTTTGGGTCAACATGCCAATCGCTTTGCGATGAATTTGCAAACTTAATGCATAATGAATTCGAAATGAGCATGATGGGTGAACTTAGTTTCTTTCTAGGATTACAAATCAAGCAATTAAGTGATGGGATATTTTTCAATCAATCTAAGTATATTGGTGAAATGCTTAAGAAGTTTGGCTTGGAAAATTCTAATGCTACAAAAACCCCAATCTCTAGAAAAAGAGTTCTCACCCTAGACGAAGACAACAAATCCGTTGATAGTACTAAGTATAGGGGCATGATGGGAAGTTTGCTCTATCTAACGGCAAGTAGGCCTGATATAATGTTCAATGTTTGCCTTTGCGCTAGGTTTCAAGAAAATCCTAAAATTTTCCACTTAGAGGCCGTTAAAAGAATATTTAGGTATATTGAGGGAACTCAACATCTAGGTCTTTGGTATCAAAAGGATTCAGGGGTAAAAGTATTGGTTTATGCCAACTCGGATCATGCGGGAGATATAGTTGATATGAAAAGCACTAGTGGAATATGCACATTTGTAGGTTCATGTTTAACATCATGGTTCTCTAAGAAACAAACTTCCTTCGCCAACTCCATAACGGAATCCGATTACGTTGCGGCCGGAAGGGCTTGCCAACAAGCGTTATGGATGAAGCAAGCGTTTGTTGATTATGAAGTCATGTTAAATGAAGTACCTATACTATGTGACGATACGTGCTCTATCAATCTAAATTCAAGCCCAATTGATTACCCTCGCACGAAACACATTGAAATTAGATATCACTTTCTAAAAGACAACATCACTAAGAACCATATCACCATAGAGAAAATTCCTTGTGATGACAACATCTCTAAGATCCTAGAATAACCCTTAGATAAAGATCAATTCAATTATTTAAGATTAGGATTAGGAATGAGATTACTAGAAGATGATGAGGATGTAAATGGTAAATAGGAAATAGTGGAAGAATCTTTAGTACAAGTCTTTAATTATGATCCACCAACTCATACTTGTCACAAATAACCATACAACCTTTTGTATTAACCTTTGGATATTAACCCCCTTTCACATTTTCATCCTCTTTAAAATCTCCAAAGATGTTTCATAAAACACATAACATCCTCCACCATACTTTAGAAAATAACTCTCACAATAGGAATCATGTCTCTTTCGGAAGGGTTCGTTAACAATAATCAAGGAAATCAAAACCCGGAGAGCTCTAAGAGATTGAAAAGGTCATTCATGGATATGATGAAAAAGGAAGGTGATGATAGGTTTATGTTTGAGTATGAGTTAAGGACATTTGCGGAAAGTGAAGTGTGGGACTTAATTAAGGAACCATTAAGTCCAAGGTTGTGTGAAGATAAGTACTCCATTTGTTGTGAAAACACCGCACACATGGTCAATGCTCTCAAAGAATCAAGGATTGAGTTTAGGGTGATGCTCTTTTCCATCCATGAAGGAATCATGGAATTGCTTGCCACTATGTCCAAAATGAATAAGAAGTTGGAAGATGATAAGGTGAAAGGGAAAGGGAAGATGGTGAAAGAAGAGTTCAATCTAGGCACAAACCTAGGAATCTAGACATCACACCTTTATGTTGCCATATTGGAACTTTCACATATGTAGCATATTTTGTTCATGTATGCTTGGAATGAAATGAAATCTTTTGGAACTTATATAACTTGTCATATTATTGTGGACTAACCCATGTTGCAAGTTTTCAAATGGTAACCTAACCCATTTTGGAACTTTCACATGTGAGGATTTTTTGTTTGTTGCATGTTGTATATGTTTTTATGTAGCTAGGACACGACAAAGGTGAGGCTCTTGACCCATGGATCCCCGCCTTGAAACAAGGGGGAGCAACGATCTAGGGGGAGCTACGTTCAAGGGGGAGCACATTCGGGTGCACATACAAGCTAGCTCATTTATCCCACAGGCCCAAGTTCGAAACCTGGCTTGATTGGTAGTGCCACCTTTTTGATTCGACAAAAGGGGGAGAAAGAAAGCAAGAGCGTGAAGACCATTCAAGAAACGATAAAAGCTCCAAATTACAAGGCAAAGGTCAATACGCAAGCTACACCAAAGGCGCGCTTTGTCTTCGCTAAGTTTTGTAATTTTATTTGCTTTCGGTTTTTATTTGCCATCATCAAAAAGGGGGGAGATTGTTGAGGCAACATGATCAAGATCTCTTCACGTTTTAATGATGACAAATAAACCATCGAAACACATAAAATAACAAACGTTAGCCAAAATTCCCCGGAGCTCATATCTGCTCCTGGCGAGCTGCCCGCGCGTCAACGCGTGGGTGACGCGCCAGGACACTGTATGGTTCCGGGCGAATTTTGAAAGTCGGCTTTCCCCTTACCCAACAAGTGTGGATCTTTCAATACAGGTATGAATATGTTATGTGCTTAATTAAGAACACTCGAAACGAGTTTTGAGACTTGAGAGATCCTACTTTTAAAACACCCATTTACGGGAAAACGCCAACTCATGTTTTCTAACTATCGTCTCTAGCCAAGGCTTTTCCAAACTTAGGGAGCTTATATATTTCACGTAACATCGTGTTGAAGCATCCATATGCTCATATCCCGTGCTTACGTCTTCTCTAATTACGTAACGAGTTTACTCCCTTATTGGTCAAACTAAGTCAAAGGTCACTTTGTGTAAACGCATCCTTTCCCACTTGGGTTATGCTTTACATCAAGGCAAATCATTTAACTTGTTTGAACCAAGGTATTAGTTGAAAACGTCAAGTCGTGGAAAGTCACGAGATATGAAACTATGGATTCTCGACGTTGTGTTACTTGAACTTATAAGTAACTTATGATTTTCTCAAGTCATAATTTTAATTGTCTAAACTTTTTCTTCTTAATGACAAATTAGATTATGTCTTAATCTTCTCTTAATCTCATTCTTACAAAAGACAAATACCACCATATCCAATCATATCCAAATCATATATTCTCTTACACAATTCTCTTACATAATCTCTTACACTCTTACATATTACCTTACACACTTTACATCTCAACCATCCATTCCCTTACAACACATCTTAACCCTGCGTTTTCAACACATGGGAATTGTTTGAATTCCAAAGGATGCTCCTTTGATCCTAGCCATTAAATTCAAATTACAACACATCTCAACCATTCACCTCACCCTCCTCTCCATACCATCACATGTGTTTAATCCAAGCCATCCATTTTAAACAAAAACCATCTCAACCATTGATTCACCCTTTCCCCCCAAGCAAAGCATATTCCTTTGGAATATCCCTTCTTAATCCAAACCTAGGCTCCTTTGATCCTAGCCATCTATTTCAAATCATCACATCTCAACCATCCATATTCAACACATGCCAAATAATTTGAAAACCAAAGGAGGCTCCCTTTGATCCTAGCCATCCAATTCAAACCATCTCATCTCAACCCTCCATCTCATTCTTTCCCCCAAGCAATGGAATATACCTTGGCATATTCTTTCTCTCTTTTCTATGCCATGTGAGGAATAACACTTCTACCCCTTCCAAATTACCCTATCTACACTTTATACCATTGGTAATTTATTTTCTCAGAAACACTTCACAAAACATTTTTCAAATTGACTATTTGAGTTGGTAAACCTTAGGTTGATTAATGTTAAGGTTTAGTGTGAAGTACAATTGGGGGTTTAGCAAGGTAAGGTATTTATAAAGCCAACACCCAAAGCTTTGGGAAAATTTTCCCTTGGTGTCTGGCGCACCACCCACGCGTCAATGTGTGGGCAGTGCGCCGGCTTAGGTAAAATTTTCCCAAGTTGGGTTTTTGCCTATAAATACCATGCCTTGCCTCTTGTATTCCTCACCCCTTGCCATTATTCTTTCTCTATACATTCTTTCTCTCTAAACACTCTCAAATCTCTCTATCTCTAATCTTGTGTTCTTGATTCTTACACTAACATCTTTGAAAGAACACATCTCCTTGCAAGGGAAGAATCACAAGAACCTAATCCACTCTTGTGATTGTGTCGAGGGTCTTCTTCCTTATACCCTTTCTATTACAATCGAGTCTCTAGGTTAGGTTAGGGCTTGGTTGAACAAACACTTATCCATTCATTAAATTGTTTGTAAGGGAAGTCTTGTGTCTTGGTGACCAAGCATAGATCATTGGGGATCTAGTTGGGGTTTGATACTTCCGGTGGGAAGTCTTGGTAGTGGTCTTGGTGACCCTTAGGTGAAGTCGAATCGTGAGATTCTTTTGGGTGGTTTCCGAGGGCGAAATACCGTTGGGGAGTAACTCCTTCTTTGTGAGCATCGATATTGGTGAATATCGATGGAGTGAATTGTATTTGTAGTCCACCGAAAGGATTATACTAGTGGAATAGTATCGTGTTGTGGATTCGCAACTGGACGTACGGATGGTATAAACCCCACATCCCGAACCAATATATATTGTATTGTCTCTATTTACTCGCTTTATATACTTTGGTTGTGTTTGTGGTTGTTTGGATTCATTATACAACCACTTGGTTTTCTTTTAGGCTTAAAGTTTTTAAACGTCTTAAAAGCTGAAGAAACCGTATTCACCCCCTCTACGGTTTTAATTAGAGGATAAACAATAGGCCCAAGCTCAGTTTGTGGGTTTAGGGTATCTAGAGTCTCACAATTATAAATAATGGTCAATAATAAAGATATACCAATGTGGTTTACAATGTCTAACATGGTATTAGGGCAGATCTGATCCTCAGACCTAGCTGGCTAAGTTAAGTCGCATCCCTTAAGCCACCCCGTTAAACCCTTGTCACCACCCTTTATCCCTTATCAAAAAAAAAAAAAAAAAAAAAAAAAAAAGGATTGTTGAAGAAGCTGATGAGATGATCCAAGAGGCTGATGGTGATGGTGAAGGTCAAATCAACTACGAGGAGTTTATTAAGGTTATGATGGTCAAGTAATAACCTATAATCCTATCTGTTTTCTTATTTGTATTATTTTGAAAGAAAAAAAATTTATAGTTTTATTGTTTGTTTGTTAGTCGATTTTTCATACGACTTTGTTACCAGTCAACTAAAGTTGACCGTTGGTACCACTCCTTAATGTCGAACGTTCGTACGGTTTTGTTACCAGTCGACTTAGCCGACCGTTGGTACCTAGGGCTGAGCATCGGTCATAAACCGACCCAACCCGACCCGATCGAGGATCGAAAACCGTGAAAATGCGAACCGAATGTTGTCGGTTTGGTTCTAGGTGTATTTTGGTATGTTTTTGTCGGCTTTGGGCCGAACCGTACCGACCTGACCCGACCCGAAACCGAAATCATGTAAAACCTGAAATCGAAACCGAACTAACAGGCTGTCGGTCCGGTTCGGTTTTTGTCAGTTCGGTCGGTTTTGTTGGTCCGATTCAGTTTTGAACCTTCGGCTCTCGTACCAGCCGCCTAAACTCGACCATTGGTACGGTTTTGTTACGAATCGACTAAAGTTATATTTTTATTATGTTAATGTTTATTTATTCTTTTCTAGTTTATTACTCCCGCTCGAACTGCTAAGGAGTGTTAGAGAATAAATAATAGGCCTAAGCCCGATCTGTAGATTTAAGATATATAGGGTTTTATTATTATAAATAATGGTGAATAATAGAGATATACCAACGAGATTTACAATGTCTAACACATTTATAGGTAACCACCAATCTGTGGTCCCAAAAGATATTTAGCTTGCCCAATGTGGATGTGATAAATTTAGGTTGTGGCAATTGGCAAACAAGGTGCGTGGGGTCGGGTTTGAACTTTAGACCACCACGTTAACTACGTTTCCCCACCACTGGCCATGCAGCCACCTATCAACATGTCACCGGCTTCAGCTTAGACTTTCTTTGGCTCTTTTTTCTTTCATTTTGCAGATTCAGATTGACCCACCACATTTGGTGTAAGTACGTAGAATTTTGGACAAATTTTGATAAGTAGTTGTCCCCGGTCTACCACATTCATTTTCTGGAAATGTACGAGGTTGTTAAACACCATTTGAATGCCTTATAATGAAAAACAAAATGTGTACAATATCAAAATTAGTATCAAGTCAAACAAGGGTCGTAGCTAGAAAATTATAGTCGATGGAGCAAACTTTGATAATTTTTAGAAACTACACTACAAATCGGTTCGTCTCGAGAGACAAATTACAAAAATAGCTAGATATTTTAGAAAATTTACACCATCAACGATAATAAAATTGCAAAATGTTTAAAAGGTTATATGTGTTTGCGTTTTTAATCAAAATAGCAAATAAAATTTGTGATTTTGAAAATATTCTTAAATGTTTTTAGACTAAGTTTTAAAATAATTTTGATTGGAAACTATGTCACCAAAGTTTGTTTGGCATGATAGTCAATTTCTTGTAATGCTTTCATAAGGTCTTAAGTTCGATTCTTGACTCTATGGATGCAATGCAGGTGCGTTGGCCATCAAGTAAAACAAACATTTTTGGCTTTGATCATATAAGTATTTAGCAAATTTGCGTTTTCAATTTTTTTATTTTTTTGCGCGACTCAAAAATTGTGAAAAATAATCAAACTTATAATTTTAGTAAACAAACTTTTGAATAGTTTAAATAATAGAAATGACGACTTTTATTTTTGTTCAAGTTAAATACAAAGTAATTTTAGTTTCACATTAGCAAAATCCATTGTTGAAGTCTGTTGCCCATTCCTGATGGCTACATTTAATGCTAACCACCATCTTAGCATCTTTGGCCCTATGAAAGGTCAGTTTCGCGATGTGAATATGATAAGTTGAGCTAATTGCAACATGAGGTCAAAATTCGGCTACATGCCCCCACCGCTGGCCAGGCAGCCACCCGTCAACATGCCACCGGCTTCAAGTTAGACATTTTCGGCTCTTTTTTTTCTGACCCACCACATTTGGTGCAGTGGTTTACCATGAACTCACCATCAAATTCTACGACCACGGTGAATTTGAACACATAATGATGGTAAAATACGTTGGCCAAGCCTAGTATGTGTACATTATACAAAACTTTGTATCCATTTCTGGAAATGTATCAGGTTATTAAACACCACTTGAATGCCATAAAATGAAAAACAAAATGTGTACAAAAGCTAAATTAGCATTCAAGAGAGCAGCTCAAGAAATTGGCATCCAAGAGAACAGCTCAAAGAATTACTTAGGTGGAAGTATCAATAAGATAAACGTAAAAAGTAACTCAAAAAGAATAGTCTTCTTCCGTAATCTAGACACGGAAGGCCAGTGTCAGCTAATGCATCGCCCCAGAAAACTAACTAGCTGGTCTTTAATATCCCCATCTGCTGCTGCAATGAACGTTAATAAAAAAAAGTCAATTAACAAATTTGAACCAGAAGTCAAACCAATAAAAGCTGCATCTTTGTGAAACAAAGAAGAACACATTATGGAAAATAATGATATTACAGAAAGATCTAACTCACCGTATAACACAGATTGGGGGTCCATCTTATTCCTTCCCAAAACTACCAAATCCACCACCTGTACGGCCTCCTGCACCACCGAAGTTGCCAAAACTACTTGAACGATCTGAACCAAATTTACCAAAACCACTTGACCGTGTGTTGCCACCACGGTCACCAAAGTCACTAACTCGTTCAGAGTTTCTGAATCCACCACTTTGATCTACCATAAGTAGAACCACCACTTGAACCAAAACGACCACCAGTTCTACCACCACCATATCCATTAGAAGATCCACCAAAACCTGAATTACCAAATCTACCACCACCAGATGACCCAAAACCACCACCAAGCTCAACTCTTGAACTAGCATCAACACTCATCTGAGGTAGCTGAGCACATCATAACAACATAATTAGTTAACTAATTGATCAATACCTTCTTATATATGAAAGTGAAGTGATTTAAAATACTACCATCGTAAATTTGCATCCTACTTCACGCTCTTATCCCTTCACATCTCTCATCTGCATAGATGAATGGATCAAAATAGCTCTTCCTTTCTTTCCAGCACGACCTGTTCGCCCAGACCGGTGAACAAATATTTCTGAAGATGACGGAAGCTCATAATGTATCACCTGTTGATAATGTTATAAAACCTTTGAATAAGAACAACAAACATTGTATTGTAGTTTAACAAAAGAATAAAGACTAACCAGATCAACATTAGGACCACGAGCAGCAACATCAAGACCACGAGCAGCAACATCAGTGGCTACCAAAACATTAAAACGACCATCTCTAAAGCCCGATAGTGTTTTCTCTCTTTGACTTTGAGATATATCCCCATGCAGAGCTTCACAACCAAAGTGCCTATTCATAGTGTAAGCTAACCGATCCGCATCACGTTTTGTTTGGGTGAAAACTATACATTTACCTCCATTTGCATGTTCCTGAAGGAAAAAAAAAAAAAAAATACAATTATTCACTATTCAGCCTGCCAGAATTAAATTTTTGGAAGATCCAACAAAGGAACTAGATCCATACTGTTATAAGCGGTCCAATAACCGATGGTCTATCACACGTTTCTGCAACAAGAGAATATAGGATAATCCCATCAGCCAATTTTTGGTCAGAATCACCAACCTGCAAATGAAATTAGCATAAGCTAAACAACAAAAAAGGGTAAATTTATTAGGATCACAAAAGATAAAATGGTTTAGAGTTAACTCACAAGATCAATAGTCAATGGATTCTTTAGATACTTGCGGGTAAGCTTCAGTGTTTCACAATCCAACTTGGCATAGTTGCTGAAAACATCATGCTCTGACGCTGTTTTGGCAGATATTCTAAAATTGTTTCAACATCGTCAGCAAAACCAACGTTAAGCATCTGATCAGCTTCGTCCAAAATAGCAAACTGAACATCTGATAGTTTCAAAGAACCCCTCTTGATTAGATCAATGACACGTCCAGGGGTGCCTACTGTTGTCCCTAGTATGAGTCGATACAAAGTTGCAAGATTTACTAAATAAGTTGTATATATCGTCTAACCTTTTAACGTTACATGTACATGCGTTTATATAGTGGTTCGCATGAACCATCATGTCTGTTCGGTAAAGACATAACCGAATCCTAACTACCATAACCGATTTACGGTTACAAACTATCTATTTAACGTATTTAGCCCTTGGGCTTTCGTTTATTACTTAAGTAGCAGGAGCAATGTCGAGATTATGTCCACATTCTCCTCCTTAATCTTGATCGTTGCTTCGTCCTAGATCTTGAACTCCGAGCATTTGTCGCATAGTGGCAAACTTTAGTCTTGGTAAAGCTTTAGTTAATATATCTACTCTTTGTGATTCTCCACTGACGTGTTCCACATTAATGTGTCCATTCTCTACGCATTCACGAATGAAATGATAGTGAATGTCGATATGCTTACTTCTTCCATGAAAAACTGGGTTCTGACGAGTGCTATTGCTGAGATGTTATCAACCTTCAGTGTTATCTTTTTCTCTTCCCAACCCGTTAATTCACTAAGTAGCCGTTTTAACCATAAAGCTTGACATGCTACTCTAGTAGCTGCCATGAATTCTGATCCACATGATGAGAGTGCTACCGTTGGTTGCTTCTAAAGTGCACCACGTAATAGGTGATTCTCCAAAGCAAAATACTATTCCAGTAGTTCCTTTTCCTTGATCAGTATTGATTCCATAACTTTTGTCGCTATAACCTGTAATCTTGCGGCCGCCGTCTTTCTCGTATATAATACCATGCTCCTGTGTTCCTTTGATGTATCAGATTACTTGCTTTACTGCCTTGAGGTGATGATCCTTTGGGTCTTGCATAAATCTGCTGAGTAGTCCGATTGAGTAACTAAGATCTGGTCTTGTGTGTAGTAGATACCCGAGACATCCTATTAAGCTTCTGTAATAAGTTGCGTCAACTGAGTTTCCATCTTCTGCCTTGACCAACTTAGTACCGTGATTCATAGGTATCTTTGTGTCATTACTTTCCATCATACTTGCATCTTTTAAGATCTTGTTGATGTATCCTGTTTGCTTGATTGCAATCTCTCCTCCTGTCTGAGTAACTTTTATCCCTAGATAATAAGCTAACAATCCTAAGTCGCTCATTTCAAATTTATCTTCCATCTAGGATTTAAACAAGTCGATTTCCTTCCTTGGAGTGCCCGTGATTATCAAATCATCAACGTAAACTCCAACTATTAGTGTGCAAGTTTTGCTTCTCTTCGTGTAAACTGCTTGTTCGAGATTACATTTCTTAAAGTCTAATGACTTTAAGGTTTGATCAAGCTTCACATTCCAAGCTCGTGGTGCTTGCCTTAAGCCACATAGTGCTTTCGTAAGCTTGTAAAATTTCCCTGAGTTTCCTTGTTGAACGAAACCTTCAGGTTGTGTGTGACGTAGACTTCTTCCTTCAAATCTCCATGCAAAAATGCTGATTTGACATCTAAGTGTTGTACTTGCCTTCCATGATATGCTGCCAGTGCTAAAATCAAACGAACTATCTCTATACATGCAATTGGTGAAAATACTTTGTCGAAGTCTATTCCTTGTTCTTGTACATATCCTTTTGCTACTAATCGTGCCTTGTATTTGATGATTTCTCCTTTTGCATCCCTTTTGGTTTTGCAAACCCATTTGAGTCCTATTGCCTTCTGATTTGCAGGCAAAGCAGTAAGAGTCCATTTGTTATTCTTGTTGATTGAATCCAGTCCAATCTCCATGGCCTCGATCCATTTCTTATCTGCTGATGCCTCCTTGTAGTTACGTGGTTCTTCTTTCGCAAATAGTAGACTTTCAGTTTCAACTACACGTGCATCCTTATATATTTCCTTTAAGTCTTTGAAACCTCGTACAGGTGTATCATCAAATCCGTGTTCTGAGCTTCCTATTGAGCTAATAGTAGGTTCTGCTTCCTCTTCTGAGTGTGGGTTGTAAGTGTATGTTGGTGGGGTAATTGGAGAGTTTGGAGTAGTAATTGGTTCATACTCCTGATAGGTATTGTTATTGGTTTCTGAGTTGATTGATGTAGTGTTTCCATTGTCGTCTCCTTCTGTCACAAAACTCGCCCAAAATGAGTTTGGTGTACTTGTTTCCTCTTGGTTGTTATCCCAATCCCACGGTTTTGTTTCCATAAACTTTACATCCCTGCTAACATGTTTTCTCTTTCCTTTTGGATTGATGAGGCGAAAAATGATCCGTTTTTAGGGGGTCATTTAAGCCCGAATCTGAATTTATTTGATCAAATATTGCCCTAAATCGTTCCTTTTGTGATTTTAGGTACTTTGGGAGTGAAATCTGGAAAGGAAGCAATTCGGACGTTTTTGGAGCATAAAAGTGAAGAAAACGCCAAAGTCTTAATTTTCCATGCTGGGGACAGTTGGTGACGGCGTCAAGAGCAAAATTCCATGACAGTCCAGTAGAGATTTGACGGCGTCATGAAGGTAGGGCGTCAAGAGTAAAAAGTCATGACGGCCTGGAAATGATTAATACTTGACGGCGTCAAATGTAGATCAAGGCAGTCCGAGAAGAGTTTTGGCGACGAGGTGACGGCGTCACCAAATTGGTCTTGACGCCGTCAGACCCATTTTTCTATATATAGTTTTCTAATTTTTCACATTTAGAGAGAGAAGTTTTGGGAGAAACCCTAAGTACGATTTTGGTGTAACTTTACAGGTTTTTCAAGGGTTCCAACCCCTTGATACCTTGCATGTTTAATCAAGATAAGTGTTCCTTTAATTCAATCAATATGTCTATGTGTTGGTTGTCTATATCTTGTTCTTATCTTAATTCCATCATGCTAGGCTAGATCTATCTTGTGTTTGCTTAGATCTAATGAAACCTAGATGTTGATTATGTGTTGATTACTTGTTTATTCTTGTCTTGGATGAATGATTTATATGTTAGGCTTAAGAAAACTGGCAGATCTCCAATTGGTAACATGCTTGAACGTCTTAAGAAACATGAACCGACGCGCACTAGGTCTTTATTGGTTGTATTTAATGCATGAGCCACTGTTTACAATCTCTATAGTTGTGTTGGGCATGGTGTAGGAGGAGATAAGAGCTCATAGAATTGGGGAGTTAAGTGTGCCACCCCATGAATGGTATTAAGGAATACGATCCGTCATCCATGCAATTATAACAAGTAATTAACGTGTAAAAGATGTCTAGGGAGTAGTGAAATCTAAGTAAACACATTTTCTCCAATTACTGCTCACAACTTTAGTATAATTTAGTTTATTTTTATTTTTAGTATTTTATTTTGATTGCATCTTAGTATTGGGTTAGTTGAATAGCAACTAATTCCGCCCCTTCTTCCAAAACCCGAGATTTTAAATTGCTTTCTAAAAAATATAAAAATACAAAAAGAATCTTCCCTCATCTTTAGAACTAGTATTTAGGTTTTCTAATCCTAGCGACACTATTCCTAGCTGAACGATCAATCCCCCGGTACTTGTCACTATACTATACTACAACGATCAGGTACACTGCCTGGTGTGGGTTGTAAGCTTCTCAAGATCCCTTGAGAGGTAAAGCCTGGTGCGATTCCCACGTATCAAGTTTTTGGCGCCGCAGCCCGGGGAATAGTTATTGTCTAGGTTAGAATTTCTTTTTATTAGGTCTACTTGCTAGATTCCTTTCTAGTAAGATTTTATTTTTACTTTTTAGGTTTTCTTTAGTCTATCTTATTTCTTTGTGCCTTTGTTCGTAACCACCCAACATCATGGACAACGGGAACATCTTTTAACCTGTCATCCCACCACAACAAAACCCACCACTAGAACCCCTTAGGCCCCGAACTTTAGGAGAGTATTCTCGACCTAGCCACCAAGGCTACCGAAACACCATTGAGCTCACCGGAGCCAATGTGACCTCCTTGCGATCCGACACCATCCGGTTGGTGCAAAGCGGATGTGCATTCCATGGACTTCGTTCCGAAGATCCAAACCAACATCTTAAGGACTTCCTCAAAATCGTAGATTCCATAGACCTAGATGTTGCAACTAGAGAGACTACCCGTTTACGCCTATTCCAATTCTCTCTACGGGATCAAGTTAGTCAATGGCTTGAGCGTTTACCCGCGGGATCCATCACCACATGGGATGATCTCACCACTCGTTTCCTTGCTCAATTTTTCCTACCGGGGAGAACTACTAAGCTTAGGAATGACATCTTGATGTTCCAACAACGTCAAAATGAATCTCTTTATGAAGCATGGACTCGTTTCAAGGACTTACTCCAAAAAGTCCCTCATCATGGCATAGATCTTTGGCTCCAAGTCCAAATCTTTTATGACCATATCGATCTCTCCACGAGGCGAGCCATTGACCAATCGGCCGGTGGTAAGCTACGTGATCTTAGTGCGGAACAATCATGGGAACTCATAGAAGATCTTGTTCTCTATGACAACGAAAGTTGGAATGATCCCCGTGACTTGAACAAAACGGTCAAGGCAATATCTTTGCCTTTGAACAATTCTAGCACTCCCGACCGTAGGATCATGGAACTTGAGGACCAAGTCAAGTTTCTCATGAAATCTTACGAAGCTCCTAAGCCTTCAAGCCAAGTGAACAAAATCACTTCTTCATGCGAATTATGTAGTGGTCCCCATGACACTCGTGATTGTGTGGAACTCCCTGGAACAGCTTTTGTGGACTACGCATCCACGCGTACCGACGAAGCGGGAGATAAGTGGTACACTTTCAAGCCCGAGCCAAACACTTACGGTGATTCATACAACCCCTCTTGGAAAAATCACCCAAACCTTAGGTGGAAACAAAATCAACCCAATTCTTCCAATCCGCCTAATCGCTACCAACCAAACGGTCCACCATCCAACCGCACTTTCAACAACAATCCTTCTAACAACTATGGTAGTACCAACAATCTTGAAGGGTTGATGTCAAAGTTCATGGCATCTCAAAAAGCTCGCATATCTAAGTTTGAAGCCGATTTCAAACAAAAGCAAAGCGAGATGACCACTCGAATTGACGCATTGTTGAAAGTTCTCAATGACCGAGAAATGGGAGCACTCCCAAACGAAACGATCAAGAATCTGAAACTAACCGTTAATTCCATATCCTCAGTTTCGTCACCCACTTCGTGTCCACAATACTACTCGGTTAAATCCACGAGCACGTGTTTCAAACAAAACCAAGTTCTCCAAAAAGACCAATCAAATAATACGCCCACTATAGAGCCGGTCAAAAGCTTAGTTGAAACACCTCTTACGCAAGACCTTGACGATGAATTCAAAGAACTTCATCTTGAACGCCCCGTCATTGATGTCTTAGCGCGTGCTCCTTACTATAGTGCCCTCCTAGAAAAATATGAGAAGTTTAAACTAGGTAAAAATGGGACCGCCTTCGTTCAAAACAAGTTGCCTAAAAAGCTTGATGATCCGGGTATATTTGTTTTGCCTTGTAAGATAGGAAGATCCGAAGCTTTCGACACACTAGCCAATTTAGGGTCAAGCCTCAACTTGATTCCCTTATCCTTATTCACCGTTCTTAAGTTAGGAAAGCTAGAGGAAACGGAGGTATTGATAGGGCTAGCAGATGGGAGTATTGCCCACCCGGTTGGAATGATTAAGGATGTAGTTGTTCACGTAGGAAAGTTAACTATATTAGCGGATTTTCACGTCCTAGACATGGTTAGTGACACTACATGCCCATTATTGGTAGGGAGAGGATTTTTAGCAACCGCTAGTGCCATGATAGATTGCAAGGAATCTAAGATAGCGGTAGGTGAAGGCGATACTTGGTCGGTGTACGATGTTAAGAAGCATAGTTATGATTGTGATGATGAACCGATACCGCATTGGGTAGAGATGAATGGGAGACCGTCTAGATATGGACCTTGGATAGAAAGGAACTTTATAGGACCTCAATGCCCATTCTATCTAGAAAAAGATTTCATCGAAAAGACACATTCGGTAGAACAACTCATAGCTAGAGATGAAGAGCTAGACCCCTTTGAGGACCCCTTAGTCTTTAGGAAGATGATTGAATTCTTAAGCGTAATGCCCATCAACATAGAAAGAAATAAATGGAAAAGAGAGGGAGATAAGTGTAAATGGAGGTGGGACAAGCCACCTAAAGAAGGTGACGGATCATGGCATATGAGAATGACTTTGTATGATCCGGATGGAGAAAAGTTTGAAAGGTCATACCATACTAAGGAAACCGATAGGAAATTGAAACCTAAGTTTGATCCCAAAGATGTCCTCAATGAGGAACTCACCCGTATCACGTAGTAACCCATGACCTTGAGTCTAGCTACAAGACTCGTAAATAAAGAAAAGCGCTTCTTGGGAGGCAACCCATGTTTTGTGTGATTTTATTTGTTTGTTTGTTATTTGTTTCCGTATGCATGCTTAATTTTTATTGTTGGTAGATCATGTTTCTCAATTAAAAAGTGGAAATACTTTACTTTGTTGTTTTGGCCTAGTCTTAACTCCACCTAAAAGTATTTTTGCAAAAGATAAGTGTAAGGGGAAACCCCAAATATGTTTTTAAGAAACAAACCGATCATGATTCTCCACAATATTAAATGAACATGTATATTCGTACTTGTTAGAGTCAAATGCTTGTATTGAGTCATAATGAAGTTTTGCAGGATTTTCCAGGAAGTAGGACCAAGTTTTTCCAGAAATTTTCCGGAAACTTAACATAAGAATTTCTGCAGGTCAATTCTGACGGCGTCAGGAGTTTACTCTTGACGGCGTCAGGTGTAAAAATCTGGAAATTTTACCGGTTTTGTTTTTCTAACGGAGTCTTATGGTTTTTGTGAATTATTAAGTTTTATAATCTCCAGGAGATCTGCAAACTTCATTCCACAAGCATTATATCTTATCTTGTTTTCTAGGATTTAGTAACTTATATAGGATGCCGCCGATTTTAAGCGAGGTTGTCTTGTCTATTTTCTCAGGATTTACAGGTTATGTATGACAAGAAGATGATTTATATTCTGGAAGGGAAGCTTTGATTGTTCATTTTCTTGGAGGAAGATTTAACCTGGCCACCTATTATCCATACCGAGCGAATCAGGGGAGTATTTGATTTCATTCTCTTTACTTATTTCACTTTTACATTCTTTACTTGAACATTGGGGACAATGTTCATCTTAAGTGTAAGGGGAGGGTAAAAAGATGATACCTTACATATGCACTTTCGCTTGAGTTTGTTTTGTTTAATGGTAGATGTGTAATAAAACTATGAGAAATACTTGTTAGTGCAATTTTAGCGCCAAATTTAAATTTTTTTACAACATTTAGGAGTGAAAATTTAGCCATAGCAAGCGTCTGATGGATAGGAGATTGTATGACTAGCACATAACCGTATATTCAGAAAAATTTTCCACCCAAATATGTGAGGTTCGCCTTTAGATTTGATAGGAAAAACATTTGTTATTAGTGCTTATGAGTGTACCGGTAGCATCTAGATTCTAGAACTTGCATTAGTGATGCATCCCGAGACCGCTAGTGAGACTACATTCGTGTAGTAGGATTTACTACATGATAAGAGGCATTAGGATCACCCTTGTGTTAAACCCGTATTATAATTACTTGACCATTTAAGTCATATTACTTGGATAGTTAAGTCAACTAATTTTTCCCACACCCTTAGCATTGTACTCATTTTTAGTACACGAAACCCCTAGTACACCCCTCCGAGCCTATCTTTTCGTTTCTAACTTTAAGCATTTTACTTAAAGGAAGAATTTGTTACACCCCACTTAAATGTACAACCAAATAGCCTTAGCCTTCCGTGTATGCGCTCATTTTTAGTGCATTATTGTTATTTGTTAAACCCTAAGTTAACTTTCTAATTGATTACATGGCTGCTAGGTCGAGTCATATCCTTGTTCATATTGTTTTGGGACGATTGGGACTCATGGTAAGTACTTATTTTATGGAGAAATGGGGAAGAACATAATATTATTACCCCCATATGTAAGTTAATCTTAAAGTGCTCCAAGTGTTTTGATTTTCTTAATTCGAGTCATTAGTTTAGTTTATTGTAAAGTATGTAAAAATTCAAGTGTAAGGGGAGTGTTCATCCCCTATGATGTATTATTTCGGATGGTAGGGTAAAAGTGTATGCAAAAAAATAAAATAAAAAATAAATAAAAAAAGGAAAAAAAAAAAAAAACATACGGACTACCATCCCGTTTCATGCTATGTTCATTTTATGTTTTTGTTATTTTTCATTTATTAGCTTAAGTCGAGTCTAGTCTTGGCTTAGCAACGCCACATTGTTCATGTAATTAACCAAGATTGTTAACTCGCCACCAGTAAAACTTCCTTTATCCAACAAAACCGTGTATTTCATATCCCTACACCTAACGTTACAACCCTTTAAAAGACCTCTTTGATAGTTTATCCTAGGTGCTTACGCCATGTGGTGGAGGTTTGATCCTTTCCCAAGCCTATGGTAATCTATTTTGCTATGACAGGTAGTGAGAGATATCTTCCGTTTCCATATTGTAATTACACTTTATTACACCCGAGAGATGTGAGTATCTAAACACTATTTGTGAGGTGCTAGTATATGACCTCCGTGCTTGTCTATTGGTCTTTAGTGAAACGATTATTTGTTGTAATTACTTTTATATTAGTGTTAAATGACCCCTAACTTGTATTTTGACTAGAATAAAAGCGCATTTGCTTGAGGACAAGCAAATCTCAAGTGTAAGGGTATATGATGAGGCGAAAAATGATCCGTTTTTAGGGGGTCATTTAAGCCCGAATCTGAATTTATTTGATCAAATATTGCCCTAAATCGTTCCTTTTGTGATTTTAGGTACTTTGGGAGTGAAATCTGGAAAAGGAAGCAATTCGGACGTTTTTGGAGCATAAAAGTGAAGAAAACGCCAAAGTCTTAATTTTCCATGCTAGGAACAGTAGGTGACGGCGTCAAGAGCAACTCCTTGACGGCGTCAAGAGCAAAATTCCATGACGGTCCAGTAGAGATTTGACGGCGTCATGAAGGTAGGGCGTCAAGAGTAAAAAGTCATGACGGCCTGGAAATGATTAATACTTGACGGCGTCAAATGTAGATCAAGGCAGTCCGAGAAGAGTTTTGGCGACGAGGTGACGGCGTCACCAAATTGGTCTTGACGCCGTCAGACCCATTTTTCTATATATAGTTTTCTAATTTTTCACATTTAGAGAGAGAAGTTTTGGGAGAAACCCTAAGTACGATTTTGGTGTAACTTTACAGGTTTTTCAAGGGTTCCAACCCCTTGATACCTTGCATGTTTAATCAAGATAAGTGTTCCTTTAATTCAATCAATATGTCTATGTGTTGGTTGTCTATATCTTGTTCTTATCTTAATTCCATCATGCTAGGCTAGATCTATCTTGTGTTTGCTTAGATCTAATGAAACCTAGATGTTGATTATGTGTTGATTACTTGTTTATTCTTGTCTTGGATGAATGATTTATATGTTAGGCTTAAGAAAACTGGCAGATGTCCAATTGGTAACATGCTTGAACGTCTTAAGAAACATGAACCGACGCGCACTAGGTCTTTATTGGTTGTATTTAATGCATGAGCCACTATTTACAATCCCTATAGTTGTGCTGGGCATGGTGTAGGAGGAGATAAGAGCTCATAGAATTGGGGAGTTAAGTGTGCCACCCCATGAATGGTATTAAGGAATACGATCCGTCATCCATGCAATTATAACAAGTAATTAACGTGTAAAAGATGTCTAGGGAGTAGTGAAATCTAAGTAAACACATTTTCTCCAATTACTGCTCACAACTTTAGTATAATTTAGTTTATTTTCATTTTTAGTATTTTATTTTGATTGCATCTTAGTATTGGGTTAGTTGAATAGCAACTAATTCCGCCCCTTCTTCCAAAACCCGAGATTTTAAATTGCTTTCTAAAAAATATAAAAATACAAAAAGAATCTTCCCTCATCTTTAGAACTAGTATTTAGGTTTTCTAATCCTAGCGACACTATTCCTAGCTGAACGATCAATCCCTCGGTACTTGTCACTATACTATACTACAACGATCAGGTACACTGCCTGGTGGGGGTTGTAAGCTTCTCAAGATCCCTTGAGAGGTAAAGCCTGGTGCGATTGCCACGTATCATGGATCATATAACCTACATGCTTTTGATCCTTCCTCTACTCCTAGGTAAATCATGGGAATGTTTATATCATCCGGATTTTGCAAGTGAGGTATTGTTATTTTAGCATAAGATGTGCATTCGACTATTCTTAGGTTTTCCAGATTTGGTTTTCTGTTGTAAAGTGCCTCATATGGAGTTTTATCTACCAGGGCTCTTGTAGGTACCCTGTTTAGTATGTAAATGGCGTGTCTGACTGCTTCTACCCAAAAAGTTAATGGTAACTTCATTTCTTTCATCATACTTCTTATTGTTGATAGCACTGTTCTATTTCTCCTCTCCACAACTCCATTTTGTTGAGGTGAGTAAGGTGCTGTCAATTGTCGTGCTATTTCATTCTCTTTACAGTACTTTGTGAATTCCTTAGATGTGAAATCACCTCCCCTATCTGTTCTTAGCATCCTTAACTTCATTCTCATTTCCATTTCAATTTGTTGTTTAAATTCCTTGAAATTGTTAAATGCCTGATCTTTCGATGTCAGAAAATAGTCCCACATAAATCTTTTACAATCGTCCACTAACAAGAAAATGTTCCGGAGTGTGTGGCTGGACTTATAGGACCACAGAGGTCTCCATATACTAAATCCAAAGGGTTCTTTGATTTGAACTTATTCTTGGTATTCCTTCCACTAGACCTTTCCTTGTCATCTTATTGATGTCATCAAAGTTTAGATGGCCTAATCTAGCGTGCTATAACCATGCTTGGTTATCTACATTTGCTAAGAGCCATTGGGTGCTTCTATTTGTAGTCTAATACTGTAAAGTCTGTTCTTAGATCTTTCAATCTTCATCTTCTTATCATACAAAGTCAGTTTGTTTCCATCCATGATGATTTTACACCCTATTTTTGTGAGTTGTCCTAAACTTAGTATGTTGCTCTTGAGGTTTGGAATGTAGTATACATCCGATATTAACTTTTGTTCGTGATTCCTACAACCTAACAATATAGAGCCTCTTCCCTTTATCTCCATATACGATCCATCTCCAAAACGAACACGTCCCGTTATTTTTCATCAATATCTCTAAAATGACTCTTAGTTCCCGTCATATGGTTACTTGCACCATTATCTAAATACCATATGCTTGCATCTGTTGTAGCATATTTTCCGGGTTGAATTTGTCCTTCATTCAACAGTACTTCCTCGTGTTCAGTTTCGTGTGCAGTCATTAATAGTGATGGTTCTTCGTCTTCTAAGATAAGGTTTGATTGTTCTTGAGTAGTTGATGGTTCTTTGCAGTCCTTTCTAAAATGTCCAAGTTTCCTACACTTGTGACATTGTATTTTGCTCATGTCCCACTCACGCCTATTCCACTTTTTGTTTGATCTTCCTTTGTGAGCTGAGCTTTCCTCCTTTGAGTCATATTTACTCTTATTACATTGCCAATTTCCTCATGAAAAGTTTGATCTACCTCCGCGATTACTGAATCGCCTTCCTCTTTTCGAGTGTTCGCCATGTGCGAATAGTAAGGTTTCCTGGCTTTCTAATTGTCCTCCTTTTCTAAGTTTTATCCTTTCCTCAAATGCCTTGAGTTTTCCAATGATCTCTTCTAAGGTAATGTAACACCCCCAAAATTTGGTACAGCGGAAGACTAATCAAGCTTTCGGGGTGCTACGGGATTGGTATCCGTCACAAGTCATAAAGAAACGAGATAAAGTAAACATAAGTAAAAATAGAACCATCCAAGGTTTTTAAGTTTACATTCATCCTAAGTAATCCAAAGTAAGGCCCATAATAGGTTTAAACATAGGTCCACAACATAATATCAGAGTTTAGAATAGATCCTTTAACCAAAACGCCAAACCAAGCCTTCTAATCGAGCATTCCAAGCAATCACTTAGTTACTTGAGAAAACGCGCTAAAAGTCAGCTTACGATGGTGAGTTCATAGGTTTAAACTAAATCAATACAAGTGGACATATACGCAAAAACCCTTGCTATGCTAGACTAGTCCTCAATCCACAATACCAACCCCATAGGTGCACATTATAGTCCAATCACAAAATCTCATGCAATGGTGACATGCTAAATTGAGGCCCACCCACTGGTGGCATGCTGCTCAATTACTCACCCAAATCAATTTAATCTGCATTCGCAAGGATGCGACATGCCCTTAATAATACCCTAAGGGAGGCTCACCTACTAGTGACATGCTGCAACCCTTAGTGAAAACAACCTAGTCTATAAGCATAGAAATTTTTATTCCAATCATCACAATCCGTCCACATAAAACATGATGGATCTTGGACACACGCCTTGTGTCAAATAGATACCTTGATATTATACCTTGTAGCACGCGGAATTTACCACAAGATACTTAGAAGATTGATAAGGCGAAAAGTGTCCCTCTTTTATGAGGTCATTGATTGAGGCTAAACGGTCAACCTAAACTGACCAAGTGATGGTCAACAAGGTCAAACTGCCTAGACCAATGCTCCGCGGAATATAGTGGTTTCCCCGGGTCGTTATGTCCCGACGAGGTGTGGATGGTTAACAAACGGGTTTGTGATCGGGTGAATCTGGATGGAAAGGGGTTTGTGAGTGATTAAACTAAGGAATATATGAAGAAATAGCTTAAATAAACTATATGAATAAGACTGGAAGCTAGGAAAAACCAGAAACGTTTAAAACCTAAAAACGCGTACGTTCACGTTTTAAATAACGTAAACGTTCAAAATAAAACGTGAAAAATGAAATCTGAAGACACCCAGGGGGTGAAAATGACTTTTTTACAAACTAAAAGATAAAATAAAATTTTTAGAAAAAGAAAATAAATTTTTACACTAATTAATTATTTATTATTAATTAAATACTAGTTATTACTAATTATTAATATTTAAAACACTTAAATACAATATAATATTATTTAAACACTAGAAAAATGAAAATAAAATTCCTAAAATTATAAAATAACTAAAAATAAGTTTTAAAATTAAAAATATGTATTTTTGTCTTTTTGTACTTTTTCTATTAATTAATTACTAATTAATTATTAATTACCTAATTAAACTATTTTAAATTAAGAAAAATAGAAAATGAACAGTAAAAATTACAAGAAAATTTCTAAAATTATTTTACATTATATAAAAGCTAGAAAAAATATAAAAACTAGGTTTTAATTAATAAAAACTAATTATGCTATTTTAAACTAATTATTAATTAATAATTAATAAAACTAAGATTAATTCTAATAAATACTAAATAGTAAAATAAAAATCTTAAAAAATTATTATAAATACTTTAATATAAGAGGAATTTAAGAAAAATATAAAAAAGATAAGTACTTAATAAAAATATAAAAATGAAAAATAAAATTTAAATAAAATTAAATAGAAACTATCACTTAAAAATAAATTGGATTTTCTGGATTTTTATTTTAGAAAACTATTTTATAACTAAAAACATGAACTTTTTATAAAAACAACTTTTTTATAACTCAAAATTAAGCAAATTACAAGCTTATAGGGTCAACAGTTGACTTTTGTTGACCACAACAAGAAATAAGCTCAAATGAGCTTCAGTGGGACCCACTTTGGTTAAAACTGATACAACTAAGCTATTTGGACATGTTAAAGCAAGAATAAGCCAAATAAGCTCACAAGATAATCTAATAAGCACCAATAAGCACTTTGGTAACTTGGTGCTTGACTGAAAATGGGACAGAACTTGAGGCCTTGATTCAGGTGGGGTCCACAGGCTTACAGGTCAAACCATGGGTCAAAAATAAGAGCCTACCATGAGGGGAGTTTAAAGGAACAAAAATGGTGGCATGTGGAGCACTGAGGTGATCAGAAAACCACCACCAAGTGGTGGTGGTGGCTGATATCTGCTGATGCAGGGGAGTGATGCCCCCTGCAAGTGACTTTGAGGCTAAGTGGACCCCACAAAAAAATTTGTAAAAATCAAATGAAGTTAGGAACTTGAAGGTGAGGTGGGATACTCTAATACCTCAAAAGCTCAAAGGCTCAATCCTATCCTAAAAATCACAAGAATTCATGCAAGAATTGGAAAATCTAAGTAAGTGCATATTTGACTTTTTGCTAAAAACTTAGAACTTTGACTTTTTCCAACTTTCAATGGTTCTAGATTACTGGAAACATGTTTACAAGTGGAAATGAAACTAAAACTAGTTATAGTAGCAACTTATGTATTGACAATGGTGATTATGGGTTTCAATTCCTCACACAGTTGACTGTGGGAGGATTTACCTTTGATTTTGACTATTTACTAAAGAACCTGAGTGTTTAATGACTTATCTAACCTAAATAAACCTAAAGATGCATGTTCAAGCAGAAAACAAAATCCAAAAGCAAATGCACAGTGGTGAAAACCACTGTGCCAAACACTCCTTTAACTACAAACTGTTTTGGTATTTTCACTTTAAATGAACAAAACAGGTTATACTACTTATACAGAATCATATAATATGGTATTTTAACTATGTTTAAGCTGAGATTAAGCACACATGATCAGACATACTATAATAAGCTAAGTGGAGTGTTGTGACAGTTACACTAAGATCAAAAGCAATATTGAAAACAAATGAACAAGTACCCTATTTTAAACTACAAACTAAATAGATAACACCAAATAAGCACTTAGAAACAAAAACAAGCAGATAATAATCTATTACACAGTAACTTTCAATATTAAAGAAAAAATGCTTACAATTGAATCTAGACTGAGAATCAGAGAACCATGAACCACTATCCATCCTAACAACTTCCCATGAAGTCTCTAAACCCTGAATAATCCAAATCATACCCTGCTTCTTGCTTCCATCCTCTTCTGTGATGATTTTTTATTTATTTTATTTTATTTGTATTTTTATGATTTTATGATTTCTTTGACTAAAATCATTCCTTCAGCCACAATATCTCATAATAGCTTATCAGTGACTTGTATGAGTTCACAAAAAACAAATAACAACAAGTTTTAACATCATACAATTGAAATGAGATTTTAAGAAAATTAAGCATAAACAGAATTTGTGAATTAAACTGAAATTAAGGTTTAAACAAAGCTTATATTACTCAAACTAAACTGGATACAACTAATTTGAACTTGAAAATACAACTTGAATTTAAATTACACTAAATTCGTACAAACTAAACTATCACTACACTACTACTACTCTAATAATCTTTCTTCCGTGCTTTTTCTTTACTTTTATAGGTCCCAGAAGTATCCCTTGACTTTCCCACTTCATTCTTGGCCCTCGGATGGCCTTGAATTAATCCCAGCCATTTAAATGTGATTTGGCGAGAAAAAAAGGGTGAGGCAGGTAATGGTGTTTGGTGAGTTATTAAATGAGGAGGGGGGGTGTATGGGTGTAGGTGAAGGTATTAATGATAGTTGGTGAGGTTGGTGGAGTTTGGAGAGGAGGGGGGAGACATAAGCCTGGTAATTAGGGAAGTGGGGGAGATGGTGAACAGTGATACGGGGTGTTGGGGGTGTTGACTTGGTCAAATGACCAGGTAATATTAAAGGGCTGGGCTAGTTTTGGTTTTGGGCTTGGGTGGGCTGTTTGTTTGGATCAGGTTTAAAATTACAAAGGGTGGTTTGGTTTAGTAACTTTAGGAAACAACAAGGACTAAAATTGTAAAGTCCTGAAATTTAGGGACTGAAAATGTACAAAATCCAAAGTTCTTACAAGTACCAATCTTGCCATATTCCAATAATATAAGCATCATGAATTTTTTTTTTTCATTTTAAAACACCAAGGACCAAAATTGACAAGTTTGCAAAGTACAGGGACCAAACATGTAATTTCCACAAAACTTTCACGCAGGGACCCATTTTGATAACTTTTGATTTCCCAAGGTCCAAGAATGATTTTTCTTTCAAAAATATCCCACCAGGGACCAATTCTGTCATTTTCTAAAACTTCAGGGACCAAAATGCAAATTTCTAAAACTTTTGAGATTTTTCACCAAAGGACTAAATATGACAACTTATGATTGTAAAAGGACCTTTGGTGATAATTTTCCATATTTTGAATGACCAGGGACTAGTTTTGTCATTTTATGAAAGTTGGGGGACTGAAACTGCCAATTTTGCAAACTTTGTACGTTTTTCATTTGTTTTACTCGTTTTGCATCTAAAACATATAAAACACAATTTTGAAATATTTTTAGTATTTTGATGCATTTCTGAGTGTTTTTGTATGTTTTTGTAGTTCAGACTGACTAAAAATGATGAGTGTTTGAGCACTCATCAGTCATTTAAGCCCGAATTCGTAATTATTTGATCAACTATTGCCCTAAATCGTTCCTTTTGTCATTTTAGGTACTTTTGAGAGGAAATTTACAAAAGGAAGAATTTTGACGTTTTTGGAGCGAAAAAGTGAAGAAAACGACAAAGTCTCAAAATCCTTGCTGGGAACAATACCTGACGGCGTCAAGACTTTGCAAGTGACGGCGTCAAGATTGGCAAAAGAGGTGGATGTGGAAAATACATATGACGGCCCAGAACATTTGCAAGGCAATTTGGTCTGACGACATCACCAAGGCCGTCAGGGTCAAAACACATGTGACGGCCCTGAGTAAATTTACACATGACGGTGTCAGAAGTGGATCTAGGCAATACGAATTTTATCTTGGCGGCGAGTTGACGGCGTCACAAGCTAAAATGTGACGCCGTCAAGGTGTAAAATCTATATATAGTTTTCTAATTTTTATTCATTAGGGTGGAACTTTTGGAGAGCTTCTTTGTAAAAACCCTAGACGAATTTTCTGTGATAATAAGGGTTTCAACCCTTGTTCCATCCATGTTCAATTAAAGATAAGTTTTCCAATAATCATACAATATGTCTATGTGTTGTGTGATTCTATCTTATGCTTTTCTTCTCTATAACATGCTAGGCTAGGTTTTTCTTGTGTTTGCTTAGATGTAATGAAACCTAGATGTTGATTATTGGTTGATGGTTTGTTTATAGTTGTTGTGGATGATTGTATTCGATGTTAGGCTTAAGAAAACTGGCAGACTTCCAATTGATAACTTGCTTGAACGTCTTAATGAACATGATTGGAGGTGTACAACGATTTATGGTTGTATTTAATGCATGAGTGAATTCTAGTGATCACATGTAAGGAGCTTTTAGTTGGCTCGACATAGGAGTGAAGTAGGAGCTTATAGAGTTAGGGAATTTCGTACACGGCCCTACGACTAGTATTAAGGAATATAACCCGTCATCCATGCAATTGTAACAAGCTAATCAACCGGTAAAAGATATCTAGGGATTAATGAAATCTAAGTAAACACATTTTCTCTTATTATTGTTTACACCACAAAATTAGTTTTAGTTTATTTTATTTTATTTTGATTGCATCTTTAGTTAATTGGGTTAGTTTACTAGCAACTAATTCCGCCCACTCCTTCAAACCCGAGATTTTACTTGCTTTCATAAAAATATAAATATACAAAAAGAATCATCCTTCACCTTTAGACCTAGTTTAGTAGACTTTTTAATCCTAGCGAAGACTATTCCTGAGTTGAACGATCAATCGCCCGGTACTTGTCACTATACTATACTACAACGAACAAGTACACTGCCTGGTGGGGATTGCAAGCTTCTCAAGATCCCTTGAGAGGTAAAACCTTTTGCGAGGGTGCAATTCCACGCATCAAGTTTTTGGCGCCGCAGCCTGGGGAATAGTTATTGTCTAGGTTAGAATTTCTTTTTATTAGGTCTACTTGCTAGATTCCTTTCTAGTAAGATTTTTATTTTATTTTTATAGGTTTCTTTAGTCTATCTTATTTCTTCGTTTCTTTGTTCGTAACTTTTACCATCCGCCATCTTGGAAGGTGGTAATCTCTTTGATCCCATCAACCCAGCACAACAAAACCACCCACAAAACCCACCACTACCAAACCAACCTCCTAGACCCCGAACCTTAGGAGAGTACTTCCTTCCTAGCCAACAAGGCTATCGAAACACCATTGAGCTCACTCAAGGAGCCAATGTGTCTCCCTTGCGATCCGACACCATCCGGTTGGTGCAAAGCGGATGTGCATTCCATGGACTTCGTTCCGAAGATCCTAATCAACATCTCAAGGATTTCCTTAAAATCGTTGACTCCTTAGACATTGATGTTGTAACTCGAGAGACGACCCGATTGTGTCTCTTCCAATTCTCTCTACGTGACCAAGCTAGTCAATGGCTTGAGCGTTTACCCGCGGGATCCATTACCTCTTGGGATGATCTCACCACTCATTACCTTGCTCAATTTTTCCCACCGAGGAGAACCACTAAGCTTATAAATGATATCATGATGTTCCAACAACGTCAAGGTGAAACTCTCTATGAAGCTTGGACTCGTTTCAAGGACTTACTTCAAAAAGTCCCTCATCATGGCATAGATCTTTGGCTCCAAGTCCAAATTTTCTATGACCATATCGATCTCTCCACAAGGCGAACCATTGACCAATCAGCCGGTGGCAAGTGATGAGTGTGTAAATACTCATCATTTTTATCGTATCTGAACTGCCAAAACATACAAAAACACTCAGAAATGCATCAAAATACAGAAATTATCTCAAAATTGTGTTTTATATGTTTTGAATGCAAGATGTTTAAAAACAAATGAAAAACAAACAAAGTTTGCATAATTGGCAGTTTCAGTCCCTCAAGTTTCAAAAATTGACAAAACTAGTCCTTAACGTTTTAAAACAAAAGAAAAGTCAACCCAAGGTTTTATAAAGTCAAAAGTTATCAAATTTGATCCTTGGGTAAAAAGTTTGAGAAAATTACACCTTTAGTCCCTGCAGTTTCAAAAAGTACAAAAATGGTCCCTGTAGTTTGGAAAATTACACAAGTGGTCCCTGGGAAATGTGTTTTTGGATAAAAAAAGTCAACTTGGGTCCTTGGAAATTAAAAAATGACACAAATGGTCCTTGGAATGAAAGTTTGAAGAAATTGCAATTTAACCCCTCAAGTTTCAACATTTGGCAGTTTTAGTCCCTGGAGGACCAAAAGTGAAAATTTACAATTTTTATCCTTGGGAATTTGAAACTTGGCAGGAAAGGACTTTCAAACAAGTTGGAAAGAATTACAATTTTAGTCCCTTGCAAAATTCAAAAATTACATGTTTAATCCTTGTACTAATTCTACAAATCAAATGGACTTTTTGATATCATTTCCAAACCAAACCTGATCCAACAAACAATTCCCTAGCCCACCCTTTTTATTCAAACTTTGGCCCATGACACCCTAAGCCCAAACTATCCCAAAACCCATCCCCCGTTTTTGTTATTGACCAGTCAACCTCAGGGTCAAACTAAGGTGGTCAAACTTTTCCCCCTCAAAACCACCTTCATCCCCCCAAACCACCCTGCAATACCACTACTATTTCCATCATCAATCCCTCTGTCACACTCCACCCCCTCTTGCATCTCCAAACAACAACTAACCTCCAACACTCACACCCTGGCATCAATAATTTGAGAAAACAGACAAAAGATAATTTGGGCGCGAAAATGAACAAACGGCCGAGATTAAATCTTATTCATCCTTTGGTCAAGATTATTTCTGGGAAGCTCAAGTGGGTCCAAAAGAACCCTAGGGGTTCAATATAAAAGAAGGGAAGAAGCAGAGAGGGGGGTGTATTAGTTTTTAGTAGTGTAGTCTTAATGTCGAATTAATGTACTTTCCAATTTCAGTTGTTAAATTTAGTTTAAAAAGTGTGTATTCAGTATTGCTAGTGTAATCTCAACATCATTCAATCTTAATTTCAAGTTTCTTAGTTAAATTCTTAATTTGCAATAATTTGATGAATTTCCCATATTGGTCTTAAATATGTGAAAATGTTGTTTTACTATTCCATTGAGTTCATGTAAGCAGTTGGTAAGCTTCCATAAGTTCAGAAAGCAATCAAACCAGTCTTTAATTCAAAAACTCAAAAATCCTTAAAAAAATAAAATAAATTAGTGCAAAATCAAAAATAAAAGAAAAAGAAAGAAAGAAGATAGAAGCATGGTTCAATCTGGATGTTGATGGTATTCGAACTCCAAGGGGAGTAATAGGTTGTGTTCATGGTTCTTGGTTTCTCAGTTTCAAGCTTGGGTCATATGTAAGCCTTTTTATTCCATTTTTGGTATTTCACTGTGCTATAGCTTTTTATCTGCTTATATATAGTTATCTGTGTTTCTTAGGTGTATCTTAGTCCTTAAATTGCTTATATTCAGTACTTGTTCAATAAATTTCAAAGTTGCTTCATATTTCCATTTCACTATTAAAACAGTGCAATTATGATTTATGAGTCTAAGCTGTTAATTTCTGTGTTTTTAAACTCCTACAAGCTAAATACATCACACTAGAACCTTAGGTTTCAGAATCATGGCTTTAATCTGTGATTTGCTTTTAAAAGTTTCATGTTAGTCTGAGTTAAGGAGTGTTTGGAATTGCTGAGTCTGTAGACTCAGTTGGATTGTAAGGTGGTATCTTTAGTCCCTACATGTTCACTTAGGTTAATGTTGCTCATTCAGGTCATTAAAGTAGTGAATATTCAGTAAAAAGTCAAAAATAGCTTTAATCTTAGAATGAATTAACTGTGAGATTTTTTAGGTTGCATAATTAATCACATAGGTCCATTAGTTGTTATACTCACTTGAATCATTCATAAATTAGCTTATTGCATCCACATCAGTAGCTTAGATCCCTTAGAATCTCAATAGAGTCAACTTTTCACAATTTCATTAAAAGTCAAAATGGCACTTTCTAAATTTTTCCAAAAGTTCAAGTAATTGTTATGATTTATGTGTTTTGATTGAGGCCTTGAAACTTGTTTAGATTTGTTGTCTATCAGCTAAATTTCATGTTCCTAGTATCCACACATTTTTGTGATTTTTGTACTGGGGCCCACACTACCCCTAAGTCACTTGCAAGGGTGTTTGTCTCCCCTGCACCACAGACCTCAGCCCACACCACCAACTTTGGTGGTGGCTGCTGACCTCCACAATGGGTCCCAGTGTTCCTCTTTTGATTCTTTGCACTCCCAAGGTGGGTGGCTATCCATAGCACCCAAGCTTGTGCCCCCAATCACTCTTGTGGGCCCCCTAGATACCCTTTAAGTTTGTCCCATTTCAGTGTTCTTACTAAGAATCAAAGTGCTTATTTAGATCTCAATTGCTTATTCTGTGGACATCAAGTGAATTTTACAGCTTATTCTAGTTCTCATAGCTTATTTGTACCTGAATCATCCATTATGGGCCCCACACAAGCTGGATTGAGCTTATTTCCCTCCAAAGTCAAACAAAGTCAACTGTTTTGCTTTTTGTTGCATAATCAGCTTATTTTTGAGTTCCACCAAAGTTGTTTTTATTAAAGTTTCATGTTTTTAGTTATAAAATAGTTTTCCAAAAAGAAAATCCAGAAAATCCAAAGTAATTTTAAGTGATAGTTTCTATTTAATCTTATTTAAATTTTATTTTTCATTTTTAGATTTTTATTAAGTACTTAGCTATTTTATATTTTTCTTAAATTACTCTTATATTAAATTATTTATAATAAGTTTTTCAGATTTTTATTTTATTATTTAGTATTTATTAGAATTAATTTTAATTTAATTAATAATTAATTAATATTAAGTTAAAAATAGTATAATTAGTTTTTATTAAGTAAAACTTAGTTTTTATATTTTTTATAGCTTTTATATGTTATAAAACATTTCTAGAAATTCTCTTAGAATTTTCACTGTTCATTTTCTATTTTTCTTAATTTAAAATAGTTTAATTAGGTAATTAATAATTAATTAGTAATTAATTAATAGAAAAATCCACAAAAAGACAAAAACACATATTTTTAGTTTTAAAACTTATTTTTAGTTATTTTATAATTTTAGAAATTTTATTTTCATTTTTCTAGTGTTTAAATAATATTGTATTATATTTAAGTTGTTTAAATATTAATAATTAGTAATAATTAGTATTTAATTAATAATAAATAATTAATTAGTGTAAAAATTTATTTTCTTTTTCTAAAAATTTTCTTTTACATTTTAGTTTGTAAAAAAGTCATTTTCACCCCCTGGGTGTTTTCAGATTTCAGTTTTTACTTTTTAATTCGTACGTTTACGTTTTAATTAAACGTAACATACACGTTTTTAGGTTTAAATCGTTTCTGGTTTTTCTGACTTTCCAGTCTTGTTAATATAGTGTATTTAAGCTATTTTCTTTTATATTCCAGTAGTGTAATCATCACAACTCTCTTATACCCATTTCCGTCCAAATTCACCCGATCACAAACCGTTTTGATACCATCCACACCTTGTCGGGACATAACGACCCGGGGAAACCCTATACTTCCACGGAGCATTGGTTTAAGCTGTTTGACTATTATAGTTGACCATTCAGAAGTGGTTGACCAATAATTATCTGACGGTTTAGCATCGATCAAATTTTTGGCGCCACTGCCGGGGAGGTTGTGCGCGTATTTTAAATGGTTTTACAGATTAGTGAATCTGGATATACACTCATTGTATATTTACCATCCTTTGTTCATATTTTCTCATTTTAAAAACAAAACGGTTCATGAAAACTTTTTAAAAATTAGTTTTCAACGAACACAAAAAACACAAAAAGATTTTCTTTCTTATAAAATGTTTATCAAAAACCCCAAAAATATCCATCTTTACCCTCCTACCTTTTTTCATCCCTTTACCCTCTATCCTTTTGATTCCCACTTCTTACACTTGTCCCGTAATTGATTCCAATGGCATCTCTCGATGACGGTTTCTTTGAACAAAGGGCCTTTAAAAGCAAAGTTGAAAAACTTATGGCCTTGTCAAATATGTCGAGATGTCGTGTTAATTATGATGGACCTTCGATTCCTATTCCCTCTCCGGTGAGGGAAAGAGATCATGAAACCGAGGTGACAAAGGACCCTGTACTTTCCTCTAACCATGAAAGTGCTAAATATGTCCAACCTACGGTTGTCCAAAAACCTAAGCTCACAAATGCTCCTAAACCGTCTATAATTGATCCTAACCTTTCACGGTTTACGGTTAAAAGTTTGTCAAGCAAACATACTGAGCTTAGGGCAGTGACTGAAAAGAACGACTTGCCCAATCTTCACGTTCATCATGAACCAAAACCCGAGACCATAACGGAAGTGGTGGAAATTGCTAGCTCTAAGAGCACACCACTTGTCCCACCTCCGGATTTTATCCCTTGTGTTGGTTGTGGTGAGCCACTTTTTGGTTTACCATGTCGTTGGTGTACATGTGTACAATGTGGTAATGATATTCAAAACGGGAGTTGTTTGTTTTGTGGGTCGAGTAATTCAATTGCTTATGATCCTAATCAAAACTCATTCGACAACTCCTCAAATTTTTCCAACTACCCATCGCATTCATACGAGCAAGAATCATATTATCCAAATCTCAATAATGCTTCGTATCAAAATACACCAAGCCAGACTCAACAGTTTTACTGTTGTGAGTATTGTGGAGGCCCTCACTACAGATCTGATTGTCAAATTAGGGATCAGTTTGTCTATGAACAGGTTCCTTGTAACAATCATGAATTTGGTTTTAACCAGCCCTCACAATACACAAACCCTCAACCACAGCCTCAGGACGAGTTAGCTAGAGCTGAATTGATTACTAAAATGATTATGAATCAAAATCAAGTCAACAAGACCATTCAAGATAGTATAAACTATCTTCAGGATATGATTCATAGGAAACAAAAGCCTCCTGTTAACTCATTTTATTTTGAGGATGAAAGTGATGAGGATGAACCATTTGAAGAGGAAAACCCTAAGGAAACTTCAGATATCTTGCCAATAGGGGACAAGGAAGTCAAAATCAATCCTCTCGAGGAAATTGATGACCTTGTTCCAATCCCAAAGGTATTTGAGAAACCTCTTGATTCAACTTCAGTTGAAACTGTTTCAGTAGAAACACAGGGAGAAAAGAATATGATTGAATCACTCACAGTAGAAATCATGGAACTTGTAGAAACCATGACTGCTAGTCCTTCTCAACTCCCTCAGTCTGCTGTTATCACACCCGAAGTTCACACTCACTCTCTGATCATGGGGGATGAGCATCTTAGCACTATTCCTAATAAGGATTCGGACGAATTCATAAAGTCTAGTGTTGAGAACCTTGTCCCAATCCCAAGAGAGTCACAGGGAACTTTTGATCATGTGTGTGACTTACCTTCTTCCCTTGAAAATCCAAAAGATCATTTTGAGACTTTCTCCGACTTTCATGATGATTGTACATCTTATGGAGAAGTTGAGTATGATGATCTACTTGACCTTGAAGCCGATATGGGAGAAACTGAAAATCTTTTAAACTCTAATCCCAACATCGAGCTTAGTACTTCACATGCTGATGAAAATTCTTTATCTTCTGGAGACATCAGTCATGTGGAAGGATTACCTTCTGAGCTAGTTGGCTTAGAAGAAGTGAATGATGAGACTAACACTGAAATCAAGGATGAAGCACTTCGTGCAACATTATTGAATGTCAGTCTCCTCATTGCAAAAATCGAGGCTTTCAAAGAGAAACCTATTTCATCTCCTATCCCCATTAAGGATAGTGACATTTTCTCCGATGATCTTATTCCGGAGTTTGAAGCCTTTACTTTTGATCATATGGGAGAGAAGATTAGTGGCAGTACCACTTTTTATTCTCAAATTTCTCTCCCCGAATATGATTCATTCACCTTTGAGGAGTTCTCCGGTGAACTCACTCATCATATCATGACTCCTCCGGAGTATGATGACCCGGGGGGAGATGTTCTAACTCATGAGAATTTACAAATTCCCACCCTCCCGCCGGGGATGTTTTCAAACCAAACGAGCTTAACCCTTGCAATCCAAAATCAGGCTAATGAGCCTGCTTTCGAGGAAGACGATCTTATCATGATTTTCATCATGGTTTTCTTCCTGTTCTTCACCTACAGGGTAACTTCTCCTGTTCTTCACTCCTTCGGGAATGAAGACATTATCTTTGACCCCGGCATCACAGCTTATAGTTTATACTATCTTAAGCCAGGGTCTGTATATCTCATCGGTGTGGAACTTTCACGTGCTTCAAATGTTTATCCAAACATCTTGAATGAAAGTCCGATGGAGACTGTTTCTTCCACATCATGCTTCCCCAAGGACAAATGAATTCGGGGTCGAGTCAAGCTAGCGACTCGGTAAACAAAAACAGTAGCATGTTTATAGGGTTTTAACCCTAAGTGTGGGGGAGTCCCCCATGCTATGATTACAAAAGTGAAAATACAAAATCATGTTTTCCACGCTTAGCTTGTAATGTTGCCCTTTTACGTTCAAAGAGTCGGCATAATAGCCGGGACTTTGAATATTGAGGACAATATTCATGCTAAGTGTGGGGGGTATTTCGCTATTCTAGCGAATTTTATCACATTTTACTATCTTATACCCCCGTTTTTGACCAAAATTTTTAAAAATTTTTCACTGGAGCTCAAAATTTTTTGTGGTAATCAGTCCGCCTTGTCTAACCGACAAAAGGGATTGGCTAGTCCAGGAGCAAACGGCTCTTGGTAAAGACATCTCAAATCCGTTTATGGCTTGCAATTTGCCAAAAATTGTATGGTTCCTCAACTCCCCAAAAACAAATGAGTTGGCTAGCCCGCAAGATTATGGCTTGTGGTAAAGGCCGTGGAAAATCCATAATTGGTAATCAGCTCACCAAGATGTTGACTATTCCATCAAGAGCTGGCTAGTCCAGAAGCAAACGGCTCCTGGTAAAGACTAATCAAATCCGTTGACAGCTGGTGGTTTGCTCAAAATCACACGGTTATCAGGTGTACCACAGTTCTCACACCTGGCTACTCCAGAAGTGATGGCTTTTGGTAAAGAGTTTAAAATCCATGAAGTTTTTCTCAAAAGATTGCTAGAGACTAGCAATAGTTTAGTGTGGGGGATTGATGAGTGTGTAAATACTCATCATTTTTATCGTATCTGAACTGCCAAAACATACAAAAACACTCAGAAATGCATCAAAATACAGAAATTATCTCAAAATTGTGTTTTATATGTTTTGAATGCAAAATGTTTAAAAACAAATGAAAAACGAACAAAGTTTGCATAATTGGCAGTTTCAGTCCCTCAAGTTTC
Source organism: Artemisia argyi (assembly GCA_030686995.1). NCBI lineage: Eukaryota > Viridiplantae > Streptophyta > Magnoliopsida > Asterales > Asteraceae > Artemisia > Artemisia argyi. The sequence continues at coordinate 100,576,869 of CM060698.1, read as the reverse complement.
AAAAATTGACAAAACTAGTCCCTGACGTTTTAAAACAAAAGAAAAGTCAACCCAAGGTTTTATAAAGTCAAAAGTTATCAAATTTGATCCTTGGGTAAAAAGTTTGAGAAAATTACACCTTTAGTCCCTGCAGTTTCAAAAAGTACAAAAATGGTCCCTGTAGTTTGGAAAATTACACAAGTGGTCCCTGGGAAATGTGTTTTTGGATAAAAAAGTCAACTTGGGTCCTTGGAAATTAAAAATGACACAAATGGTCCTTGGAATGAAAGTTTGAAGAAATTGCAATTTAACCCCTCAAGTTTCAACATTTGGCAGTTTTAGTCCCTGGAGGACCAAAAGTGAAAATTTACAATTTTTATCCTTGGGAATTTGAAACTTGGCAGGAAAGGACTTTCAAACAAGTTGGAAAGAATTACAATTTTAGTCCCTTGCAAAATTCAAAAATTACATGTTTAATCCTTGTACTAATTCTACAAATCAAATGGACTTTTTGATATCATTTCCAAACCAAACCTGATCCAACAAACAATTCCCTAGCCCACCCTTTTTATTCAAACTTTGGCCCATGACACCCTAAGCCCAAACTATCCCAAAACCCATCCCCCGTTTTTGTTATTGACCAGTCAACCTCAGGGTCAAACCAAGGTGGTCAAACCTTTCCCCCTCAAAACCACCTTCATCCCCCCAAACCACCCTGCAATACCACTGCCATTTCCATCATCAATCCCTCTGTCACACTCCACCCCCCTCTTGCATCTCCAAACAACAACTAACCTCCAACACTCATACCCTGGCATCAATAATTTGAGAAAACAGACAAAAGATAATTTGGGCGCGAAAATGAACAAACGGCCGAGATTAAATCTTATTCATCCTTTGGTCAAGATTATTTCTGGGAAGCTCAAGTGGGTCCAAAAGAACCCTAGGGGTTCAATATAAAAGAAGGGAAGAAGCAGAGAGGGGGGTGTATTAGTTTTTAGTAGTGTAGTCTTAATGTCGAATTAATGTACTTTCCAATTTCAGTTGTTAAATTTAGTTTAAAAAGTGTGTATTCAGTATTGCTAGTGTAATCTCAACATCATTCAATCTTAATTTCAAGTTTCTTAGTTAAATTCTTAATTTGCAATAATTTGATGAATTTCCCATATTGGTCTTAAATATGTGAAAATGTTGTTTTACTATTCCATTGAGTTCATGTAAGCAGTTGGTAAGCTTCCATAAGTTCAGAAAGCAATCAAACCAGTCTTTAATTCAAAAACTCAAAAATCCTTAAAAAAATAAAATAAATTAGTGCAAAATCAAAAATAAAAGAAAAAGAAAGAAAGAAGATAGAAGCATGGTTCAATTTGGATGTTCATGGTATTAGAACTCCAAGGGGAGTAATAGGTTGTGTTCATGGTTCTTGGTTTCTCAGTTTCAAGCTTGGGTCATATGTAAGCTTTTTTATTCCATTTTTGGTATTTCACTGTGCTATAGCTTTTTATCTGCTTATATATAGTTACCTGTGTTTCTTAGGTGTATCTTAGTCCTTAAATTGCTTATATTCAGTACTTGTTCAATAAATTTCAAAGTTGCTTCATATTTCCATTTCACTATTAAAACAGTGCAACTATGATTTATGAGTCTAAGCTGTTAATTTCTGTGTTTTTAAACTCCTACAAGCTAAATACATCACACTAGAACCTTAGGTTTCAGAATCATGGCTTTAATCTGTGATTTGCTTTTAAAAGTTTCATGTTAGTCTGAGTTAAGGAGTGTTTGGAATTGCTGAGTCTGTGGACTCAGCTGGATTGTAAGGTGGTATCTTTAGTCTCTACATGTTCACTTAGGTTAATGTTGCTTGATGAGTGTGTAAATACTCATCATTTTTATCATTTCTGAGCTGCCAAAACATACAAAAACACTCAAATAATGAATCAAAATAGTGAAAATATCCCAGGAAAGTGTTTTACATGTTTCAAATGCAATAATACCAAAAACAGATGAAAAACGCACAAAGTTTGCATAATTGGCAGTTTCAGTCCCCCAACTTTCAAAAGTTGTCAAATCTAGTCCCTGGTCATTCTAAAAACTTGAAAAAGTCACCAAAGGTCCTTTTAAATCAAAAAGTTACATAATTAGTCCTTTGGTGAAAAGTTTCACAAAATGTCAAGTTTAGTCCCTGAACTTTGAAAATTGTCAAAAATGGTCCATGGGATATGAAAAACTTTGAGAAAAACAAATTTTGTCCTTGCACTAACCTTTTATGACAGGATTGGTCCTTGGTGGAAAGTTTGGTGAAAATTACACAAATGGTCCCTGAAGTTTGAAAGTTTGACGGTTTCAGTCCCTGGTGAAAAATAAATTGAAAAATCATTCCAGGACCTTGCACTATTCATGGATTGGCAAATTACACCCTTGAAATACTTTGGAAAATTGCCAAAACCTCAACCCTCAACTTTCGTTAATTTGCAAAAATAGTCCTTGTGAAAACCTAAACCAAACCGGACCTAAACTATTACCCCTAAAACAAACCCAAGTCCAATCCATCTCCTAGTCCAACCCACTCCCTATTTTTTCTTTGGGCCCAAAATGAATACCAGCCCACTCCATAAACCCAACGCACCCTTAATAGTATTAACCAGGGTCAAACGTTGACCCTGGTCAAAACCAGTCAAACTCCCCCAATACCGCCCTTCTCCTTCTCCCTCACCCAGACAAATCCACCCTGGTTTTGCCAATACCACCACCACTTGCCCATCCCTCACCACCGCCCAACCCACTACACCTACCTACACCACCACAATTAATGCTCCCCCCCCCCAGTTGCTCAATCAGAGACCAAATGGCAAATAGTCTTTTTTTCCCGCCAAAACACGTGGCAGCGTGTGAGTGGACCAAAGTTATCAGAAAGAGGTGGGATATGATGAGGACTCAACCAGAAGACCTAAGGGATGGCTATAAAAGGCAAAGAGTGCAAGATGAAGCTGTGTCTAGTTTTTTTAAATAATTGTAATCGTATAAGTTTTATTAAGCAAGTTTAGTGTAGCAAAAAGCTTTTAAGCATTTGTTTTAATCAATTCAGTGTACTGTTACTCTTTTTAAGTTAATATAACCAAGTTTCTTCCATATCTTTTGTTTATGCAAAGTTCACATTTCATGTACTAATTTGGATCATAGGCTGTTAGTGTTCAAGGTTGTTTCATGGATTGAATTAAGTTCATATAGGATCCAATAAGCTATTTCAAGCTTCTAGAGACCTTAAAATCCAGAATAGAACAAGAATTTATCATTTTCTAACAAAGTCAATGCAGGTCAAAGGAGGGGCATTCATGGAGTTCTGGATAAGCTGAGATAGCAAAAGGAAGATCTTGGCCTATCCTAAAGATAGGCTAGCATAGTGAGTTACTCCTTTTCATGCTGGAGTGAAAAACTTGGTAACTTGGTCCATCTTTCTTTGTAAATCTGCATATCTTTTGATTCTGAGTAGAGAGTAGTTTTATTTACATTAGATTGTTAATTTAGCTTCATTCTTAGTTAATTTCACTAGTTGAACCAGTAAATTGGTAGTTGGTAATAGATTGCATAAGTTCTTAGTGTAACAGTTATTTAAAGGAGTGTTTGGTTTTGAGTGATCCAAGGTGTTGTGGTATTTAAGAGTTGTGGTTTCTGGTTGATACAAGTTACTTAGGTTATAATTAACTCAGAACATCCATAAAATCAGGTCTTGTTTTAATCAAAAGTCAAAATCTCAACTTTTTAACTCTCACAGTTAACTGTGAGAGTTTTAGGTGTCCAAATCATACTCATTAGGTACACTAGTGGTTAATATAGTATAAACTAGTCCTAATATAGCTTATAACTTAGTTAGTAATCAGTAAGAGCTTTTGGAAATCCAAATAAGTCAAAAGTCTAGTTTAATCAAAAAGTCAAAATTTCCCATTCTCAGGTTTTTGCAAAATTTCCTAGTTCAATTGTGAGTTGTGTGATGGGATTTAAAGGTTGAAATTTGTTGTGATTAGAGTCTATCAGCTGATCTTTAAGCTCAGATTTTTGCTTAATTTTTGTGGAAGTTTAAGTGGGTCCCACAGACCCCAAAGTGAGTTGCAGGGCAAGAGTCTGCCCTGTGCACAACAGACCTCCACCACACCACCAACTTTGGTGGTGGTTGCAGACCACCTCAGTGGGACCTAGTGTTTCCAGTTGACTTTTTCCAACCCCCTCCTACCAGGGAGTGTGGATTGACCATCTGTTTAACCTTAAACATTGTGGACCCCACCTGGAATTAGCCATAAAGTCTGTCCCATAATCTGAGTGAAACTCAGATTTGCTAAGTGCTTATTTAAACTTATTCAGCTTATTTGTGATCAAGTGTTGTTGTTTCTGGCTTATTTGTGATTGTTAAGCTTGTTGGTACTCATTTTTACCATTGTGGACCCCACCTTCACTCATTTGACCTCATTTGACCACACAGTCAACATAAGTCAACTGTATAAGCCAAGGGGGTGTTTATAGCTTATTTATAAGCTATTTTCAAAAGTAGTTTTACAAAAGTTTTCTATTTTCAGTGGTAAAGTTAGTTTGTAAAAGAAAAATCCAAAAAAAAATCAAGTTTAAAATAAGTGATAGTTTCTATTTAATTCAATTTAACTTTAATTTTCATTTTTATATTTTAATTAAGTACTTAGTGTTTTTATATTTTTATTAAATACCTTATATAGTAAAGTAATTTCAGTAATTTTCTTAGATTTTTATTTTGTAATTTAGTATTTATTAGATTTAATTTTAGTTTTATTAATTATTAATTAATATTAAGTATTAAATAGCTTATTTAGTTTTTATAAAGTAAAACTTAGTTTTTATATTTTTCCTAGCTCTAATATAGTATAATAGACTTTTAGAAAATATATTTTCAAATTCTACTGTTCATTTTATATTTTTCTTATTTTAAATGTTTAAATTAGTCTTAAGTTAATTAAAAGGTAAATAATTAGTGGTTTAATCTAAAAACATAATTTTTAGAGTTTTTATAATTTTGTAGGATTCCTGTGATGGTTAAGTAATTTTATCAATTTTATCTTAATTTTCTAAGTTAATTTAGTATTAATAGTAATTAAAAGTAGTTTAATTAGTTTAATTAAGTTAAATAGTTTTTAATTAATATAATAATCATAAAAAGACAAAAATATTTATTTTAATTTTTTATACTTTCTTCAAGTTCTAATTTAAGTTTAGAAATTGTTTTTGCAACTTTTTAGTTTAATTTGTAATAGTTATAATTATTAGTTAATTTAAATTAGATTTTAATTTAGTTTTTAAATAGTTTTATTAATTAAATAATATTTAAATAGTATTTTAATCACTTTTATAATTTCATTTTCATTTTTAATTTTAAGTTTTAAAAAGTGTCAAAAGCACCCCCTGTAGTTTGATAAATACCAAAATCCCACTTTTTTCAGTCCGATTGCGTAAATCTGAATTGTGAATACGTGCATATATCTGTATATCTGATTTTTGTGAAAATTATATCTGTGTACAAATACCATCATAACAGTAGCAATGTTAATTCCACATCATCTGGCTACTGTCCTCAGTGCCACTTTCTTATAAACGATTCTCAAAAGCACCATTTCAATCTCGCTGGGACTTTAACGACCCGGGAAAACACTACACTATCACCGGAGTATTGATTCTAGGCTGTCTTTGACTTGTTGACCTTGGTCAACAACATCTGATGGTTTAGACCCAATCAAAATTTGGCGCCGCTGCCGGGGAGGTTGTTGCGTGTTTTATAAAATCGTTTTAAGTTTAGTGGTTTTCAAAACCCTCCCTGTACAAATTCCACACAAATTTGTAAAAAAGTTTTTGTAAAAACTTAATCATATCAAAAAAACGTTCATTAACACTTCTCCTGAAGTGTTGAAAACACCAAAAAAATTAAAAACAATCAAAAACAAACTGTGAAGTTAAATTACTTCGTGTTCTTTAAGATTACAACTTGAAACAGTTGGTTTAAGGTAAGTTCTGACATTAAATTGCCAACTGAAGAGGAAACCTATTTACTTCCTCCCGCCAGCCTGCGAGTAATCTTAAAGAGACGATTTCGGTTAACGAATCAGTTCCAAAAATATTTCCCAAGTTTTTTGCACACACACCCATAAGCCTAAAGCTGTTTTTCAAATTAATTAATAAACTCATAATAAGTTCCCAAACTTAAGATTAAAACTTGCCTTTATATCCCTGTGAGTGGTGTACCTTTTTCAAAGAAGCCATTCACTTGTGATTGCTGGTTTAAGTTCACTGTGGTTTTACCTCGATCTTGTTTTGAAAAATTGTTTTTAGTGCATGCGCACTCGGTCACAAACAAAACGTAAACATCAGAAAAACGTACACGAGCTACGTTCTGACACACAAGAACCAAAGACCGAAATGGCCGCTGGGCCACCACCACCTTTACCACCCCCTGACCCTCCCTTGGGTGAGCCAGCTCCCGATCTCCGAACGATGGAGGAGCTGTGCCAGCCAACCATGCAAGGGTGGGGTGGGCCTATTGCACCACTCACTATTGAGGCTACGGACTTTGGCCTCAAGCACCACATGATCCAACAAGTCCAGAATTCGTGTCAATTTCACGGATTACCGGGTGACGATACCAATAAGCATCTTGACAAATATCTCACGGTCACCCAAAGCATGAAACAGCATGGTGTCACGGATGATGCCCTTCGGCTGTACCTCTTCCCCTATTCTCTCACTCATCATGCCACTGCATGGTTTGACCGACTTCCAAAGAATTCTATTCGAACCTTTGATGAAATGGTAACCAAGTTTTTAGCAAAATATTTTCCACCATCCATGGTTACCAAGTTACGAAATGATATCAGCAACTTCTGGCAACGTTCCGATGAGTCTCTTTTTGAGGCTTGGGAACGTTATAAGCTAGCTATTAATCGGTGCCCTAATCACAATATGTTGCAAGTTACCATCATAGATACCTTCTATAATGGTCTGACATTGAGGCACCGAGACATTCTCAATGCTGCTGCTGGTGGGACCTTTATGAAAAGGCGTCCCGAGGAGTGCTATGACTTAATCGAGAACATGACTGCCCATCATAACTTTTGGGATTCCTCTGCGGAGAGGGATGCGTCATGTCATTCAGTTACTCCCTCATCATCATCTCCTGAAATAATTGCTCTTACCAAAAAGATGGATGATATTTCTACGGCTGTGTTGAGAATGAGCCAAACGATGCAAAATCAGGCTCAAAATCAACAAGTGAAAGGCCGTGGCCCGAAGTTGTGAAACTTGTGGAGGCCCTCATCTGTATTCCGAGTGTCCAGCTACTGCTGGCTTTCCTCTAGAGAACGTATATGCTGCTCACGGTTCCTACAATACGGGGGGTAATTATTACCAACCGCAAGGGGACCGTAATCTCTTAAGCTATCGTTCCAACAATTTTCTCGGACCTCCAGGTTTTAACCAAAATCAAAACCGTAACACAAATCAGAATTTTAACCAAGGTCAAAACTCAAATTTCCAAAACCCGAATCAAAATCAAGGCCAGTTTAATCAAAACAATTTTCAAAATGGCAATCAAAACCAAGGTTTTCAAGGAAATTTTCAAAGAAACCAAAATCAAGGGAATTACAATCAGGGTAATTTCAATCAGAGAAACACTTTTCAGGGTAACAACAATCAAAATCAAGGGAATTTTCAAAACAACCGTGTTCAAAATCCTCCTGTTCAAAATCAAAACGTTGTTCAACCCTCGTCTTCCTCCAATGCTGAATTTAAACAATTCATGAAAGCACAAGAGGAAACGAATCAGTTATTGCTTAGCACGATCTCTGAGCTTCAGAAGTCTTTAAATGATCGACCCTCGGGCCCGGGTACATTACCGAGCAACACGATCGCTAACCCAAGGGGCGATGTCAAAGCGATCACCACCCGAAGTGGGGCATCTTACAATGGACCCTCGATTCCTTCTACCTCTTCTTCTCCTCCTAAGGTAGCGGAACGTGAACCTGAGGTTACTACGGACAAGGTACTTCCTACTAATAACGGAGGTACCAACAATGTCCACCCTCAAGTTGTCCCGGTCCCGGCTCGTAAGCCGAAAGTTGTATTTGATCCCCCTGTGAGTTCTGATGAAATCCCAAAGAATGATCCTAAGCCGTCAATTCCATATCCTTCACGATTGAGTGAACAAAAGAACCGCGAGAAAGCTAACCATCAGATGGAAAAATTTTATCAAATTTTCCAAGAATTACACTTTGATATTAGCTTCGCGGACGCCCTTCTTCTCATGCCTAAATTTGCTTCAACAATCAAAAATCTGATAAGCAACAAAGAAAAACTTTGTGAGATGGCAAAAACTCCTCTTAATGAGCATTGCTCAACAGTGCTCTTGAAAAAGCTTCCCGAAAAGCTTGGAGATCCCGGGAAATTTCTCATTCCTTGTATTTTCCCGGGGATGGTTGAATGCTTTGCCTTGGCCGATCTTGGCGCAAGCATTAACCTGATGCCTTACACAGTCTGGAAAAGACTCTCACTTCTTGCTCTCACTCCAACCTGCATGACACTCGAGCTTGCAGACCGTACTATATCCCGTCCTATCGGCATTGCCGAGGATATCTTCGTGAAAGTAGGAAAGTTCCATTTTCCGGCAGATTTCGTGATTGTTGATTTCGATGTTGACCCACGAGTCCCTCTCATTCTCGGGAGGGGATTCTTAAGAACGGGTCGTGCTTTAATCGATGTATTCGAAGAAGAAATCACTCTACGTGTTGGTGGCGAGGCCATCACTTTCAATCTTGATCAGACTTCAAGATACTCCTCCAACTATGACGCAGAAACGGTTAACCGAATTGACATCATCGATGTTGCGTCTGAGGAGTATTCTCAAGAGGTCCTGGGTTTCTCATCCAGTGGCAGTCTTTCTACTGACCCTATCATTTCCGACCCTTCCCCTTCCCTCACTCCGTTTGAGGGAAGTGACTTCCTTCTGGAAGAGGTCGAGGCATTTCTTGCTCAAGATAGCTCAATCCCAAGTGGGGTTGATGAAAACTATCTTGACCCGGAGGGGGACATTCTTCTCCTTGAAAGATTGTTAAATGACGATCCTTCACCCTCTCCGTCTCCAAAAATACTTCATAAAGCGGAAGTCAAAAATGTTGAAATAACTGAAGACTTTCCTGAGGTTGAGCTCAAGGACTTGCCTCCTCATCTAAAATATGCATTTTTGGAGGGTGATGATAAATTGCCCGTCATTATTGCTAAAGACTTAAACGTTGAGGAAAAGGCAGCACTCCTAAAGGTTCTAAAGTCACATAAACAAGCAATTGCTTGGAAACTCTCCGACATTAAGGGCATAAGCCCGAACTTTTGTACTCATAAAATTTTAATGGAGGATGACTTTAAGCCAGCAGTGCAACAACAGAGAAGGGTAAATCCAAAAATCCACGAAGTTATCAAACAAGAAGTTCTTAAACTTCTTGATGCGGGATTGATTTACCCTATATCTGACAGTCCTTGGGTTAGCCCAGTTCATTGTGTCCCTAAAAGGGGTGGCATTACCGTTGTCACCAACGAGGATAACGAGTTGATTCCAACTCGTTTGGTCACGGGTTGGCGAGTATGTATTGACTATCGAAAGTTAAATGAAGCCACCCGTAAAGACCATTTTCCTCTCCCTTTTATGGACCAGATGCTTGAAAGACTTGCGGGGAATGAATACTACTGTTTCCTCGATGGTTTTTCTGGTTACTTCCAAATCCCCATTGATCCCCAGGATCAAGAGAAGACTACCTTCACATGCCCCTACGGAACTTTTGCTTACAGACGTATGCCTTTCGGCTTATGTAATGCACCAGGCACGTTCCAGAGGTGCATGATGTCTATTTTTTCCGACATGATCGGAAAAACTATGGAGGTATTCATGGATGACTTTTCAGTCATCGGGGATTCATTTCAGACCTGTCTCTCCCACTTGGAACAAATGCTTAAACGTTGCAAAGAAACGAATTTAAGTCTCAACTGGGAGAAGAGTCACTTTATGGTTAAAGAGGGCATAGTCCTCGGCCATAAAATTTCAAAGAACGGGATTGAGGTTGACAAAGCCAAAATCGATGTCATTGCTAAATTACCTCATCCCACCACCGTAAAAGGTGTTAGGAGCTTTTTGGGTCATGCCGGCTTCTACCGTAGGTTTATCCAAGATTTTTCTAAGATTGCCCGGCCTATGACCCATCTCCTCGAGAAGGATGCTCCTTTCATCTTCTCTCCTGAGTGCATCGAAGCTTTTGAAACATTAAAGAAAAAGCTTACCGAGGCACCGATTCTTGTTGCCCCCGATTGGGACCTACCTTTTGAGCTTATGTGCGATGCTAGTGATTTTGCCATAGGTGCGGTCTTGGGCCAACGTAAAGCAAAATACTTTCAGCCTATACACTACGCAAGTAAGCCTATGACCGAGGCTCAAGGTCATTACACCACCACTGAAAAAGAACTCCTAGCTGTGGTGTATGCCTTTGAGAAATTCCGGTCATACTTGATCCTGACCAAATGCTTGGTGTATACGGATCACTCGGCTTTGAAGTACCTATTTGCAAAGCAAGATGCAAAGCCGAGGCTTCTCTGTTGGGTTCTCCTCCTTCAGGAATTTGATATCATTATTCGTGATAAAAAAAAGGAGCCGAGAACCTTGCTGCTGATCATCTCTCACGATTAGAAAACCCACATCAAGATGTGTCCGAGAAACAAGAAATAAATGAATCATTCCCTCTCGAGACACTCAGTGCGGTTACTTTTCGTGGTGACTCTACTACCCCATGGTTTGCCGACTTTGCAAATTACCGTGCGGGTAACTTCATCGTGAAGGGGATGACGTCCCAACAGAAAAACAAATTTTTTAAAGACGTTAAACATTATTTCTGGGACGACCCCTTCCTCTTCAAAATCTGTGCCGATCAAGTCATCAGGCGATGTGTATACGGACAGGAAGCCGCTGATATTCTCAAGGCTTGCCATGCTGGACCCACCGGGGGCCACCATAGTCCTAACTACACCGCCAAAAAGGTGTTTGATTCCGGTTTCTATTGGCCCACAATCTATAAAGATGCCCACGAGTTAGTCAAAGCCTGTGATGCTTGTCAGCGTCACGGAAATATTTCACAAAAGAACGAAATGCCACAAAATGCTATTCAAGTTTGTGAAATCTTTGACGTCTGGGGCATTGACTTTATGGGGCCATTCCCATCTTCTCGTGGAAACAAATACATACTCGTGGCTGTTGACTACTTGTCAAAATGGGTTGAGGCTAAGGCCTTACCCACTAATGATGCCTGAGTTGTTGTGAAATTCTTGAAATCCCTCTTTGCTCGTTTTGGAACCCCACGTTCCATCATTAGTGATCGCGGTACGCACTTTTTCAATGATCAGTTTGCAAAAGTCATGCTTAAGTACGGTGTTACTCATCGTCTTTCCACCGCATATCACCCCCAAACAAGTGGGCAGGTGGAGGTTTCAAACCGTGGTATTAAACGGACTCTTGAGAGGACAGTAGGTGAAAACCGTGCTTCCTGGTCGGATAAACTAGATGATGCACTCTGGGCTTTCCGTACAGCTTACAAAACACCCATTGGGTGTACTCCATTCAAGCTTGTATACGGGAAGGCATGTCATTTACCGATCGAGCTCGAGCACAAAGCCTACTGGGCCTTGAAACATGCTAACTACGACCTTCATAAAGCGGGTGATCACCGTAAGGTTCAACTCAATGAATTAAACGAACTTCGTGATCAAGCCTACGAGAACTCTTTGATCTACAAAGAAAAGACAAAGAAGATTCACGACTCTAAGATTAAGAACCGAGTTTTCAACGTCGGTGACAGAGTCCTTCTTTTCAATTCAAGATTAAAGATCTTCTCGGGGAAATTAAAAACCCGATGGACCGGACCATTCACTATTGCTAAAGTATATCCATACGGGACTGTTGAATTATCTCAACCCGAAGGTCCCAACTTCAAAGTGAATGGTCATAGATTGAAACATTATTTTGGAGAGGACATACCACCCATGGTTGTCCCGGATCTCCAAACTTTCCCCATGGACCAATGAATTCGGGGATCGAGTCAAGCTAGTGACTCGGTGAACAAAAATTAGCAACATATATGGGTTTTCACCCGTATTTCTGACTTCTTTCTACTTTCTACCACCCTAGTGTGGGGGAGTGGCCGTCCCCCACCATTTGAAAAGTAAATTTGTATATAAGTTTCCAATCAATATATATATATATATATATATATATATATATATATATATATATATATATATATATATATATATATATATATATATATATTGTATGTACAGATAAATAAAGTGAAAAATAAAATCTAAATTTCCACAGTTAGCATCGAATATTAGCTTTTTCCATTCAGAGATTCGGCATAATAGCCGGGACTTTGAATATTGAGGACAATATTCAGTTCTAGTGTGGGGGGGGGGGGGGAATTCTTACGAATTTTATCACAAAACTTTCTAAGTACCCCCATTTTTAGGCCTAAAATTTTTCACTTTATTTCAAATTTTTTTGTGGTAATCAGTCCGCCAAAGTCTAAATGACAAGTGGATTGGCTAGTCCAGGAGCAAACGGCTCTTGGTAAAGACATCTCAAACCCGTTGATGGCTGGCAATTTGCCAAAAATTGTATGGTTCCTCAGCTCCCCCGCATCCTCATAAGCAAATGAGTTGACTAGCCCACAAGATTATGGCTTGTGGTAAAGGCCGTGGAAAATCCATAATTGGTAATCAGCTCACCAAGATGTTGACTTAGTCCATCAAGATGCTGGCTAGTCCAGAAGCAAACGGCTTTTGGTAAAGACTAATCAAATCCGTTGACAGCTGGTGGTTTGCTCAAAATCACACGGTTATCAGGTGTGCCACAGTTCTTACACCTGGCTACTCCAGAAGTGATGGCTTTTGGTAAAGAGAATTTCAAATCCATCAAGTTTTTCTCAAAAGATTGCTAGGGACTAGCAATGTTTTAGTGTGGGGGATTGATGAGTGTGTAAATACTCATCATTTTTACCATTTCTGAGCTGCCAAAACATACAAAAACACTCAAATAATGAATCAAAATAGTGAAAATATCCCAGGAAAGTGTTTTACATGTTTCAAATGCAAAAATACCAAAAACAGATGAAAAACGCACAAAGTTTGCATAATTGGCAGTTTCAGTCCCCCAACTTTCAAAAGTTGTCAAATCTAGTCCCTGGTCATTCTAAAAACTTGAAAAAGTCACCAAAGGTCCTTTTGAATCAAAAAGTTACATAATTAGTCCTTTGGTGAAAAGTTTCACAAAATGTCAAGTTTAGTCCCTAAACTTTGAAAATTGTCAAAAATGGTCCCTGGGATATGAAAAACTTTGAGAAAAACAAATTTTGTCCTTGCACTAACCTTTTATGACAGGATTGGTCCTTGGTGGAAAGTTTGGTGAAAATTACACAAATGGTCCCTGAAGTTTGAAAGTTTGACGGTTTCAGTCCCTGGTGAAAAATAAATTGAAAAATCATTCCAGGACCTTGCACTATTCATGGATTGGCAAATTACACCCTTGAAATACTTTGGAAAATTGCCAAAACCTCAACCCTCAACTTTCGTTAATTTGCAAAAATAGTCCTTGTGAAAACCTAAACCAAACCGGACCTAAACTATTACCCCTAAAACAAACCCAAGTCCAATCCATCTCCTAGTCCAACCCACTCCCTATTTTTTCTTTGGGTCCAAAATGAATACCAGCCCACTCCATAAACCCAACGCACCCTTAATAGTATTAACCAGGGTCAAACGTTGACCCTGGTCAAAACCAGTCAAACTCCCCCAATACCGCCCTTCTCCTTCTCCCTCACCCAGACAAATCCACCCTGGTTTTGCCAATACCACCACCACTTGCCCATCCCATCACCACCGCCCAACCCACTACACCTACCTACACCACCATAATTAATGCTCCCCCCCCCCCCCAGTTGCTCAATCAGAGACCAAATGGCAAATAGTCTTTTTTTCCCGCCAAAACACGTGGCAGCGTGTGAGTGGACCAAAGTTATCAGAAAGAGGTGGGATATGATGAGGACTCAACCAGAAGACCTAAGGGATGGCTATAAAAGGCAAAGAGTGCAAGATGAAGCTGTGTCTAGTTTTTTTAAATAATTGTAATCGTATAAGTTTTATTAAGCAAGTTTAGTGTAGCAAAAAGCTTTTAAGCATTTGTTTTAATCAATTCAGTGTACTGTTACTCTTTTTAAGTTAATATAACCAAGTTTCTTCCATATCTTTTGTTTATGCAAAGTTCACATTTCATGTACTAATTTGGATCATAGGCTGTTAGTGTTCAAGGTTGTTTCATGGATTGAATTAAGTTCATATAGGATCCAATAAGCTATTTCAAGCTTCTAGAGACCTTAAAATCCAGAATAGAACAAGAATTTATCATTTTCTAACAAAGTCAATGCAGGTCAAAGGAGGGGCATTCATGGAGTTCTGGATAAGCTGAGATAGCAAAAGGAAGATCTTGGCCTATCCTAAAGATAGGCTAGCATAGTGAGTTACTCCTTTTCATGCTGGAGTGAAAAACTTGGTAACTTGGTCCATCTTTCTTTGTAAATCTGCATATCTTTTGATTCTGAGTAGAGAGTAGTTTTATTTACATTAGATTGTTAATTTAGCTTCATTCTTAGTTAATTTCACTAGTTGAACCAGTAAATTGGTAGTTGGTAATAGATTGCATAAGTTCTTAGTGTAACAGTTATTTAAAGGAGTGTTTGGTTTTGAGTGATCCAAGGTGTTGTGGTATTTAAGAGTTGTGGTTTCTGGTTGATACAAGTTACTTAGGTTATAATTAACTCAGAACATCCATAAAATCAGGTCTTGTTTTAATCAAAAGTCAAAATCTCAACTTTTTAACTCTCACAGTTAACTGTGAGAGTTTTAGGTGTCCAAATCATACTCATTAGGTACACTAGTGGTTAATATAGTATAAACTAGTCCTAATATAGCTTATAACTTAGTTAGTAATCAGTAAGAGCTTTTGGAAATCCAAATAAGTCAAAAGTCTAGTTTAATCAAAAAGTCAAAATTTCCCATTCTCAGGTTTTTGCAAAATTTCCTAGTTCAATTGTGAGTTGTGTGATGGGATTTAAAGGTTGAAATTTGTTGTGATTAGAGTCTATCAGCTGATCTTTAAGCTCAGATTTTTGCTTAATTTTTGTGGAAGTTTAAGTGGGTCCCACAGACCCCCAAAGTGAGTTGCAGGGCAAGAGTCTACCCTGTGCACAACAGACCTCCACCACACCACCAACTTTGGTGGTGGTTGCAGACCACCTCAGTGGGACCTAGTGTTTCCAGTTGACTTTTTCCAACCCCCTCCTACCAGGGAGTGTGGATTGACCATCTGTTTAACCTTAAACATTGTGGACCCCACCTGGAATTAGCCATAAAGTCTGTCCCATAATCTGAGTGAAACTCATATTTGCTAAGTGCTTATTTGAACTTATTCAGCTTATTTGTGATCAAGTGTTGTTGTTTCTGGCTTATTTGTGATTGTTAAGCTTGTTGGTACTCATTTTTACCATTGTGGACCCCACCTTCACTCATTTGACCTCATTTGACCACACAGTCAACATAAGTCAACTGTATAAGCCAAGGGGGTGTTTATAGCTTATTTATAAGCTATTTTCAAAAGTAGTTTTACAAAAGTTTTCTATTTTCAGTGGTAAAGTTAGTTTGTAAAAGAAAAATCAAAAAAAAATCAAGTTTAAAATAAGTGATAGTTTCTATTTAATTCAATTTAACTTTAATTTTCATTTTTAGATTTTAATTAAGTACTTAGTGTTTTTATATTTTTATTAAATACCTTATATAGTAAAGTAATTTCAGTAATTTTCTTAGATTTTTATTTTGTCATTTAGTATTTATTAGATTTAATTTTAGTTTTATTAATTATTAATTAATATTAAGTATTAAATAGCTTATTTAGTTTTTATAAAGTAAAACTTAGTTTTTATATTTTTCCTAGCTCTAATATAGTATAATAGACTTTTAGAAAATATATTTTCAAATTCTACTGTTCATTTTATATTTTTCTTATTTTAAATGTTTAAATTAGTCTTAAGTTAATTAAAAGGTAAATAATTAGTGGTTTAATCTAAAAACATAATTTTTAGAGTTTTTATAATTTTTTAGGATTCCTGTGATGGTTAAGTAATTTTATAAATTTTATCTTAATTTTCTAAGTTAATTTAGTATTAATAGTAATTAAAAGTAGTTTAATTAGTTTAATTAAGTTAAATAGTTTTTAATTAATATAAAAATCATAAAAAGACAAAAATATTTATTTTAATTTTTTTTTCTTCAAGTTCTAATTTAAGTTTAGAAATTGTTTTTGCAACTTTTTAGTTTAATTTGTAATAGTTATAATTATTAGTTAATTTAAATTAGATTTTAATTTAGTTTTTAAATAGTTTTATTAATTAAATAATATTTAAATAGTATTTTAATCACTTTTATAATTTCATTTTCATTTTTAATTTTAAGTTTTAAAAAGTGTCAAAAGCACCCCCTGTAGTTTGATAAATACCAAAATCCCACTTTTTTCAGTCCGATTGCGTAAATCTGAATTGTGAATACGTGCATATATCTGTATATCTGATTTTTGTGAAAATTATATATGTGTACAAATACCATCATAACAGTAGCAATATCAATTCCACATCATCTGGCTACTGTCCTCAGTGCCACTTTCTCATAAACGATTCTCAAAAGCACCATTTCAATCTCGCTGGGACTTTAACGACCCGGGAAAACACTACACTATCACCGGAGTATTGATTCTAGGCTGTCTTTGACTTGTTGACCTTGGTCAATAACATCTGACGGTTTAGACCCAATCATTGCTCATTCAGGTCATTAAAGTAGTGAATATTCAGTAAAAAGTCAAAAATAGCTTTAATCTTAGAATGCATTAACTGTGAGATTTTTTAGGTTGCATAATTAATCACATAGGTCCATTAGTTGTTATACTCACTTGAATCATTCATAAATTATCTTATTGCATCCACATCAGTAGCTTAGATCCCTTAGAATCTCAATAGAGTCAACTTTTCACAATTTCATTAAAAGTCAAAATGGACTTTCTAAATTTTTCCAAAAGTTCAAGTAATTGTTATGATTTATGTGTTTTGATTGAGCCTTGAAACTTGTTTAGATTTGTTGTCTATCAGCTAAATTTCATGTTCCTAGTATCCACACATTTTTATGATTTTTGTACTAGGGCCCACACTACCCCTAAGTCACTTGCAAGGGTGTTTGTCTCCCCTGCACCACAGACCTCAGCCCACACCACCAACTTTGGTGGTGGCTGCTGACCTCCACAATGGGTCCCAGTGTTCCTCTTTTGATTCTTTGCACTCCCAAGGTGGGTGGCTATCCATAACACCCAAGCTTGTGCCCCCAATCACTCTTGTGGGCCCCCTAGATACCCTTTAAGTTTGTCCCATTTCAGTGTTCTTACTAAGAATTAAAGTGCTTATTTAGATCTCAATTGCTTATTCTGTGGACCTCAAGTGAATTTTACAGCTTATTCTAGTTCTCATAGCTTATTTGTACCTGAATCATCCATTGTGGGCCCCACACAAGCTGGATTGAGCTTATTTCCCTCCAAAGTCAAACAAAGTCAACTGTTTTGCTTTTTGTTGCATAATCAGCTTATTTTTTAGTTCCACCAAAGTTGTTTTTATTAAAGTTTCATGTTTTTAGTTCTAAAATAGTTTTCCAAAAAGAAAATCCAGAAAATCCAAAGTAATTTTAAGTGATAGTTTCTATTTAATCTTATTTAAATTTTATTTTTCATTTTTAGATTTTTATTAAGTACTTAGCTATTTTATATTTTTCTTAAATTACTCTTATATTAAAGTATTTATAATAATTTTTTCAGATTTTTATTTTATTATTTAGTATTTATTAGAATTAATTTTAGTTTAATTAATAATTAATTAATATTAAGTTAAAAATAGTATAATTAGTTTTTATTAAGTAAAACTTAGTTTTTATATTTTTTATAGCTTTTATATGTTATAAAACATTCCTAGAAATTCTCTTAGAATTTTTACTGTTCATTTTCTATTTTTCTTAATTTAAAATAGTTTAATTAGGTAATTAATAATTAATTAGTAATTAATTAATAGAAAAATCCACAAAAAGACAAAAACACATATTTTTAGTTTTAAAACTTATTTTTAGTTATTTTATAATTTTAGAAATTTTATTTTCATTTTTCTAGTGTTTAAATAATATTGTATTATATTTAAGTTGTTTAAATATTAATAATTAGTAATAATTAGTATTTAATTAATAATAAATAATTAATTAGTGTAAAAATTTATTTTCTTTTTCTAAAAATTTTCTTTTACATTTTAGTTTGTAAAAAAGTCATTTTCACCCCTGGGTGTTTTCAGATTTTAGTTTTTACTTTTTATTTCGTACGTTTACGTTTTAATTAAACGTAACATACGCGTTTTTAGGTTTAAATCGTTTCTGGTTTTTCTGACTTTCCAGTCTTGTTAATATAGTGTATTTAAGCTATTTTCTTTTATATTCCAATAGTGTAATCATCACAACTCTCTTATACCCATTTCCGTCCAAATTCACCCGATCACAAACCGTTTTGATACCATCCACACCTCGTCGGGACATAACGACCCGGGGAAACCCTATACTTCCACGGAGCATTGGTTCAAGCTATTTGACTATTATAGTTGACCATTCACAAGTGGTTGACCAATAATTATCTGACGGTTTAGCATCGATCACAAGCTTCGTGATCTAAGTGCGGAAGAATCATGGGAACTCATAGAAGATCTTGCTCTCTATAACAACGAAAGTTGGAATGATCCCCATGATTTGAACAAAACAGTCAAGGCAATATCTTTGCCTTCGAACAATTCAAGTACTCCCGACCGTAGGATCATGGAACTTGAAGACCAAGTCAAGTTTCTCATGAAATATTACGAAGCTCCTAAACCTTCAAGCCAAGTGAACAAAATCACTTCTTCATGCGAATTATGTAGTGGTCCCCATGATACTCGTGATTGCATGGAACTCCCCGACCAAGCTTTTGCGGATTACGCATCCTCGCGTACCGACAGAGCGGGAGACAAGTGGTACACTTTCAAACCCGAACAAAACCCTTACGGTGATTCATACAACCCCTCTTGGAAAAATCACCTGAACCTTAGGTGGAAGCAAAACCAAAACATGCCCCAAAACAATTCTTCCAATCCTCCTGATCGTTACCAACCAAACGGTCCAACCTCTAACTGTACTTTCAACAACAATCCTTCCAACAACTATGGTAGTACCAATAATCTTGAAGGATTGATGTCCAAATTTATGGCATCTCAAGAGGCCCGCATAGCTAAGTTTGAATCCGAATTCAATCAACAACAAGCGGAGATGACCAATAAAATTGACAACTTATTGAAAGCTCTCAACAACCAAGTGCTAACTACACCAAAGAAGGACACTAGGGACACTAGTAGCGGAACCCAAATTAAGGACCCCTCATCATCTAAACACGTCCACTTTGTCAACGTAGTTACTATTAAGCCGGTCGACAATAATAAGGGAGAAAGTGAGACGGATGAGATTAAGGAAGTTGTTGGGAAAAAGGAAGAGAGAATAGAGGAAGTAGAAAATGTATAGAAATACTTCGATAGGTTACCCACCAAGGAAGAACGGGAATACCATAAGGATCTATTCGATGACCCCGAGACACCATACATCCTTGGTTTACCACTCATCAAAACGGGTGATCCATCTAACATCTACATAGCAT
Organism: Artemisia argyi; assembly: GCA_030686995.1. Lineage (NCBI taxonomy): Eukaryota > Viridiplantae > Streptophyta > Magnoliopsida > Asterales > Asteraceae > Artemisia > Artemisia argyi. The sequence goes on along the minus strand of CM060698.1, from coordinate 100,556,996 downwards.
GCAACATTGGGCATATGCATGTGTGGAAAGCTTACATTGATCTTAGGTCTCCCATAAACATTATGAATAGGACCTATTATAATTGGATAATGAAGAAGCAACTTGGATATAGGATGATGCCCAACACGAGTTGGATGAGTAACTTTGTGGGAAGAGTGAAAGGATTACATGTCTTTGTAGGAAACTTCACTTATGTTACCGATTTTGTGATTGTAGAGGATATTCGTCCGGTAATAGATAGTTGCCTAAGTCAAGTAGTGTTCGGAAAACCGTTTGTTGAGGTTTCTAAGATGAATTATGACCAATCTCTAGGGATAGTTAGGTTTAAGGATGAGAACGATGAGATAGCTTACCAAATGCCCTGTAAGATTGAACAATTTCATCTTTTATCAAAAATCGAAAAGGAACACAAACAAGCAGTCTACTATATGAATGATGATGATAGACGTAAAGGAGTAAACTATGTTATGAATAATATATTTGGTTTCTACAAGGAATGCTTGTAACTAGGTCCGGAATACAAAACTAAGATTGAGGATGACCTAGGAGCAGGAACCGATGACAAGGTCACGTAATAGCCTATGACTTTGAGTCTAGCTACAAGAATCGTAAATAAAGAAGTGCGCTTCTTGGGAGGCAACCAATGTTTTATTTGTTTTGTTTGTTTGATTTAATTTGTTTCCATATGCGTGTTTTATTTTTATTGTTTGTGGATCATGGTTCAAAGTAAATTGTGAAAATGATTTATTTTGTTTTTAACTTCGTCTTAATTACATATAAAGGTATTTTTCAAAAGCTAAGTGTAAGGGAAACCCAAATTTGTTTATAAGAACGAAATTGAGCATGAACCACAACAATATTAAATGAACATGTGTATTAGTAATTGTTTGAGTCAAATGCTTGTATCGAGTCATAATGATGTTTTGCAGGATTTTCCAGGAAGTAAGGCATAAGTTTTTCCAGAAATTTTCCGGAAACTTAACATGAGATTTTTGTAGGAACATTCTGACGGCGTCAGGAGTTAAAATCTGACGGCGTCAGGTACTATAATTATGAAATTTTTGCGAGTTTTGTTTATACCGGAGTCTTAAAGTTTTTGTTAAATCTTTAGTTTTATAAACTCCAGGAAATCTGCAAACATTCATTCCATAATCATTATATCTTAATTTGTTTTCTAGGATTTTTAGTATACATAGATTGCCACCGATTTTACGCGAGGTTTGCCTTGATTGTTTTCTCAGGTTTAACAGGTTACATTGGACAAGAGGATGATTTATATTTCTGGAGGGAAGCTTTCAAAGTTCATTTTCTTGGAAGAAGATCTAACCTTGTTGGCACACTATCCACACCGAACGAATCAGGGGAGTATTTGTTTTCATTATTTTACCTTATTTACTTTTACATCTTTTTATTGAACATTGGGGACAATGTTCAGCTTAAGTGTAAGGGGAGGGTAAATAATGATACTTTAGAGAATACAATTATGCTGGAGTTTGTTTGTTCAATAGTAGGTGTGTAATAAAACTAAGAGAAATACTTGTTAGGGCAATTTTAACGCCAAATTTAAAATTTTTTTACAACATTCAGGAGTGAAGCTTTAGCCTTAATGAGCGTCTCATGGATAGGAGTTATATGACTAGCACAAAAAACCGTACCACTCAGAAAAATTTTCCACCCAAATATGTGAGGTTTGCCTTTAGATTTGTTAGGAAAATCATTCATTATTAGTGCTTATGAGTGTACCGGTAGTACTTAGATTCTAGAACTTGCGTTAGTGATGCACCCCGAGACCGCTAGTGAGACTACATTCGTGTAGTAGGATTTACTACATGATAAGAGGCATTAGGATCACCCTTGTGTTAAACCCGTATCATAATTACTTGACCATTTAAGTCAACCACCTTGACTAGTAAAGTCAATTAATTTTTCCCACACCTTTGCGATATACTCTTTTTTAGTACACGATACCCCTAGTACACCCCTCCGAGCCTATCTTTTCGTTTCTAACTTTAAGCATTTTACTTAAAGGAAGAATTTGTTTACAACCCACCCCAAATGTGCAACCAAATCGCCTTAGCCTTCCGTGTATGCACTCATCTTTAGTGCATTATTGTTATATGTTTACACCCTTAGTTAATTGTCTAATTGGTAACATGGTTGCTAAGTCGAGTCATATCTTGTACATATTGTTTTGGGATGATTGGGACTCATGGGTAAAGTACTTGTGTTATGGAGTAACGGGGAAGAACATCATATATTACCCACATATGTGCGTTAATCTTAAAAAGTACTCCAAGTGTTTTGATTATCTTAATTCAAGTCATTAGAATAGTTGATTGTAAAGTATGTAAAAGTTTAAGTGTAAGTGGAATGCAAATTCCCTATGATGTATTATTTTGGATGGTAGGGTAAAAGTGTATGCAAAAATAAAATAAAAAAGAAAAAAAAGAGAAAAAACATACGGACTACCATCCCGTTTCATTCTATATTTGTTTTATGTTTTTGTTATTTTTGATTTATTAGCTTAAGTCGAGTCGAGTCTTGGCTTAGCAACGCCATGCTATACATGTAATTGACCAAGATGATTAACTCGCCACCAGTAAATATTGCCTTTATCCAACAAAACCGTGTTTACCATATCCCTACACCTCATGTTATAACCCTTTAAAAGACCTCTTTGATAGTTTATCCTAGGTGCTTACGCCAAGTGGTGGAGGTTTGATCCTTTCCTAAGCCTATGGTAATCTATGTGCTATGACAGGTAGTGAGAGATATTTTCCATTTTCTTATTGTGATATGTACTTTATTACACCCGAGAGATGTGAGTATCTAAACACTATTTGTAAGGTGCTAGTGTATAACCTCCTTTTTTTTTTTTTTTTTTTTTTTTTTTTTTTTTTTTTTGGTTTTAAGTGTAACGATTATTTGTTGTAATTACTTTTATATTAGTGTTAAATGACCCTTAACTTGTATTTTGATTAGAATAAAAGCACATTTACTTGAGTACAAGCAAATCCCAAGTGTAAGGGTATTTGATAAGGCGAAAAGTGTACCGCTTTTGGAGGGTCATTCAAGCCCGAATTCGTAATTATTTGATCAATTATTGCCCTAAATCGTTCCTTTTGTCATTTTAGGTACTTTTGAGAGGAAATTTACAAAAGGAAGAATTTTGGACGTTTTTGGAGCGAAAAAGTGAGGAAAACGACATAGTCACAAAATCCTTGCTGGGAACAGTACCTGACGGCGTCAAAACTTCGCAAGTGACGGCGTCAAGATTGGAAAAAGAGATGGATGTGGAAAATACACATGACGGCCCAGAACATTTTCAAGGCAATTTGGCCTGACGACGTCACCAAGGCTGTCAAGGTCAAAACACATGTGATAATTAGGGTGGAACTTTTGGAGAGCTTCTTTGTAAAAACCCTAGACGAATTTTCTGTGATAATAAGGGTTTCAACCCTTGTTCCATCCATGTTCAATTGAAGATAAGTTTTCCCATAATCATACAATATGTCTATGTGTTGTGTGATTCTATCTTATGCTTTTCTTCTCTTTAACATGCTAGGCTGGGTTTTTCTTGTGTTTGCTTAGATGTAATGAAACCTAGATGTTGATTATTGGTTGATGGTTTGTTTATAGTCGTTGTGGATGATTGTATTCGATGTTAGGCTTAAGAAAACTGGCAGACTTCCAATTGGTAACTTGCTTTAACGTCTTAAGAAACATGATCGGAGGTGTACTACGATTTATGGTTGTATTTAATGCATGAGCGAATTCTAGTGATCCTATGTTAGGAGCTTTTAGTCAGCTCGACATAGGAGTGAAGTAGGAGCTTATAGAGTTAGGGAATTTCGCACACGGCCCTACGACTAGTATTAAGGAATATAACCCGTCATCCATGCAATTGTAACAAGCTAATCAACCGATAAAAGATATCTAGGCAGTAATGAAATCTAAGTAAACACATTTTCTCTTATTATTGTTTACACCACAAAATTAGTTTTAGTTTATTTTATTTTATTTTGATTGCATCTTTAGTTAATTGGGTTAGTTGACTAGCAACTAATTCCGCCCACTCCTTCACAACCTGATATTTTACTTGCTTTCATAAAAATATAAATATACAAAAAGAATCATCCTTCACCTTTAAACCTAGTTTAGTAGACTTTTATTCCTAGCGAACACTATTCCTGAATTGAACGATCAATCCCCCGGTACTTGTCACTATACTATACTACAACGAACAGGTACATTGCCAGGTGGGGATTGCAAGCTTCTCAAGATCCCTTGAGAGGTAAAACCTTTTGTGAGGGTGCAATTCCACGCATCAAAGATGTGTTCGTATGATTTGTATAAAGTGTATGAAAGTAAAAACAAAATGAACAAAGTGTTTAACAAACGGTTAGCTTCAATGTTATTAATGATAATAATACGAGTGATCTTTGTATCACTAGGGTTACAACCTTGAAGCTTTTGCTAATCAATACGTGTACATAAACCTAAACCTAGGACCTCCTTTTATAGTACACAAGGAGTCCTGTACAAGATAAGTATTATGCTAAATAAATAAGATATTCACTAAATCTTTTCTATACTTATCAACTATCCGTTTACAAAACAAACAGACTAAGCAGTGGTAATATATTGTGCTAGCAGTGGTAATGTGTTTCCACTGTTAGTACAATTCTTCAGCAGTTGTCTTTGCTTAGCCTATCAGTGGTAATGTGTTTCCACTGATGATTTATTTCCCAACAATCCTACCCTAAACTTATGATTTATTTGCAAATCAATAAGTTTCTAAGTTGATGGGGGATTCTTCCAAACACTTATCACTTCCTTAGTGCAGCAGATTCCCTTCTACATTGATTGTAGATTCTTTGAACAAGATCATCAACCACTTCTGTTCTTTTTGAACATCTGATCCTTGCCGAAAGCATCACATCCAAAACTCCAGCTCTCAGTGGATATTCTCTTTCAGCTAGCATAAATACATCAACTCCTTCTTGTGTTGAAACATGATGAATGTTGTAGGAATCATAAAATTTGCACAATGTATTCAAATCAAAAGCTTGAAACTTCCAAAACCTATCATTTGGGTCATGTTCATACAATTTCTGAAATTGAACCCAAAGTTCTTTTTCCTTTTCATGTTGAAGTTTTCCAGCTTTGTGCCTATCATTCACCATTTTCCTTAACAAATCTAGATCACCTCTGTCACAAGCTCTAATAAGATCTTCAAATAGAATAGATGAAAATGTTTCACCACCTAATCTTGTAACCTTCCATGTTGTAGCAAAATCATCTGTGTAGACTTCCCAATCAACAATTGGTCTTCTGATTTGTAAAGGTTCAACATAGAAATCTTCTTCTTCAAGAATTACCATACCACTTAGTTGTTCATCATTCAACTTTTCTTCAACCTTTGATTTCTTGGCTTCTTTAGACTCAATACTCTCTCCTAATCTTTTGTATCTCTTAGCTTCTGCTTCTGAATGCATAGGAAGAAAATCTTTATCTCTTCTGTATTCTTGATAATATAATCTTTGAATTTCTTCATAAGATTTTCCTTTGAGCTGATACATCTTCCATCCTCCTACATGACACAAGTACTTTTTCATTCCATAATTAACTTGAGCCTGAGATGGTTGTCTTGCCTTTTTCTGAGTCTTCTTAATTGTATCCACTATAGAGTCAAAAGCTTGATTATTCTTCATATTGATAAAATCAGCTAGTTGAGCTGATCTTTGTTCAGCTGTTAAGCTTTCATTAGCAATAAGCTCAATAGCTTTCTTTTTGATGACTGGATCTGTTTCAATCATCTGCTCAATCTCTGCATCAGTCAATGAATAAGCACCTCCTTCTGTGTTTGGAATGGGAACAATATCTTCTTCAAGTTCTCTCTTTTTGAATTCTGTGTTGATCCATGAATCTTGCAACATCCTCTTCTTTGCCAATTCATGATCCATATCAATCTGAGCTTGAGTTCTTGGTTTAACTTTTCTTGGTTGCTTAGTTGATTCTTCAAAAACTTGAACTTTCCCTTTTTCTTGCCTTCTTCTTTCAAATTCAGCATCAGCAGTATCCACTGCTTCTTCATGAGTTTCCACTGCTTCTTGTTCAGCACCCTGATCATCAAGATCTTTAAACTCTTGTTCAAAATCCAACCTCCTCCCCTTAAATGTAGCATCAGTTTTCCTCCCCTGTTTGGGAGAATCACCCACATCATCATCTGATGCTTCAGAATCATCATCATGAGTAGAAGATGGAGAAGATAAAACAAGATGAGTAGCCCTTTTCTGCTTCAGTGAGTTGATCTCTTCTTGCATAGATTGTAACTGACCCTGAAGCTTGGAGAGATCATGTTGATATTGTATCTTTGTCTGCTTGAGCCCATCTTCTAAGGTTTGAACCTTTTCCTCCAATTGGGTACATCTGTCCATTAATTCATGTATGTTTCCACTGTCCTCAGCACTTCCAGCTGTGTTACCTACTGAGAGAGGTTCATCATGGGACATTGGCCCAGTTTCTTCCCTAGTTGGACTAGGAAGTACTCCTAAACCACCACTGCTTGTACCTACACCAAAAAGTGAAGACACATGTAGTGTGGTGATGTGAGGAGTTGGCTGCTTTTGCCTCCTCACATAAGTGTGAGTAACTGGTGGAGTATAAGATGTAGATGGAATAGTAAGTGTGGGTGTGTGTTACGGTGCAACTGGGATTACTACACCTTCACCCCTTGCTTGTGCAATGACAACAAGCATTTGAGGAAAAAGAGCATGAACTACCCCATTATAACCTTCACTTGCCTTATTCATGTTCTGAAAAACTTTTTGTTTAAGGCAAGGAGTTTTGTAAATCCTGTTATGAGGTAGCAACTCATATTCATTTAAAATCATTTGAATGAACCTTGGGTACATCAAAAATTTGTAGTTACTTGTTACATTGCTAACCATATTATTAAATAAAAACTTTGAAAAATTAAAAGTCCTGTTTGTAGCTAAACACACCAAAGGATAAGCAATGGTTGTGCTAAACTGTTCATAAGATGTTTTCTTAGGACTTAAGCAATGTAACAAAGTATGTATTAAAAATCTCCATTGGGGAGAGAAACGTCCCTTTTTAAAATTAGTTTTCCATTGGATGTATCATACCCCATATCAGAGATGTTTTTGAGAATTTTTGAATTAGGTAATGTAATGAAACCATTTTGATCATCTAATTGAAGTAGCCTTCTCAAAGATGATTCAGTAACATTAATAGTTACCCCATCCACTCTTGCACTTAAAGCATCAACAGGGGAATTTGTGTTTCCATCTTCAATAGTTGTGACAGTTGCAGTCTGCCAAAACCTTTTGATTTGAGAAACATAGATTGTGGGGTTTAAGATTAAAGCATACCTTATGTGAATAGCATTGAGGAAATCCACAATCTCATGAAAAATAGGTCTATCCTTGACCTCTGTTTTCTCCAAGTAAGCAACCTGGTTGTGTTCATTGACAAAAGCAAGTGAAGCCATGTAATTGAGTGAAAAATATGATTGTTGGAACTTGACAAAGAGAGTGCAACAAGCCGTATGAGATGAGAATGATATATTATTAGGGTTTGAGTAAAATACGCAAGAGAGAATATCGTAGAATTGTGTTATCTTTGGAAAAGAATAACATAAACAAATAGAAGATAATTCTCTTAAGTAAATCCCTAAAAATATGGTTAATAAATTTTACTCAACGGCTAGTTGAAAAATATTTTCACTGACACAACAATTGCAACGGCTAGTTCAACAGTGGTAAAATTTACACTGTCAGTGGTAACTGTGAACCAACAGTGGTAAAAAATATAAAAGCAGTGGGAAAAATATGTTTGATCAAAACTACTTTTATCATAGTTTTTAGCAAACTACCAGCTATCAACGAATTTGATATGTCTTTACCATGCCGTTTGCTATGGACTAGCCAACTCTTGATCATAATGAATATGGTGAGTTGATAACCATATAGTTTTTGGTAAACTATCAACCATAAACGGATTTGATGAGTCTTTACCAGAAGCCGTTTGCTCTGGACTAGTTGATTCTTATGTGTGTTAGACATGGTGAATCAATAACCATTTGTTGTGTGTCTTTGAGACACACCTCCATTAGCACAACTCATAACACAATATTGCATACCAACCTCCAAGTGTTAGTCCAAAACCAAACATAGGCAAACCAAATTTTAAGAATAAATATCCAAAAATAACTGTTTCTAAAAATATCTTTGGTATAGTTAACCCTTTAAATAAAAATATCTTGTAAACTTAATTTTACCAACCAACCAGAGAGTTAATAGCAATTACCCTTTTGGGTAGAAACCTAGGGTTGACTTGGCCTATATAAACACTTCGACTCATAACATCCAAACCACAAACAACTTTCAAAACCTTTAAGTAACATCAAATAATCACAAAAATCAATATCGAAATGAGCTCCAACCCTGATATCATAGAAATCAGTTCTGACTCTGATGATTCAGCATCTTTTGGGTGGTCCAACTACTTTCCACCATGTGCATCAACATCATCCACCAAGAAACCTGAAAGAAATATGAGAACACCAAGTCCTTCCAACTCTTCTTCTGATGATGAACCATACACTCTTTCAAAAGAATTGCCAAGAGCTTTGACACAAGCTTTTGAGACAACTATCCTATCAATGAAGAAGATACTAAATCCTGAGAAGCCTGTTCCAACATCAAAGCCTACAAAACAAGTGCTTGGTCTTCCCTGCCCAAGAAAGTGGAATGGAATGCAAGAACAACCCAAGGTGTTCACAAAACCATGTCTGGCTACAAAGGAAAGGGCAAAGAAGTTATGGAGTGATAGGTTTAGGAGTTTGATATGTGGTCTTTTGTTATCCTTCTTGTAATGCAACACTCTTTGTAATGAACATTATGAATGAAAATTTCTTTCCACTGTTCATCATTTTTCCCACTGTTTTAGTGTTTATCATTGAATTTCTGCAAAAAGCTTAGTGGACAACAAATATACAACAATATATAACAAATAGCAATACAAAAATCCTCCCCACAACACAAAAATTATTTAGACATCAAACTTTAAGGGTTAAGCATCCCAATACCTGTTACCAAGTACTGAAACCTTCCCACACCAAGACCTTTTGTTAATAAATCATCATAGTTGTCATCAGTATGTATTTTGACAACTTGAATTAGCTTTTTCTCATAACAATCTCTTATAAAGTGATGTCTAATTTCAATATGTTTAGTTTTAGTGTGTTGCACAGGATTTTTAATCATACAAATTGTACTGCTATTGTCAATAAAGATAATGGTGTTCATGAAATTGTACCCATAGTCCAATAATTGGTTTTGAAGCCATAAGACCAGAGCACAACAGCTTGCAGCAGCTACATACTCTGCTTCAGTTGTTGAAGTAGCCACCATAGTCTGTTTCTTGCATTGCCATGACACCAATCTACATCCAAGGAATTGACATCCTCCTGTGGTTGACCTTCTATCCAAACTTGCACCAGCATAGTCACTATCTGAGTAGGTGACCAATTCCATAGGAGATTCTCTTGGATACCATAATCCTAGATTAGGATATGTCTTTAAATATCTGAAAATCTTCTCTACTGCAGTCAAGTGTGATGTTTTAGGAGTGACTTGAAACCTTGCACAAGCACACACAACAAACATAATGTCTGGTCTTGATGAAGTAAAATACATCAAATAGCCAATCATTGATCTATAAGTGTGAACATCCACTGCTGCTCCATTATCATCCTTTAAGAGTAAGTGAGTAGTCTTATCAGCATGAGTGCTTGAAGGCTTTGCATCAGTAAAATGGAACTTTCTTAGTATCTCAGTCACATATTTGTCTTGACTGATAAAGATGCCATCTTTTCTTTGTTGTACTTGAAGTCCCAAAAAGAAAGTAAGTTCCCCCATAGAACTCATTTGAAACTCATCCTTCATCAACTTCTCAAATTCTTTGCACATCTCTGGCTTTGTGGATCCAAAAATGATATCATCAACATAAACTTGAACCAACAAGATATCACCTTTGTCCTTCTTGATGAACAAAGTTTGATCAATTTTCCCTCTATGAAACCCATTATTCAGTAGATAGGCAGCAAGGGTTTCATACCACTTCCTGGGAGCTTGATGTAAGCCATAAAGAGCCTTGACCACTTTATAAACTTTATTAGGATGTTCAGGATCTTCAAATCCTGGAGGTTGTGAAACATAGACTTCCTCATCAATCTTCCCATAGAGAAAAGCACTCTTGACATCCATTTGATAGACAGTAAAACCCATAAAATATGCATAGGCTAGAAACAATCTAATAGCCTCAATCCTTGCAACAGGAGGAAAAAGTTCTTCATAGTCAATACCCTCTTCCTGAGTGTATCCTTGAGCAACTAGCCTTGCTTTGTTCCTGATAACTATGCCTTTTTCATCTTTCTTGTTCCTGAACACCCACTTTGTACCAATAACCTTCATCCCATCAGGCAAATCACAAAGAACCCAAACCTTTTTGAAGCTTGAATTGTAACAATTCCTCTTGCATTGCTTCTACCCAGCTTAATTCTTCTAATGCCTTATACACAATTTTAGGTTCCACTTGTGATAGAAAACAGAAAAACAAGCACTCATTCTTGTCTGTATGCTTCTTGGACTCATAAACTTCACTAATAAATCCATGAGCATTAGTCATCTTTGTTTGTTTTCTGGTTTTCACTCCTGATTGTGGATCACCAATCACATTGTCAAGTGGATGCACCTTGTGAATAGCAGCTTGAGGAGTTTGTGAAACATCATATGCAGAAGGCATATTTATGATTTCCACATCATTAATGAGAGTTACCTGAGCAGCAGAAATAGAGTTTTCCACATTTGGTTCAACAATGGAAACTTCTGGTATAGCAGTGGAAATTGTATGACCACTGCTTTTAGGAATATCTTTATTCGGAGCATCCAAATTCACAACATCTGCATCACCTTCTTTTCCAATATCTTTTGAAGGTTGTGGATCTCCATTCTTTGAAGCATGATCATTATCTACAAAGTCCCAAAGTGGCATAAAAATTTGATCCTTATCAACCTCAGAATCTTTGCTAGGTTCATCTTCATCAATAAACTCTTCTGAACCTTCAAATTCATTATTCCCAGTACCTGGAGCAATAGGTACATAGTTCGTAGTATTTGATAATGTTTCAAGATCAAATAGCCATTCTGGACCTGCACTTGCAGTGTTAGGTTTATTTTCAAGGAACTCTACATGCAGATTCTCTTCAATCTTCTTTGTTCTCAGATTGTATACTCTGAATGCTTTACTAACCATAGAGTATCCAGTAAAGAAGCCTTCATTTGACTTTTCTTCAAATTTACCCAGATGATCAATGGTATTGAGAATTTTAACATGACATCTAAATGGTCTCATGAAATCCAAGATAGGGGGTCTACCTTTGAATAACTCATAAGGTGTCTTGTTCTTTGTCTTCACCACCAAAACCCTGTTTTGAATATAACAAGCAGTGTTCACTGCTTCAGCCCAAAATGTCACTGGTAACTTAGAATCAGCTAACATGGTTCTAGCAGCTTCAATCAGTGTTCTGTTTCTTCTTTCAGCTACACCATTTTGCTGAGGGGTTCTTGCAACACTGAATTCTCTCTTAATACCCTTGTCTCTATAAAAATCATCTATAACTCTGTTCTTGAACTCTGTCCCATTGTCACACCTGATAATCTTGATCTTCTTGTCAACTTGGTTTTCTATTTCTGTAATAAAATTTTTAAGAATGCCAATTGTTTCATCCTTGGTTCTTAGAAAGAAAACCCATGTAAACATGCTAAAATCATCAGTTACAACAAGACAATACTTCTTCAAATTTATGCTGCTCACAGATGTAGGACCAAATAAGTCCATACGCAGCATATAGAGATGGTGAGCAATAGAGTTATAGGCCTTGGTCTTGCAAGATGCTCTATGTTGCTTGCCTTTGAGACAGGCAACACAGGTTTGGTCATTCTCAAATCTCTTCTCTGGTAACCCTCTGACTAAGCCATCTTTCACAATCTTGTTAATGGTCTTAAAGTTAACATGACCAAGTCTTCGGTGCCATAACATGGATTCATCCAAAGTGGCTTTTGCAACCAAGCAAGTAACATTATCTTTAGCCACAATATTCTTCATGTCAATGCTGTATAGATTGCCTTTTCTAGGAATTTTAAGTTGTACCTCACTTTCATCAGGTAACTTATAATCTTTAGATACGACAAAGCATTCATCTTCTGAGAAAAGAACTCTGTATTTCTTGTCACACATCTGTGACACACTGAAGAAATTATATTTGAGTTCTTTTACATAGTACACATTCTCAAAATCCAAGTTTCCAGCCTTGATAGTGCCTTTGCTAGAAACTTTACCACCAATTCCTCCTCTAAAGCTGATAAATTGTCCATCATAAGGTTTGAAATCTGAAAGATAGGACTTGTTGCCAATCATGTGCCTAGAACATCCACTGTCTGAATATCCTTTATCTTCTTTAATCTTTGAATGTCCCTACACATTAAATAAAGGAATTAGTTCCTTTTGGAGACCCAAGCCACAATTGACTTGGATCTGCCTCGTGTATTAATATAGTTCTATCTATCAAAGGTCATTGATACACCATTGGAATTGTTTGATGTGTTGATTCCTTTAGGTTTCCATTCCCAACGTGCTTAGGCCTTCACAGCATTTCCCACACTCTCCCTTTTATTGTTTACTAAACCATCGGTGGAAACTTTTGGTCTAGCAGTGGCAACTGCTGGTTTTGAAATTCTTGTTTTTGGTGCCCACTTGTGATCATAGAAAACCTTCTTGTCATAAAAGGTCTTTGTTACTTGTTTGTGCAGATTTAACAAAAACTGTACTAGGTCTTGCACTTTTAACAGGTGACTTAGGGTAAGCATTGTTCACTTTTCTAGCAAATGTAAGAGGTTTGATGCCAGATTTTAGTTGAAAAGCCCTGGGAATCATATTACTTAGTGGATTTGGGTGAGTGTATTTTTGAAATTTATTTTCATTCACCCTTGTGTTCCTAAAAACTTCCCTTCTTCCCTTGTGATACTTACAGTAAGCATGAAGATGATCAAAACTACCACAGATGTGACATGCTTTCTTGTTAAACTCAAAATCACTACCAAACTGTTGAGATTTAAGATTATTCCAGTTCCTTTTGTTTCCCCTAGGAGCTGGTGACCTATTTCTATACATCTCAGCAGATTTAATTATGGGCCTAGTTTGATTAGCTTGTTTCCTAGGCTCTTTTTTTCAACTTTAACAACTTCAAGAACACTTGTTTTAACTTTAACTTTAACAGTTTCAGGAACACTTGTTTTAGCTTCAACTTTTACACATTCATCCATAAGAGATGAATCACTAGCACTTTCAAATGCATCAGTCTCAACCTTAACCTTTTCATCACTTGCCACTTTATATCCATCTCTTCCATGTCATCATCATCAACTTGATCCAAATCTTCATGTGTTAGAATTGAACCATTGACTTGACTTGAGAGATAAGCATAAAAAGTAGAATCTCCAAGACCAGCAATCTGCTTTTTAGAACTAGCAGTGGAAACACTTGCACTGCCAGTGGAAACAGCAATCATCATCATCACTTTCATCATCAGAACTATCATTTACAGATGATGAGATAAGAGCTAAGTTCCCTGAACTTGTACTTAGCTTCCTAGCCTTCTTCATTCTTTGTTCAATAACTTTAAAGTTATTGTAAAGATCATTGAGCTTCATGGTTTCTAGTTCAGGCTTGTCTTCCCAAACAACAACATTAGTATGAAACTCAGAAGATAAACTTCTTAAAAATTTCAAGTTGAGGTCTTCCCTTTCTACCTAAATTCCAAACACAGTGAGTTGTGTTAATATCTTCTGAAGTCTAGTGAAGATGCTATCAATTGATTCATTGCTTGTTGAAGAGAATTTTTCATAGGTTTGTTTCAACAAGGTCTTCTGAGTTTTCTTGGTAGCATCATTGCCACCAAAAACATTACAAATCTCTTCAAACAAGGTCTTAGCAGTCTTGTACTTGCTGAAGGCTAAGATTTGATCCCTAGGAAGGGTCATTAGCAATAAACTTCTTGCCTTCATGTCATTCTTCTTTTGGACTCGTTCTTCACTTGTAACTGGTCCTGTATTTAATTTATGTACAACCTTGCCATCAATAGTCTCTGAGGAAGTGCCTAGTTCAAAGGAATCACCATACATAATGATTTCCCAGAGAGCATAGTTTTGCACCAAAAAGAACTGTTCAATCATTATCCTCCACATCTCATAGTCATTCAGTTTAAGCTTAGGAAGCTTAGCAGCTATGTTGGACTGATTGTTCTCCATCTCCATTGGATCTTGTAAGAGTGAGTGAACTTTCGAATCTTCTAAATCAAAGTATCAAAGCCTGGCTCTGATACCACTTGATGGATCTTGGACACACACCTTGTGTCAAATAGATACCTTGATAATATACCTTGTAGCACGCGGAATTTACCACAAGATACTTAGAAGATGTGTTTGTATGATTTGTATAAAGTGTATGAAAGTAAAAACAAAATGAACAAAGTGTTTTAACAAATGGTTAGCTTCAATATTATTAATGATAATAATACAAGTGATCTTTGTATCACTAGGGTTACAACCTTGAAGCTTTTGCTAATCAATACGTGTACATAAACCTAAACCTATGATCTCCTTTTATAGTACACAAAGAGTCCTGTACAAGATAAGTATTATGCTAAATAAATAAGATATTCACTAAATCTTTTCTATACTTATCAACTACCCGTTTACAAAACAAACAGACTAAGCAGTGGTAATATATTGTGCTAGCAGTGGTAATGTGTTTCCACTGTTAGTACAATTCTTCAGCAGTTGTCTTTGCTTAGCCTATCAGTGGTAATGTGTTTCCACTGATGATTTATTTCCCAACAAAACATTTGCACGTTTTCTCACCCCAAGTTTAGAAAAACAATATTCAAAAGTAAAAGTGGGGCTAAGACTCACCTCAGTCTAGATAATAGCTCAAAATCGGTAGAAACAAGAAGTATCGATACTCAAACAACGGCACTCGGCACTTCCTAACAATATAAACTCGTCTCAGAATCATTTTCTCAAAAATCAAATATTCCCAATCCCGAACGTATTCCATTTTACTTTCCAAAATCCGTTTCTCATATTCGTTTTAGCATTTGGTATACGTGTTGGTGAATGTCGACTCAACAGAAAAGATACCATCAAAGAAATGGAACAATAACGATCTATAGGTCTAGCCTTAGCCTAATAAGTCCTTTAAATAAATCATCGACGTTTATCGAGTTCGTCAACTCAATAATCCTTCACAACCTATTTACTTAACTTATTATTCCAAAACCATACCATGTCCTAAATCACATAGCACATAGTTTACTACATGGTAAGTTTTAGGGTTTAATAAGCCTTCTAAATAGATCGTCAAATTTATCGAATTCGTCAATTCGATAAACTTCACAAAATATTTATTAACTTATCATCCCGAACTCCTACCACGACCTAAGGCGTCGTAGGATATTTTATTCGATAATAAACTCCTTCTATATAACTAAATAGGTCTTATTTAATCCATCGACTAAATAAGTTAAATAGTTATTTAGAACGGGTATATTAACGTCAAATATTCGTGACTAGCACAAATAGTCAACAAATAATAAAATGGTCAAACTTGGATTTAAGTGCCATCGAATATATTATAACTCGCAAAGTCTCATTTTATTTCCGAAAACTCATTATAATTCGTAAAACGATTCACTTTTACCTTTATTCTTTCATTTATACCATTTTTAATTATAATAAGGTTTTCGACGATATTTGATGCGTGGGTATTGCACCAAGCTTTACCTCTCAAGGGATCTTGAGAAGCTTACAACCCCCACCAGGCAGTGTACATGATCGTTGTAGTATAGTATAGTGACAAGTACCGGGGGATTGATCGTTCAGCTAGGAATAGTGTCGCTAGGATTAGAAAACTTAAATGCTAGTTCTAGAGATGAGGGATGATTCTTTTTGTATTTTTATATTTTTTTAGAAAGCAAGTAAAAATCTCGGGTTTGAAGGATTTGGGCGAAATTAGTTGCTAGTCAACTAACCCAATACTAAAGATACAATCAAAATAAAATACTAAAAATGAAAACAAAACTAAATTAAACTAAGGTTGTGAGCAATAAGTGGAGAAATGTGTTTACTTAGATTTCACTACTCCTTAGATATCTTTTACACGTTAATTACTTGTTATAGTTGCGTGGATGATGGATTGTATTCCTTAATACCATTTATGGGGTGGCGTACTTAACTCTTCAATCCTATGAGTGCCTACTTCACTCCTATGTCGAGCCGGCTAAGAAGCTCCTAACATGGGATCATTAGAATTTACTCATGCATTAAATACAACCAATAAAACCTAGTACACATCGGTTCATGTTTCCTAAGACGTTCAAGCATGTTACCATTTGGAGATCTGCCAGTTTTCTTAAGCCTAACATTGAAATCATTCATCCAATACAACCATAAACAAGTAATCAACACATAATCAACATCTATGTTTCATTAGATCTAAGCAAACACAAGATAAATCTAGCCTAGCATGGTGGAATCAAGACAAGCACAAGATATAGACAACCAACACATAGACATATTGATTAAATTAGAAGAACACTTATCTCAATTACACATATAAGGGTTCAAGGGCTGAAAACCCTTGAAAAACCTGTAAAATTCGTATGTGGTTCGGCCTTATGGTTTCTCCAAAACTTGTTCCTCCCTAATGAATGAAAATTAGAAAACTATATATATAGAAAATTGAGTCTGACGGCGTCAAGAACAAAGGGGTGACGCCGTCATCTCGCCGCCAAAAGAATCCTCGGACTGTCTTGATCTACATCTGACGCCGTCATGTATTAAGTTTTTCCAGGCCGTCACGTATTTAACTCTTGACGCTCTTCCTCGTGACGCCTTCATTTCTGTACTGGGCCGTCATGCAATTTACTCTTGACGCCGTCAGGATGGTACTCTTGACGCCGTCACATACTGTTCCCAGCTTGGAAAATTAAGTCTTTGGCGTTTTCTTCACTTTTATGCTCCAAAAACGTCCGAATTGCTTCCTTTTCCAGATTTCTCTCCCAAAGTACCTAAAATCACAAAAGGAACGATTTAGGGCATATTTGATCAAATAAATTCAATTCCGGGCTTAAATGACCCCCTAAAAGTGGTTCATTTTTCGCCTCATCAATATTATACTATATTAATAGTCAAATATATGTCGTTAACATTATTATTTCTATTACTCGTGATCACTTATATATATATATATATATATATATATATATATATATATATATATATATATATATATATATATATATATATATACACGCTCACACGTTTATATATATTTGAATGCTTATATCAATATATAAGTTATTACGAGTTTTATTATTCGCGAAGTTATTAATTATTTCGAGTTATAAAGTACGAGTCACATGTCCGAGTCATCACTTCTCGGCTCATTGTCCAAATCCAAATGTTAAGGCGGTTGTCGAAATCAACCATTGACTAGAAAGTCAAGGTGACCCCGACTCGCTCAACTCACAAGTCTAAATATAATATCAAAATATGTATCGTCATGTATTAAGTAACCCCGTCAACATGTCCAAATCAACTCTTCAACAACTACAACAATAAGGTCCGACTACGGTAGCCAACTAACCTATCTCCTCATTCTAGTTTGACCGTCTCACAATTGGTCCCCATTTCATTCCCTCGAAAACAACTCCTCAAAACAATAAGTCCATTGGGTCTCAGCTCTTCTTCCCATTCGGCCAACAACACGAAACAATAACAAGAAGTAATAATAATCACAATAATAGCAATAATAACAAGAAGAACTTTAAGAATACATATAATCCGGGCCGACTTACCAAGTCAAACCCCGGGCCGAGAGACTCCACTTGAGTCTCGGCTAAACCACGAGCCACATGGGCCATACCCGAGACCACCATGGTCTCGGCTAGCTCATCCGAGCTCGACACCAATCCAAACCGAACCCCAAGGGCCTCGGCATCATCAAAACAACAACAACAACATATAAGTTTCTTAACCAAAATCAAACAAGACCACTAAAATACATATCCAAACACCCTCGATGACATTATCACTAGACCAAATAATCAGTAATGCCACAAGAACTCAAAATAATCATAAGCCAAGAGCATTGAGCTCTCGGTTTCACCTCGACACCCACAAGAAAAATTAAAACCCAGATACCAAACTCTTAGTAAATCACTTTTATATAAACAAAACATGTTTTCCTTCATTTTTAACCCAACACCCGCGTGAAAACCATAACCCGTGACCCTTGGTCACGTTCTCAACATAACCGAGTCACCACTACATGTGACTCGTCCTTACCTTCGGTCTCAACAAGAATAGAACACGAGAACTCGAAAAAAAAACAAAGGAGAGGGTGGCGCGTTTTGGGTGGTAACGAGATCAAAAGAAAGAGTTTGGGCGCGTGTTGTAGTAAATCGGGAAGAGGAGATGATGGGGAATCGAATGGTGGTACACGTGTGGTGTGGTGGCCGACGGTGGAGCGGCTATGGTGGCCAGAAAAGGGTGGCGGCTAGGGTATTGTTAAGTGGGATGAGGGAGAGAGAGAGGAGATGGAGTTGTGTTTGTTTGTGTGTGCTAGGAACCACAAGGACCAACATATATTTACTCTTTTTATTTTTGAAACAAAAGCAACCATAATAATTAAAAGAGGGGGGGGGGGGGGGGGGGGGGGGGGGGCAAAGTATCCCGACCCTCACTTCCCGAGTCCACACTCGTTATTTTTAAAATTCACAATACGTTCGTTAAATATATAAACGCGACCGTTAATCAAAGTTTTTAATTTGTTAGGTTATCCTAATGCCGGAGTCAACGTAGTGCCTTATAACCGCAACAACAATAATACATGACATATATTCCATATAAAATCAACAATACGAATAAAACTCCTCATTAAATTCATAGTTTCAAAATCACACATTTAAATTCGACATAATCCACTGAAAATAAATTACAAACATTTTGTATCGTTAAATTTTGAAGTAATGCGGATTTTAAAATAGCTCTCTAATTTGCTAGTTGTCACAGGTAATGTCATCAAGATCACTGTTTTGTTCTATGGATTCGACTATTTGAATGAACCTATCTGGTGTGGAATCTAATAGTTTTCATACTAAAAGTGGTTCATCTAATGTTTCTCCTAATTCTTGTGCCTTAGTGGCATAACTGTTTAGTTTAGCCGTGAAAGCATCCACTGAGTCGTCCTCCTTCATTTGGAGTGTTTGAAATCCAATCATCAATGATTGTAATCGTGCTTGTTGCACTTTCTCTTCTCCAACGTGTCTCTTCTTCAACGATTCCATAATTCCTTTGCTGTTTTACAACCCGCGACTTGTAAAATCACATCTTCGGTCAATGCTAGCTATAGTCATTGCCTTATCCTTTTTATCATCTGCTTGCATGATTTCCTTAGGTTCTATCATTTCCTATAAACCGTGTGCTTCAAGTATAACTTTAATTTGGATAGCCCAAACGGTGTAGTTTATCAATTTCAACTTTGGACATTGATAGTGTGCGATTGGTGTTACGGGTTTTGGTGTTATCAAAGCGCTACTAAGATCTTCGGCAGACATCCTAAATAGAAGACACTGTCTATATGTCTTTTACACATTTAGACCGGTTACTATGTGGAACACCGGTCCAAAAACTGGTTATTTAGACTAGTGTGTTTAATATACATCAGTCTATATAATCGGAACATTTAGACCGGTCCCTTTCATATAAACCGGTCTAAAAGATGTTATTTGAAAAAAGCACCACAACGGCTACAAAACCAAATCTGTTATTAATACCCAAAAACAACCTCAATGTTGCATTTAATACATTCGAAAAATCTCATAAATTTCCTTATAATTACCATACTTTTCTGCAATAACCATAATTAAAAGGTACGTATCACTTCTTATACATTTATATTAATACTAACTAAGATTTTTATGATTATTTATGTAAACTTTCCATAAATAATGTTATACTTGTAAAAATCACTACTTGCGTGTTTATAGATATAAATTTGTTATTGTGTATAAATGAAAGCTAACATGAATATTTTTTCTATATTTATAGGAATGTTTGCGGAAATCGTCCTTGTATGGTATCCGAAATGCATTGTTAGGTTCATTGACCCATGGAAGTAAGGTATTTTCTAAATCAATTATGAAAACAATCATCTTATGCAACATTCATGTAGTACAAATTTAATGCAACTCATGCGCCATTAGTTTAATTCTCGTCCGAAAATAACTTAATAGAGGTTAATTTCGGATTGTCCCAATTTTGAACTGCTTTTTGTATATTTTGTCTCATTTAGGATGTGAATGTGTATTATCGTATTGAGTGTAATTGTTATATTTAGTCTTTGTTTAGCCTATATCAACGTCTAGGGTGTTAAGTGTCAGTTTTCTTACTAGTCATGTAGGAGTCGGTTTGGTTGGCTTGTGTCCCAAGCCCAACCCATGTCTTTGTTTACAACCGACTTTCTAAGAGTCGGTGTTTCCTCCCCCTCATATCTATGAAAGGAGGTGAAGGGGGGGGGGGGGGGGGGGGAGGGGTTTGTTATGCATTCTTTCAATACTAATCAAGGAAACGATTAGGGATAATTACATTGTGCTTGTTTCTTCTTTTCTGTCGATAGTTATCTTCAAGATCGGAGTCTTTCCGCTCTAGTATTCAGGTTGTAGGTGTCGAATCCTACAAGTGGTATCACGAGCACAGGTTCGCGGGTTCTCTGGTATACTAGGATCGATCTTGTTTTTGTTGTTCATTCTTCTTGTAGGAGCAGGAGGTGTATTCTGTTTGGGCTACAAGGTTCTCGACAACAAATATTCTTGGTGTTCAGGTTCGTGAGGGTATCGACAGTAATACTTGGGTCTTTGATTGTCCGGGTTTGTGACAAGGTGTAGAAGATCTAAGGGTTGTATTGGTTGCTGGATCTGGTTTTTTGTTGTTGTCGGCGTACAAAGAAAGAAGAAGGAAGACCAGTTTGGTGGTTGGTTTTGATTAAAGAAGAAAGACAGATTTTTTCTTTAAAAGTCAAAGTAATACTTCAAGGAACAATAAATTGTTTTTAAATATCTTGGTGGCGTTAAGTGATATTTCGAAATTCAATTTATATTTTTTTTGTTTTATTCTTAAAGCAAAAAGGTTTATTATTTTTGAAGGGTATTATTATTGCACAAGGGACTTTGTTGGTTTGTGATTGTGAGGGTTTTTCACAAGGTTTAGCAAATTAACAAAGGGATTAAAGAATGACGGGAGCCAAGTTTGAGATCGAGAAATTCGATGGAACTCGTGATTTCGGGTTATGGAGAGTCAAGATGCGTGCTTTATTAATCCAACATGGATATGAAGCAACTCTGGAGGTTTTACCCGCGAATATGGATGCAACAGCGAAAGCTGAGCTAAACAAGAAAGCTCATAGTGCCATGATTTTGTGTTTAGGTAACAAGGTTCTGAGAGAGGTTACCGGGGAGACGACTGCAGCGGGGGTTTGGACCAAGCTTGAGACTTTATACATGACAAAGTCCTTGGCCAATAAGTTGTACCTAAAGAAGAAGTTGTATACATTCTACATGCCGGCTGGACGTATGATTTCCGAGCATATAGATGAGTTCAACAAAATCGTTCTTGATTTAGCAAATATTGAGGTAAAATTCGAGGATGAAGATCTTGCTTTATTATTACTCACTTCTTTACCAGCATCATACGAACACTTTGTGGATACCTTGCTTTATGGACGGGAAGCTTTGACTTTGGAGGATGTGATGGCCACACTGAATTCAAAGGAAATCAAAGAAAGATCTAAGGCGAAGGAGGATGATGGTGAAGGGTTATATGTGAGGGGAAGAACTGGTCGTAGGAATTCGCATCAGTCTAGGGGAAAGTCAAGATCAAAGTCTCGAGGTGGAAGACTCAAGTGCTTTATTTGCCAATCTGAGGAGCACTTGAAGAGAAACTGTCCAAAGAATAATCGCAAGAAGTCAAATGGTTTTGTCAAGAAAGATGATCAGCCAAGTTCTAGTGGTTCAATTTATGACGGTTATGAGGTGATGATGGTTATGAGTGCAGAAGCCTTGTTGGATTGGATTATGGATTCAGGAGGTTCATACCACATGACACCCAGGTCAGACATATTTTTTGATTTTCTGGAATGCGATGGGGACAGGGTACTGTTGGGTGACAACAGGGAGTGCAAGATCAGAGGTATTGGCAAGGTTAGGCTACAACAGAAAGATGGGTCAAGTTTTGTATTACACAATGTCAAGTATATTCCTGAATTGAAAAGAAACTTGATATCGCTGGGAACTCTTGAAAAAGAAGGATATACCGTAAAAATGCAGTCGGGCAAAATCAAGGTGATTAATGGTTCTAGGGTTATTTTATCTAGAACCCGAAGGGATAATTGCGTATACTCTTTGGATGGCCATGTAGTGACAGGTGAGCTTAATGCTAGTGTTGAAGAAAAAGACAGTCTTTCGCAGGTTTGGCACAAAAGACTGGGACATATCAGTGAGGCGGGACTTCAGGTGCTAGAAAAGCAGGAGCTGTTTGGCAAGAAAAGTCTAGGTAAGCTCGATTTTTGTGAGAATTGTGTTCTAGGAAAGTCACATCGAGTCAGTTTTGGTGTAGGAAGGCACACTACTTAGGGAGTGATAGACTATGTTCATTCAGACTTATGGGGTCCGTCTCAGGTGGAATCATTGGGAGGTAAGAGGTACTTCTTATATATAGTTGATGATTATTCCAGGAGGGTATGGGTTTATATTCTCAGGTTCAAACATGAAGCATTTGGAAAGTTCAAAGAGTGGAAGCAGTTAGTAGAGAATCAGACTGGGAGGACAGTTAAGAAGCTGAGGACAGATAATGGTCTTGAGTTCTGTAACCGAGAGTTTGAGCAGCTATGTACTGAGAGTGGGATTGCTAGACATTTGACAGTTGCCGGGACGCCGCAGCAGAATGGATTAGCAGAAAGGATGAATAGAACTCTCATGGATAAGGTACGATGTTTATTAATTCAGTCTGGATTGCCCAAGACCTTCTGGGCGGAAGCGACATGTACGGCCGCATATCTTATAAATAGGTCACCATCGACAGCGATTGAGAAAAAGACACCTATGGAGATGTGGTCGGGACATCCAAGTGATTATGGGATGTTGAGGATTTTCGGCTGTGTCGCATATTCACACGTTAAACAAGGTAAGCTCGAGCCGAGAGCGGTAAAATGCGTTCTTTTGGGGTATCCTGAAGATGTGAAGGGGTACAGGCTATATAGACTTGATAATGAATCACCTAAAATAGTCACTAGCAGGAACGTGGTCTTCAATGAAAGTGTCCTGTACAAAGACACGTTGAAGGATTCTGGTGCAGGTACTGATAAGTCTGTTGAGGAATTACAGGTTGAGGTGGAACTGCAGAGGTTAAATAATCATTCGCTTGAGGAAGATCTGATTGATGGTCAGGAAGATGGCGATGATGAAGATGCAGGGGATCATGATCATGATCAAACACCGGATCTCACAGATTATCAGTTGGTTCGGGATAGAGAGCCAAGGACAAGAACGAAACCTTTGAGGTTTCGAGATAAAAGTAATATGGTTGCTTACGCGTTTGCTGCAGCAGAGGAAGAAGATACTCATGAACCATTAACATACCAAGAGGCAGTTACTTGTAAAGATAGATCTAAGTGGAAAGCTGCTATGGATGAAGAGGTGGATTCTTTGAAGAAGAATGAGACCTATGAGTTAGTGGATCATCCAGCTGGGCAAAAGCTGGTGAGCTGCAAATGGCTGTTCAAAATAAAGGAAGGGATTGAAGGTGTTCAAAAGCCTAGGCACAAGGCGAGGTTGGTGGCTCGTGGATTCACTCAAAGGGCAGGTATTGACTATAATGAAGTATTTTCGCCAGTAGTTCGACACACATCTATTCGGGTTATACTTGCATTGACTGCGTGTAGAGATTATGAGCTAGAGCATTGTCTCATTTCCTAAAAGCTGTCGAA
This sequence comes from Artemisia argyi, assembly GCA_030686995.1. Classification (NCBI taxonomy): domain Eukaryota; kingdom Viridiplantae; phylum Streptophyta; class Magnoliopsida; order Asterales; family Asteraceae; genus Artemisia; species Artemisia argyi. The sequence goes on along the minus strand of CM060698.1, from coordinate 100,532,807 downwards.
GATGATCGTAGTATATGGATAGATAGAACGTGTTACCATCAAATACTTGGGACATTTGTCTCATTTCCTAAAAGCTTTCGAAGATGATCGGGTGAAGAAAGGAAAATCAATAGTTCATTGTCTTTGTAAAAATTGTTTGAATTGGGAGTGTTTTGCCGATTTTAAAACTATTAAAAGCCATCTTATAGAAAATGGGTTTATGCAAAGGTATACTTGTTGGGATTTTCATGGAGAAGTTAAAGCTAAAAGTAACACATCTGTTTCCAATTGTAATGTCGAACATAACAACGATTCGTACAATAATGATTGTTTAAATGAGATGTTACATAATTTGGACGATAACGTTGCTGAAAAAAAAAAAAAAAAAAAACAATTTCAACAATTGTTTGTCGACTCAGAAACACCGTTGTATGAAGCATCTGAGGATTTTACCAAACTATCCACTGTTTATAGATTCATGAACGTTAAAGCAGTTAATGGTTGGAGTGACACAGGTTTCACAACTCTACTAGAAGCGTTACATGAAATGTTCCCAAAAGCCAAGTTGCCTGTTTCAACATACCAAGCAAAACAATTGATGTACCCGATGGGAATGGAAATCGAAAAAACAGGTGCATGTCTAAAAGATTGATAACGACAAGGACCTACATGCATGTCGGATTTGTGGTAAATCGAGGTACAAAAGAAAAAAAGATACACCACTTAACCCCGACGTGACCAAGAATGGCCTACCTGCTAAATTATTGTGGTATTTTCCTATAAAACCAAGATTGGAACGATTATTTTCAAATGAAGAGGATGCAAAATTGTTACTTTGGCATGCCGAAGAGCGTAAAATTGTTAGACCGATTGTAGAAGACAACTTTAAACAAGGACGTTAAAAAAACTGCAAATGATTACATGTAAAACAACATACAAATACAATGTTGAAAAAAATAGCAGGTAACCACAGCAAAAACACAATAATCTAAACTCAAAGTGACAAAAACAAAGGTTAAGCAGCTCTAACTGCTATAAACTTTGGATGTTCATGTATAAATTCTGCACAAACTCTTAAAAGTAACTACTAATAGTGCTCAACCAACATTGTATTCATGGATACAGTATACAAACAATATTGCCCATAGCATGTATAAAAAAATCTATATGATAATACTTTGACAATTTTAATCCTCAATTGGTCTGGTAATTTCACTACCCTTTTGGTGAGCGCTTTGTTCGTCGGTTCCCTTCTGGAGTAGCATGAGGTGATGGAGAACGACGTTGTTGTGAAGGTTGTGGGGAGTGTCGATAAGGTGATGGATGAGACGAATGGTGTACTCTTGGTACCTTTGGTCTTTCGTTGATAGCATCCAGTTGTTCTAGCTTTTCAACTATCTCTTTCATTGATGGTCGGGTCTTTGGCTCTGGTCCTAGACACGTACAGGCTAATTGAGCAATTTGGCTTGTAGCTTTTGAAGGGTATCTTCCTTCGAGACGTGAGTCCATTACTTTCTTCAGCTTCCTTCCATCGGTTAAAAATGGTTTAATCCAATCAGTTAAGTTTTGTTTATCTGCTGGCCGGGTGGAGTCCAGTGCCCGAAGTCCTGTTAGCATTTCAACTAGTACAACTCCAAAACCGTACACATCGCTCTTCACATACAAATGTCCTGTTTAACATAACCAAACAGTTTCATTAGAATCTTCCGTAATAACTATATACTAAATTGCAGAAAACATATACATGTGGTTTGGTGAAAATAACAAAAATCTTCGCTCATGAATGCTACTTGCATAAATGATCCATAATTATTATGGTTGCTTTCACTTTTTTAATCCAACATCTCTTACCCTTTGATGAAAGTGAATCCAAACAGTATAGTTAGGGAACACGGAATGAACATCAATGTGGGATGATATATGCAATCTATTTCAACTTAGGGAATTCGAAAATTTGAATCTACAGCTCTATATTGGATAAAGTGGTGTGGTTACCTGTAGAAACATACTCGGGAGCAGCATAGCCATAAGTTCCCATGACACGTGTCGTTACATGTGATTGACTAGCTGATGGACCAATTTTAGCAAGCCCAAAGTCTGATAATTTTGCATTGTAAAACTGCCCAAAAAAAGAAGAAAAATTAGTAAACTGAGACATGAACCGATCATAATCTTGAACAAAATAGCAGTAACCCAACTTACCCCATCAAGTAATATGTTGGACGCTTTGAAATCCCTATAAATAATTTGTTTCTCAGAAGCGTGCAAAAATGCCAAGCCCCGACCTGCTCCTATGGAAATCTTGAGCCGAATAGCCCACGGAAGTGGCTGAAACATGGAACCTCCTGCGGAATTCAAACAACATACATTTATTCTTATGTCTTACAAAAAGAACCAATAAATGATGATATTAGCAACATATTTAAATGTTCTTACTTCCAAATAGGTGGTTTTCCAAGCTTCCTTTTTGCATAAACTCATATGTCAACAGCAACTCAGTACCCTCGTAACAGTATCCTAATAATTTCACCAGGTTCGGATGAGAAAACGTCCCTAGAAAATCCACTTCTGCCTGCTCAAATGTGGTGTGAAATTCATGATTATTAACATCCAAGACCATTTTGCAAACTTATAAATATATAATATGCATGTTGTAAAACACACTTCTTCATGTGGATAAGCTACTCGTGAATGCAGTTCATAATGTAGTTGAAACGTTTACTTACCTGCCATTCTTCCAATCCTTGCATGCTCTCAGAGTTCAATCTTTTGACGGCAATTACAGTACTTTTTGAAGTGGATTTGTCTTTGATCCAACCTTTATAAACCTTACCAAAACCACCTTCACCTATAACTGTATCACTTCGGAAATTTCTAGTAGCAGTTTTGAGTTCAGCAAAGCTGAATAACCTAAGATTGGGATTGGGTAAGATGAGGCCCCCTGGTGGGAACTGGCTGCCAGTGGAGAGTTTGTTGCTTGCTCCTGATAATAAATTATGTTATACACCATCATACGAAAAGGTGTGGGAAGGAAAGGAGAAGGCAATTGAACATGTCTTTATGAACTGGGATGACTCTTATAGTGCTTTACCTAAATTTCTATCTGCAGTTCAACACTTTAATCGAGATAGTATAGTTGAGTGGTTCATTACAAGAGTTGATAATAATCAAGCGAGCTCATACGTGTTTTTTGGGCTTTTGCTCCTTCTATAAAAGGATTTGAGCACTGCAGGCCTGTTATTAGTATTGATGCCACTCATTTGTACGGTAAATACAATGGCAAGATGATGATCGCAATGAGAGTCATTGCTAACAATCAAAAATTGCCACTTGCATTTGCTATTGCAGAAAATGAATCTTAAATAGTTGGTATTGGTTTTTATCACACGTTAAGAAACACATGGTGAAAGAACGTGAAGGCATTTGTCTAATATCAGATCGTCATCCTTGAATTCTAAAGGTAGTTAATGATGAAGGATCTCCATGGTTAGAGCCACATGGTTTTCACAGGTATTTTTTATGACATATCATTAAGAATAATCAATATAACTTTTTAAACTCAAATTTGATAGTTTCTTACAGGTATAGTTTACAACACTTCATCAACAACTTTAATGATAAATTTCACAACCTACAACTGAAAACGTCGCTTATCATGCGGGGAGTCAGAATCAAGTTCACAAGTTCAACTATATCATGGATGAAATTGGGCAAATAAATCCACAAGCTCGTCAGTGGCTACTAAGACACGCATTTGATAGATGGACACTTGCACATGACGAGGAGAGACAAAATTAGGATCTACGGGTAGTCCCGGCTAGGTACTTATAGGGTTAGGGTGTTCTTGGGTGTTAGGTTTTTTAGGCGTCCATTTGTTGCCTTGCTTCTGTGCTTTGGTTTTGGTGCCTTATTTTTGCTTTGCCTTGCTATGTGATGCTCCTTTTGGTTTGCCTGCCTTTTCTTGCCCCCCGCTTTTTGGTTTTTGGTGTCTCGCTTTTGCTTTGCCTTAGCTTTAGGCCCCGTGCGTTGTTTTGGCTTGGCGCTGTGTTGCTCCCTTAGGTTTGTCTGCTTTCCTTAGGACCTTGTCTCTTTGTTTCGTGTTGGATATTTTAGAGTTTTCTGGGCAGGATTTTCGTAGATGGCAAAAAAAGATGCACTTTTATCTCACGAATTTGAAAGTGGTATATGTTCTGAGTACCCCATGCCCTGAGGCTGTTGAGAATGAAACCCTGGAACAGACTCGCACTCGTTCAAAGTGGGAAAACGCAGACTACATATGTCGTGGTCATATTCTTAACGGTATGTCTGATTCCTTGTTTGATGTTTATCAAAACGTAGAGTCTGCAAAAGAATTATGGGATTCCCTTCAAGCCAAATATATGGCAGAAGATGCATCTAGTAAGAAATTTCTTGTTGGTAATTTCATTAACTATAAAATGGTAGACACTAGGCCTGTCATGGAACAGTATCACTAATTGCAAAGGATATTAGGACAGTTTGCACAATATGATATGAGAATGGATGAATCTATTTCTGTTTCTAGTATCATAGATAAACTGCCCCCCTCTTGGAAAGATTTTAAAAACAATCTGAAACATAAGAAAGAGGAATTGAATCTGGTTGAACTTGGAAGTCATTTCCAAATTGAACAATCCATACGTGATATGGAAAAGGGTTCTGTTGGTGGTACTAAAACCATGACCGGTTCTTCTGTGAACATGGTGGAGGAGGGTGAATCCTCCAAGGCTGATAAAGGGAAACAAAAGTTTCAAGGCAATAACAATAAAGGTTCCGATAAGAAATCAAAAGTAACCTGTTGGAAGTGTGGGAAACTGGGACACTTTAAGAAAGATTGCAGGTCTAAGGGTGGAGGTAAAGGGAAAAACGAGGCTGGTTCGAGTGGATCCAAGGATCGCGGAAAGCAATCAGGTTTGTTTTTGGTGCCTACTGATCATTCTGTTGAGAATTATTATGTATCAATAATCTCTGAAACATTTTATGTGCAGGATGATGATTTATCATGGTGGGTGGATTCAGGAGCAACATGTCATGTGTGCAAAAATCTTCAATGGTTCAAGGACTTTAAGCCAATTGAAGATGGATCTGTGTTAAAGATGGGCAATGTTGCAACTGAACCAATTAAAGGACTAGGATCTGTTAACCTAGTTTTTACTTCTGGAAACTCTTTACTTTTAAACAATGTTGTTTATGTACCTGGAATTCGTAAGAATTTAGTATCTGGTATTGTATTAAATAAGTGTGGTTACAAGCAAGTCTTGGAAAGTGACAAGTATATCTTGTCAAGACATGGAAACTTTATTGGCTTTGGATATTTGAATGGCATGTTTAAGTTAAATTTAGATGTTTCATTTGTTAATAATTCTGTTTGCATGGCTTCTACTAGTTCTAGCAATAATTGTGTTAAATCTGAATTATGGCATGCTAGACTAGGACACGTACATTACAAGAGATTGATAGACATGTCAAAAATGAGTCTAATACCTTCTTTTGAATTGAATGGTGAAAAGTGTAAAACTTGTATGTTGACTAAGATTACTAGACAACCTTTCGCCAAAAATGTCATTAGAGATACTAAGGTATTAGAACTTGTACACAGTGACTTGTGTGATTTTCATTCAACTCCATCACTTGGTAATAAAAAGTATGTAGTTACTTTTATTGATGATGCTACTAGATACTGTTATGTTTACTTGTGTCATACAAAAGATGAAGCTCTTGATAAATTTAAAATCTATAAGGAGGAAGTAGAGCTTCGTCATGGTGTGAAAATTAAAACATTTCGCACTGATAGGGGAGGTGAGTATTATGATCCAGTATATTTTCAATCTACTGGTATAATACATCAGACTACTGCTCCATATACACCACAACAAAATGGTGTATCTGAAAGAAAGAATAGAACATTAAAAGAAATGGTTAATTCCATGTTATGCTATTCTGGCCTAAGTGACGGATTTTGGGGTGAGGCTATGTTGACAGCCTGTTATTTATTAAATAGAGTTCCTAATAAAAGGAACTAGTTAACCCCTTATGAGCTTTGGCATAAAAAGGTACCAAAACTGAGTTATCTCAGAGTTTGGGGTTGTAGAGCTGTGGTAAGGTTAACTGACCCTAAAATAAATAATATAGGTCAAAGAGGTATAGATTGTGTATTCATTGGCTATCCTGAGAATTCTAAGTGCTATAGGTTCTATGTTGTAGAACCTAATGACTATGTATCTGTGCACTCTGTTATTGAGTCACGGGATGCTGATTTTGGCAATGAGGATAGGTTTACATCTTTACCTAAACCTGCAGACATGATTGCAAGTTCTAGTAACTTTGGTACATCTGACCAAGTGACTGTTACCCCTCCTGAGCCTTCTGAGCCTAGGAGGAGTGTAAGAGCAAGAAAAACCAAATCTTTTGGTGATGATTTCCAACTATATTTGGTCGAAGGATCAATGAATGAAATTGACTTTCAATATCAATATTTTTTTAATGTTGATGAAGATCCTAGGACCTACAGTGAAGCTATGGCTTCAAGGGATGCTGCATTTTGGAAAGAGGCAATCCAAGATGAAATTGACTCTATTATGCACAATAATACTTGGAAACTGTCTGATTTACCACCTGGGTGTAAACCATTGGGTAGTAAATGGATCTTCAAAAGGAAGACAAAGGTGGATGGAAGCATAGACAAGTATAAAGCCAGATTGGTTATCCAAGGCTTTAGACAAAAAGAAGGTATTGATTTCTTTGATACCTATGCTCCTGTTGCTAGGATTACCACCATTAGATTATTGTTAGCACTTGCGGCTATACATAATCTTGTAATTCACCAAATGGATGTTAAAACAGCCTTTCTGAATGGTGAATTGGATGAAGAGATTTACATGAAACAACCTGAAGGTTTTGTCATGCCTGGTAACGAAGATAAGGTTTGTAAATTGGTTAAGTCTCTTTATGGCTTGAAGCAAGCCCCCAAGCAGTGGCATCAGAAATTTGATGATCTTGTTTTGTCTAATGGTTTTGCATTAAATCAAGCAGACAAGTGTGTATATAGCAAATTTGATACTTCTGGTAAAGGAGTAATCATTTGCTTGTATGTAGATGACATGTTGATCTTTGGCACTGATCAAGATCAAGTTGATACAACTAAGAAATTCTTGTCCTCTAAATTTGATATGAAGGACATGGGGGAGGCTGATGTGATTCTTGGCATTAAGATCATACGTGGAGAACATGGTATTACTATCTCTCAATCACATTATATTGAGAAGATGTTAGATAAATTTAATCTGAAAGATTGTTCTCCAATAGGGACTCCTATGGATCCCACAACAAAACTTGTGCCTAATAAGGGAGTTGCTGTGAATCAACTTGAATATTCAAGGGCTATTGGATCTCTCATGTATGCCATGATTAGTACTAGACCTGATATAGCCTTTGCTGTTGGAAAATTGAGTAGATATACTCACAATCCAAGTTTAATCCATTGACAAGCAATTAATCGAGTATTTAAGTACTTGAAAGGAACAATGGATTATGGTTTGACTTATACTGGATTTCCTTCTGTTCTTGAAGGTTATTCAGATGCAAGTTGGATTTCCAATAAGGAAGATCATTCTTCCACTAGTGGTTGGGTATTTCTACTTGGAGGTGGTGCCATATGCTGGGCATCTAAGAAGCAAACTTGCATCACTGATTCAACAATGGAATCTGAGTTTGTGGCATTAGCAGCAGCTGGTAAAGAAGCTGAATGGCTAAGGAATTTAATTTATGAAATTCCATTGTGGCCTAAACCGATATCACCCATTTCTATCACATGTGATAGTGCAGCTACCTTGGCTAAGGCATACAGTCAAGTATATAATGGGAAGTCTAGACACTTAGGTGTTAGACATAGCAAGATACGTGAGCTTATCACGAACGGTGTGATATCTGTGGTGTTTGTGAAAACACAACACAATTTAGCTGATCATTTAACCAAAGGGTTGAATAGAGATCTCGTGAAACAATCGGCTATAGGGATGGGATTAAAGTCCACCAGAAATCTCTGATATCAAGATACCCAATTCCCATCTAGTATGACGCTAGGTGCTGAATTCAATGTGGAAGGCTTAATATTTAGAGATTGGAACACATTAGAAGAATCATCCCAAGGTATGTGTTCAGACCTACAAGTTAGGGAGGTTGAATGGTTATATTCTTAATAGCTCTTTTGACAAATTGCGTTGTAGGTGCAAGAATAAAAGAGCTACCTATATGAGCATGAAGTTTAGCCGCTTCAAGAAGCTGGGACTTGGCTTTGACATGCTTATGAAGGATAAGGACATAGGCTAGTAAAACATGTGTCAAGATAGAACTACTATGTGTGTAAACTTTTGTGTACATTATCTTCGAGTGTTCATAATGAATTCCCAGGGTTCAATCCTTAGCGACACCCTGGTATTCGAATATTTGGAATGTGTAATGTACTAATGTGAAATTCAATCGTCACGACATTTCATTTATGCAAAAGTTTGATTGTTTGATATTACTTGTTTTAGTTAATCAAGGATTGCACTAAAATAGGGGAGGAATGTTGGATATTTTAGTGTAATTGGATTAACTTGTTTGACTAATTTTGTCATAATAAGACATCATTTAGGATTGGACGTGCGGAGTCCATACCTATTTGAATTTATTATGATGTTAGGGGCGAAGCCCCTAAAGGACGGGGGTCCGGGGGCAACGCCCCTGGGAGTGGGGTTCCAGGGGCGGCAGCCCTTGGTAGCAGGGTCCAAGGGGCGGTAGCCCCTGGCAGGGTCCAAGGGGCAGCGCCCCTGGCTAAAATTTTTTATTTCCATTAAGTTGCTATGTTAAAAATTCCTCAGAAAATCAAATTTTCGGAAATTGAGGGACTAAATTTGGCAACTTTGAAACCTGCCAAAAAGGCGGTTATGATGGCCCTAATCCCGTTTTTCATAGATATAACGTTTTCTTCTTGGTCATTCGGTTCTCTGGTTCATAAGATTTCAAACAAAAACCATACAAAACGTTCTCAATCTATGGATTGTATCCGATTGAATAATTCGGGAGAACCACCGAATTGATTCGATCTGAAAGTGTTTACACGCCTTTCAGAGATTCAAATATTATATCCGGTTGTGTTCGTTATTGTTATCCCCTACATTTCGTTTGGGCCTTGCTTTTGTGCTCCTTTGCTTGTGCTTTTGCCCGTGTCCCATGTTTTATTTACGCTCTGTTTGCATGTATAGCCTGCTTTCTTCTGCCTATTTATGCATGCTGGTTACCGACTTTTTGCTCTCTTTTCTTTTCTCTCTCACTCACACACCTGCTCTTGCTGGAGGTCTCGTTGGAAGCAGTCTCTCTACTCTCGGGTTTATCCTGGGGTAGGGGTAGGATCTGTCTACATTCTACCTCCCCCATACCCTGCCCCGACGGGATTGGGTTTGTTGTTGTTGTTGTACACTTGCACAAAACGATATGGGTTATTCACTAGAAATTTATCAGAAATTTTTAGTAGTGTTCTAAAAGGTGCTCGTTTTCTTCCAATTACTAGATGCGTCCAACTTACATTCTATAGATTGGTTCACTACTTTGATGTAAGGCGTCGTCCAGGAATTCGTGCTCAAGTAAGTGGAGAACGATATGACCCCATGTTGTTGCAAAACCAGAAACCTTAAAGTTAAAAGCTAGTGCACATGCCATGAGATCATTTAATCGGGAGAAAGGAATATTTGAGGTGATAACTCAAAAAGGAAGAAATGTGCAAGTAGTTAATTGTGACTCAACAAAGAGAATTATCATGTATCGGGCTTCAGATAAGAACAATGAAGCTATGGAAACAAGTTAGGGGCAAAGTTAGGGGTGTTTTAGTTGTGGAAAAATTTCTTTAATTCTTTATTTTGATTCTTCTAGAGAAAAGAAGGGGGTTAATTTTATCTCCAAAGAAAGTTAAAATTTTAGAAAACGCGTTTAGATGATATTTTTTCTGAAAACGACAAATGGAAGGGATGTAGAAAAATGAAAGAAAAAAATATAGGATAGCATAAATAGGTCTTTTCAAAATTCTAGTTAAATTTTCAAAAATGAGATTCACATTCATTTAGAAAATTTTCTCAAAAATTTGAGGCTAAACGTGTTTTCAGTATTTAATGATGAATTTCTAGGAAAAATAGGGTATTTCTGTATTATCATTGATGCTCTGATTAATTTATGCCATGATGGATGCACACACATTTTATAATAAATATGTGCAAATATTATAGAGGAGCTTGAAATACCAGTGTCCTCTCCGTTGGTGGGAAATGGAAGCATATTAACCATTCTAAAGAGTATCGTTCTGCCTGCAGGTTGCATTGAATTATTGAATTTCTCTTGCAAGCTCAGTAGAGACTCAAGACTGGACAAAACCTCAGCCATGGTAGAACGCTTCTTCGGACTGCTGTGCAAGCATCTCTCTGCAATTCGAACGAACTCCTTCGAACATTTTGGGGATACCTGACCCCTTATATCAAAATCTATTATATTCTTTAAACTGCCTTTTTTAATAGATTCTTGAGCCCAATTTGCCAAATTCAATGCTTCACCATTAATATTAAATATTGCACGCTTACGACAGAGCACTTCTAACAATACCACTCCAAAAGCATACACATCAGACTTCCTTGTTAGATTTCCAGTTGCGTAATAATCAGGATCAAAATACCCAAAAGTGCCTTTCACAAGTGTGTTGACGTAAGTCATAGGCTGATTTGTGGGGCCTATCTTGGACAACCCGAAATCTGAAATTTTCGATGCCCAGGATTCCTGTAACAAAATATTTGAGGTCTTGACATCACGATGAATGACCCCAAAATCAATCCCTGTACCAGTGTGAAGATAGTGCAACCCGCGACAAGCACATATACAGATTTTGAGTCGTTGAACCCAAGAAAGTTGCGTACCAAGTTTATGAAGATGATCTTCAAGTGTTCCATTGGGCATATATTCATATACTAGGATCATCTCTTTCTTATCATTACAATAACCAAATAAAGAGACAAGATTACAGTGCCGCAACTTTGAAAGCATCTCAACTTCAGCCCAAAACTCGGGTGCCCCCTGATTTGAGCTTGGATCCAACCGTTTAATCGCAGCAAGAACAGTTGCAGATCCATTAAAGATGGTACCTCTGTATACTTTTCCAAATCCACCCCTTCCAATTACTAATGATTCGTCAAAGTTTTCTGTTGCTAACAGAATATCAAAAAGTTTGAAGTGACAGCATTGTTGTGACAATTGAGAGGATGAGGAGGTGGATGGTTCAGGTTCCTTCCCATAGCCAGTAGCAGCCGGCATAGCTACAGTATTTTTGAAGTGGATAAAAGCAGAGATTAAAATGGGGAAAATGCTAAATGTTCCTACATTTTGTTCCAACAAAATGTCCTACTCACTCACTGGATGCTGGATGCTGACAAATGGCAGAACGGAATGAGTGGAAACAAACTATATAATATTGTTGTGTGTGAGGAGGATTCGTAGGAAGAAAAAGTAGAAGTTTGTAGCAAAGCTCTTAAAATGGGTGATGGATGTTGATGTTAAAGGATGATAGTCAACTTACAAAATTATAGTCTTTTCCATGAAAGAGAGATGGCCCCGCATGACCCTTCGTCCTATTGTTCCTTGCAAGAAGAAGAAATTCAGAAAATGAAATAGCGGACGGTATGAATAAGTTATGGTGTCCTTATATGGATTAATAAATAATGATCATGTATTATGTGTGGGTGGAGGAGACGACTTAGTCAAAGTCTATATGGATTAATAAATAATACGCCGTGTCTTTATGGAAATTTATGCAACACTGTCAAATCATTAAATAAATGCATGGTGGGTCTTTCTTGTTTGGCACTTAGGCTGCTCCCATCCGAGCATGCGTGAGAGCACATGGGAAGCAAAGGTGAAGCGTAAACATGGCTGGGAGGGTGATGGTGAGCAATTGGCAAGGAAGCAAGGTGCAAACGAAAAGTGAGAGACCATTTGGTTTGTAAGTGGGTTTATAATTAGGATTTGGATTTGTATTTAAATTTAGAATGTATGAGAGAAAAAATAATATTTAAAATATATATTAAATATTAAAATCCGTTTGTGGATTTTCATTTATTCAAAAGTGTCGTTTTCAACCTGGAACTTGAAAAGAAATATCGTCAAGAGTAAATTACACCATACATCCTTATGGTTTCGCCATAATAACATCATTCGTCCTTGTCACTAACAACCGAGGGACTTGTAATGTTATTAAGGTCAAACCATAGGGACGAGCGGTGTAATTAATAAGGACGAATGATGTTACAAAACTTCATTATAACTTTATAAGGATCGACCATGCAAAAATGGAAGTCGAGCATGGACTTGTGATGTTATTATGGCCAAACCACAGGAACGAATGGTGTAATTTACTCTATCGTCAATTTGGAAGATTTGAGTTTTTGTTGATAAGCTGAGAAATAGTAACCAAGTTGAGAAATAGGAAAATGGGTGGTTGGTTGGGACAATTAACCCCTCAAAATGATTAACTCTAGCAAGGGTTGAAATGGCTTTGGGCTAACCTGTAACACACTTTGACCAAATTTTCTATCACCCACTATGTCATATATGATGAAAAATGCTCACTTGACCCATGTAGTATTCATTGTATTGTTTTAATTATAGTTTACTGTTAAAAAAAAGGATTTTGGAGCTCAACAATCCAATTTTAAGCATTTTGTTTTCATCAACATGTTTGGAGAAGGGGTGTTTGGCATTGCAATTTAAAAGTTGTTGCTTATTATTGCGTAGCATATTATTTTGTTAGGTGATACTGAAAGTTATCAGAGTTTTAGTATCAAGTTTGGAGTAGCTCATCTTTATATGATTATTAAGCATGTCCATACAAGATTGTCTGCGCTTACCACTCACTACATGATTATGATTACTTCAATATAATATAATCACTTTTGTAACACAATGCCAAACACACCTTCATTGTTTATATGTTTTGCAAGACAATCCTAGAAGTTTATTATTATTATTATTATTATTATTATTGGAACTGGGAAAACACTTTGAATAAGCATGAACAATGACAAGTTTAATTTTAAGTACTATACTAAGGGGGTTGGCAATGCACCCCTCACCCCATCACCCTTCACTCACAAACAACCAATCCCCTTATGCCACATCACCCTCCCACTTTTCCCTTCACTCGCTCACATTTTGTTGGCGGCACACCCCTCACCCTTCACTCACTTCTTTTTTTTATTTTTTTTCTTTTTTCTTTTTTCTTTTTTAAATTCTATTAAAATTTATTAAAAACTAAAATTCATTAAAATTAAAATAAACATTACATAATTAACTGAGTGGTATATTGGTTCGGAGGTTTATGTTAATGCGTTTTTATACATTGCTAGTTGTGAGTTATCTACAACCAACCGAAGCACAACTTTCACTGAGAGCAAGAACCAAATAGAAATGTACATTTATATATATTTAAAAGAAAATACTTTAGTTTTACCAATGAAAAGTTACTACATAAAATAAAAAATAGTTAACTGTATAAAACTTTTTACATATGTGCTCCTACTCCTTTTGTTACTTTACTACATTAGCTACTCCTCCTATTTGTCTTATTATATAAAAAATGGTTTTAGCTTCTAAACTTCATCTTCTTCCTCTGCTACCTCCGACCACGTTCTCCGGCGTCTTGCAAAAGTATATATACACAAAAAATAAAAAGTATCCGTTGGTCCCTTTAATGCACCCCAACGTTCCAATTTACAACTTTGCAACGGCTAGTTTCAATCGGTAAGGTTTACCGTGTTTCATCTCCACCGTGTGGTAAGGAGGCACCGGCGGCGGTGTTCCCGTGCGGTGGGGCTACCGTGCCGTGCCTCCCCGCATGTGTTGCCAAGGCCCTAACAATGATAATGGCATCGTATTGTTTGAATCTCTAATATTCACAACGGCTTGAATACTTTCAAATGATATAGATAAAAAGCTGGTTGATAATGAGGATAAGCATGATGAGTGGGTATATATTACGAATATCATTGAAGCCTACATATGGTGGATTGGTGGGAGACTTGATAGTATATGTGCAAAACCTAGAATGGTAATCAGCCTTATGGACAACAAGATGCCATTCAAATTGAATCAGAGACAGTCTCTAACTCTATTCAAGTTTGTTTTCCTACGACGATTAATAAAATGCAAGTTCAAATACTGTCGCAAGTTGGCCTATTTCTACAAAAGCCAGTATTCACGCACAAACAACTATATGTGTTGTTTCTATATGAAAGTATACCATTCTACAAATTGTAAAATGATACATTTCGCTTGTTGAGTTTTTCTTATATGAGTTGTTTCTATATGATACATTTCCATTTAATATTTGATGAACTGCAAATTTACATAGAAAAATAATTAAAAGACAAGTTGTTTACTTAAATCATCTATCTTAATATTCAAACAAGTCGAAATTGTATCTTTCATTAGGTTAGTAAGTTCAACAGTCCTTACTCTATCCATAATCAAAACTTAGAAAACTATTTTAAATTACTACGAGTCTACGACCAAAGAAATCTGAATTAGGTGGATTTCATGATGTAGTTTTTCTTTCTTTCAAACAGTCATGATCGACGAATGAACATAATCTACCTCCTATACTAGTTATAATGTCCGCGCACGCACGGGGTTTTTTCTAAATTTTTGAATATATTTTTATCTGTTAAAAAAAGGTAGTTTAATTTGCGTTTTTTTTAATGATGTGTACTTATAATTTGTGTCAAAAAAAAAAAAAAAAAAAAAAAATATATATATATATATATATATATATATATATATATATATATATATATATATATATATATATATATATATATATATATATTTATTTATTTTTAAATTATGGTTACCATGTTTAGATGTGTACTTATAATTTGTGCTTTACACTATACATGTTACTAATATTCAACTAAATTTATAGCTATAAAATTCTCATAAAATTTCCAAAACAAAAAAAATAATAAAGAACCACAATCAGGAACGTTGAGCCTTGTCAAATGTTCAAATATGACATCCCCGTCAAAGTTTAAAACAAAGGAAGCATGCTCTTACAAGTAATTCTACTATCTTTTTTCAAGATCCGAATGTGTATTGAAATGTTGTGTTTTCTTGGCCTTTAGAAAGAGAGTGACACTAAATCAACTCGAGAATATTGATCACTTCTTCTCTATGTGGAAAATTTACTGACATATTAGGCATTGATCACCATCTTCCCATCTTTCGATTTCAATCAGCTGCAAACACAGAGCTCAAATTTGGAACCTGCACACAGCTCTCATAAGGAGTACTTATTTAAGAACTTTTTGTCATTATCAAACAATATAGTTAAACATACAAAAGTTTGCTGGAAGCTGGAGTACGACTTTCAATGACACATTCGATTGAATACATACTGGTACTAACCACAAATTAAAACCAATCCTCTTTAACCATACAAAAAAGTTACACTTGATACCCATTTTTTGACATCTGGTATATTTTTACTCTTTCAATACACAAAATATATAACAGATTTTGTCATAACTTTAACAATATTATAACACGAAATATATAACAGATTTTATCATAACTTTAACAATATTAGAGTAGTTACCATTGAGCCGGAATGCAACTTGGGAGGCTCCTGCTCTAAATTCAGCGTACTTGGCCACCACATTTAACACATATTTACTTCTTCAAAGTCTCTCTCAATGCCATATTCTCAATTCTTGAAGAGGTTAGAAGTGTGTGATTCTGATATGTTTTAGGTGTTCGTAAATTTTGTGTAAACAAAATTAGGAATATACATATAGTACTTTAGTACTACTAAATTAGTTAAAGGATGAAATGTAGGATTAGATCCTCCTTACTAAATGCAACAACCTAAAGAAATCGTAAGTTAAGAGTAAATATAACGAACCTTAAGATCTAATTTCCCACCCCTTGAATAAGTTCTTCATCTAATATATTTAAAACACTCCCAACCTAACATAAAGTAAAAGTTGAAGATTTTAGTATTAATCATAGAGCATCATCGATCTTTAACATGTACTCCTATATAGAAAGCTAGTCTACTCATTATCCCAACTTGTTAAGGTCTCTCGTAGGTATATATACAGAGATGGTGGAAATTTCCGACTTACCGAGATAGCGGTGTAGAACATCTACTTCACCACCATCATGCATATTGAATAATTTTTTAACATATTTTTTATAAGCTTCTCCAAACACCCCCACAAGAGGCATATAAAATACCAATATCAATTGGTGCAAAGAATGATTTAAAAAATTTAATTATAAGATTACCATTTAAAGCATCTTCTCATCTCATAGTTAAATTATTTAAAAGTTTTACCAATGGGCTTGTTGTTAATCTAATGTGTGTGTGTTCACATTTCTGCACCTTTATTTTATTTTATTTTTCACTACTAAGTGTCACACACATGCCATAACTCTTAAGATATGTTTGAAAGATTTACCTTTTAAAGATACTAAATGCAACATGTAGAGAATGATAAAACACTCTTGTATATCTTGATTACATTACAGGGGATACACGACTATATTTATACAGGATATTAGCTTTGGGCCTAAGCTATCTAATAACCCTAATGGGCTGGGCTGTAATACACAAATGGGTTTACTAACTCTAACATTCCCCCTCAAGCTGGAGCATATATATTCATCATGCCCAGCTTGTTACAAATGAATTTAACTTGACTATCACATCTGCTAATTGACTCTCTGTTCGAACATGAGGAGTTGTAATCGTCCCATCTTCTAGCTTCTCGCGAGTAAAGTGACAATCAACTTCTATATGCTTGGTTCTCTCATGAAACATCAGATTGTTTGCAATGCAAATAGCAGCTTGGTTGTCACACCACATCACCGTTGGGTTAGATTGAGGAAACCCAATCTCACCAAGTAAATTACGCATCCACACAATTTCACATGTAGTTTGGGCCATAGCTCTATATTCGGCTTCTAAACTTGACTTTGACACAACGTTCTGCTTCTTACTCCTCCAAGAGACAAGATTGCCACCAACAAACACACAATACCCAGTTGTAGATCTCGAGCTATTAGGACATCCTGCGTAATCAGCATCCGTGAACCCTTCAATTGTTTGATGACCATGATTGGCATATAAAATACCTTGTCCTGCTGTACCTTTTAAATACCGCAAAATCTGAATAACCGCATTGAATGCGAAGTTCTAGGAGCTGACATAAACTGACATACAACACTTACAGGAAAGGCAATATCAGGACGCGTTATAGTGAGATAGTTTAGCTTCCCAACTATCCGCCTATACTTCTCTGGCCTCTCTAGCAACTTTCCATCCTCAGTTCTTAACTTTAGTTTTGGTATCATAGGCTCACTGCAAGTTCTTGCCTCAATTTGTCCAGCATCATCTAATAAGTCTAGACAATACTTTCTTTGAGAGAGAAAAATACCCTTACTGTTGCGTGAGACCTCAATTCCCAAAAAGTATTTCAATGATCCTAGATCCTTCGTCTGAAAGCAAGTTCCAAGAAATGATTTTAATTTCTCAATTCCAATTTTATCATTGCCCGTAACCACTATATCATCCACATAAACTACAAGTAAGATGCAACCAACATCAGATGATCTATAAAACACAGAATGATCATAGGCACTTCTTTGTAAACCAAACTTAATCAACGCATTGCTGAATTTTCCAAACCATGCACGAGGAGACTGTTTTAAGCCATACGAAGCCTTCTTCAGTCTACACACTCTCCTAGATTCCCCTGAGCAACAAACCCCGGAGGTTGCTTCATATAGACTTCCTCTTGTAAATCACCATGTAGGAAGGCATTTTTAACATCAAGTTGATGAAGTGCCCAATTATAATTGGCAGCCAAGGAAATTAACAATCTAACCGATGATAATTTGGCAACAGGTGAAAAAGTTTACTCGTAATCAACTCCATACGTTTGGGCATAACCTTTTGCTACTAGGAGTGCCTTTAATCGAGCAACAGAACCATCAGGATTCATTTTAACCGTAAACACCCATTTACACCCAATTGCCCTCTTTTCAGTAGGTAAATCTACCAATTCCCAAGTTCCATTATGCTCGAGAGCATTCATTTCCTCAATCATAGCAGCACGCCATCCAGGATGAGCGAGTGCTTCACCAACAGTATTCGGAATTGACATAGAGTCTAAATTTGCGACAAAGGAACGAGAGGAAGTAGACAACTTATCATAAGAAACAAATGAAGCGATAGGGTAGGTGCAACTACGTTTACCTTTCCGAAGAGCAATAGGTAAATCTAAATCAGCTTCAGTAGGTGTAGTAGGTGTATCATCTGGTGCATGACTAGGTGCACCACTAGGAGGATCATCACTAGGTGCACCACTAATAGGATCTGCCAACGAAGAAGGTGGTACAGGAGTGGAGTCTGATGTAGGGCGATTTCGTCGACGGTATACTTTATCAAACCGAGGAGCCTCATTAACTGAAGGGACAGATGTATCACTAGGAACTTGTAAGCGATAGACTAACATATCATCATATTCCTCGTGATTATGAGAGTTGGACACAGGATAAAATGGTAAGTCTTCATAAAAGGTGACATCTCGAGAGACAACATATCGATTAAGTGTTGGAGAGAAACAATTATAGCCCTTTTGAAGATGAGAGTATCCAAGAAAGACACATTTAAGAGACTTTGGGTCCAACTTTGTCAGACGTGGTCTAGTGTCCCGAAGAAAACACGTACTCCCAAAGATCTTAGGTTCAACATGAAACACAGATTTACTAGGAAAAAGAATAGAATATGGAATATCACCATTCAATACAACATAAGGCATGCGATTAATGAGAAAACATGCCGTGGAGATAGCATCAACCCAAAATGGTTTAGGAACTGTCATCTGAAATAGATGTGCCCTAGCAACTTCTAAAAGATGACGATTCTTGCGTTCGGCAACCCCATTTTGAGCAGGTGTATCAACACAAGAGGATTCATGTAGAATGCCATGTTGAAGCATATATGACCGAAATGTTTCTGAAATATACTCTTTAGCATTATCACTACGTAATGTCTGAACTATGACATTAAACTGTGTTTTTATTTCAGTAATAAAGGAACAAAAATGTGTGAATACTTCAAAACGATTTTTCATCAAATAAAGCCAAGTAACACGAGAATAATCATCAAAAAATGTAACAAAGTACTTAAAACCGCATTTAGATGTAACTGAACACGGGCCCCAAACATCAGAATGAACCAACTCAAATGGGGACGTAGCCCGCTTATTGACTCTAGGACTTAAATGAACACGTTGATGTTTGGCAAATTCACATGACTCACAATTTAAAGACGATAAATGAGAAAACTCTAGACATAACTTCTTTAGACTCTGAAGAGAAGGATGGCCTAATCGACGATGCATATCAATAGGGGATGAGCGGGAGCAAGCTAAGGAACGTGGTGGTGGTTTGGTTTCAAGTATGTATAGGCCATCAGACTCCCATCCTTTACCAATAATCTTCTTGGTCACCAGATCCTGGAAATAACAATAATTGGGAAAGAATGAGATACTGCAATTTGAACCACGTGTAATTTTACTGACAGATAACAGGTTAAACTGAAAATTTGGCAAATACAGAACTGAAGATAATGATATGGATGGGGTAAGTTTAGCGGTGCCAGAACCGAGTACTCGAGTTGTAGTCCCATCGGCAATTGTGACATGAGAAGAGGGGGTATGAGTACTAAAATTAGAAAGTAGCTGACGATTACCTGTCATGTTGTCTGAACCACTAGAATCAATGATCCATCTGGTGGAAGAAGATAAAAGACAGTTACTAGTATTACCTATCTCGGCAGTAGAATTCACAGATCCCTTAAGACGAGCATACTCCTCAGCCGAAATAGTAACAGTATTATCAGACGCGAAAGAAGCAATATTTGCAGTGGAACCTTTCTTCTTGGCCAAGAGTTTCTTGCAAGTATGTGTAGTATGCCCGATCTCATGACAGTAGTAGCATTCAATATTATCGGAACTCGTACCCCTTGAATCAACAACTCGATCATTATGACCACCTCGTGAACCAACTCGAGAACCACCTCTACATCCACCTCGAGAACCACCACGACTAATAAGAGCACTATTAGGAGCTGAAACATGAGAAGGTTCAACTGTCTCATTGCGAAGAACACGAGCAAATGTATCTTGAAGAGATGGAATGTCAGACTCATTCAAGAACTGAAATCTTAAAGAATCAAATTCTGGTCGAAGGCCGGTCAAGAAACTCATTACAGCTATTTGTTCCCTTTACTTCTGCATTTTCTTCACATCAGCACTAATAGGAAGAAGAGTATTCAACTCCTCATACATTCTCTTAAATCCCATAACATAAGCAGTAAGTGATTGGTCTTGTTGCTCTCCACAGTGAAAGGCCTTGCATACACTGTAAATTCGAGATATGTTCTTTTGTCCAGAATACAAGAAATCCAAATACTCAATCAATTCCTTTACATACTCACAATGATTAATTAAGGGAATAACAGATGATTCAATAGAGTTTCTTATCTGTAAAAACAACCGAGCATCATTTTGAAGCCATTGATCCTTAGTACCATCTGTGGGAGGATCATCTTCAAGATGAGAGGCCTTTCCAATGCTACGTAAATAAATACGAACAGTTTTGCTCCATTCAAAGAAGTTGGAGCCATCAAGTTTATTATCAGTAATTCGTGTTACCACTGGAAGTACATCAACAGTAAACCCACTACCAGACGTAGTATCATCATTCTTAGAACTTCCAGACATATTTAAATCACAAAACCAAAATGACCAGAATCAATAAACAGAAAACTAAAGAAGTAATAGTAACCAGATCTCACTTGGTTTATGATCGGAAGTATGTAACCGGACACACAGGAGAAGTAGGTGAGATACAAAACAGCCCTAATCTTCTGCCTCTAATTGTTTGTTGAATGAACTCCCTTGGTTCAAACACAAACGAACCCTAATTTTCTGACTTCTGATAACCTAGCTGTGATACCATGTAGAGAATGATAAAACACTCTTGTATATCTTGATTACATTACAGGGGATACACGACTATATTTATACAGGATATTAGCTTTGGGCCTAAGCTATCTAATAACCCTAATGGGCTGGGCTGTAATACACAAATGGGTTTACTAACTCTAACACAACATAAATAGTTTCGATCTTCACGTTCAGTCTCTTATATTAGATAGGTAGCTATTCCAAGCTTTGTCCACAGCATTTCCTCCACCATTGCCATTAGTCTTATTAGATTTTCTCATATTACCAATCCCGACCGCCCACAACTCTGCAACTTGCAACCTTTGCGTAAACCACCAATCCTCTGGATATTCACAGAAAGTTGAACCATCATTTGGACCAAGACTATTACTATTATTAAATAAACTACCAATTGAACTTAAAAAAACCCCTTACAGTAGGTGGTGTTGAACCACTTCAAAAGCATTTCAATCTTCGGCCGACTTCCTCAAGAACCTTGGTCCGAGCTTGACTTGTTTTTGCTTCGCCTTTTATCCAAGACCTGTGCAACAATGAGTACCATGGGCAATTTTTTTATGGGTCAGTAACGGTTGTCCAAAATACATATTTGATTATATTGACCTTACACAAATGCAAATTTTAACATTTTAGGACATGCCAACGACGAATACATTATCACAGTTACACAACCAACATATTATCACATAAAAGTATAAAACAAAACATTAAGTTATCACCCAACCAACAATTTCTAAGCCCAAATCAAATGTATAAACTTATAATCACCACCCCTAATTGAATCCTTGGACTAAACTTAATTATCTATTGCTTTAGAAACAATCAAATCAGTTGAGGAACAATAGCAAAATCTGAAACATTAAATCATTAGAAAAAATAACCATAACTCGAATGAGTATTTACTAAAAATTAAAACTTCAGCATATTACATTGTGCCCATTTAAGACAAACAAAAAACACTACATGTGAACGACACATCACTTCTTAACTCCATCACTTATTTTTATTCGGGTTGGGTTTACCCGATTAACAACCTTTTTATTTTGCAATAACAATGGCTATTAAAAACAGTCCCAAGCACCCTTGTTTTCAGCTATTTTAACATGTTTACGATCTTCGCTAAGTTTTGTTAACGACAAAATGTAAACTTTAGATTTTAAGCAAAACATAATCTTAGTTTTTAAGACTTGCATAAACTAGACTTTTGCTACATTTTACATTTCATAAAACACAACACAAGTTTATTTCTTAAATTAGAAATAGTCACATCACATTTATGGCAAGTTTTGTCATTATGCATTTATGGAAAGAAATGTGTTTGACTAACTTTGTTGTTGCTTACAAGTTTCATGTTTGACTTGATTTAAGTGATGTGACATTGTTTGGTTGCTAGGATTTATGAGACAAGACATTGTTTGGTTTGAAGAGTTATTGCAAAAACCTACTGCAGACCCGGCGGTACCCTGGGGGTACACGGGCGGAACCCATCTGAGGGTTCCGCCTGATCCGCCAAGCATGCAGAATGTTGTGCTATAAATACCAAGCCATAACTTGTTTTTTGGCTAACCTCTTGAGATCATATTTTACACACACACTCATCTTTTCTTCTAACCTCTTAACATTGTTAATGTGAAGTTTCTCTTTGTAGCAAAGAAGCTCACAAGGTCGTGAAAAGTTACAAGTTTCCAACACAACGTTGCAAGACTTGGTAGCTTAGCATTGTGTAAACTCGTGTTGTTTACACTTCATTTGTTTGTGTATATTCTGTAGTGAGTGGTTAGTATTTTAGTCCTCAAAATACAAAGAGTGTTGGGAGTTGTTGTACCCTAGTAAAAGAACTAACGGGAGTGGTTGTGCCCTTGTAAAAGAACTCGACATTTAGCTTTGTGTCAGTAAAAGTATAAGCAACGTGTAAGGTTTTCTCCGCCGGTGAAAGGAGCTTGTTGACTAGTGAAAGAAACTCTCGAGTTGGATACTCGGGGCGTGGACGTAGGGCAAGGAAAAGAGTCCTTGTAGCCGAACCATGATAAATACTCGTGTTGTGGTTTGATCGTTTCTTTCACTTACTTACTTGTTATATATTGTGTTTGTGCATATATCTTTGATCAAACGGAAAGTTTCAAAGCTAACTTAACAAGTTAAAAAGATTTTAAATGGTAAACTATTTAACCCCCCTTCTAGTTTTCCACAATTGGCATCAAGAGCTACGTTACTCAAGCTTTTAAAATATATTGTGTTTTAAAACTTGAAACGATCCATGGATTTTGAAAATTACAAAGAAGGGCAATCTATGCAAAGACCACCACTCTTTGAAGCAGATGGTTTTATATATTGGAAAAACCGTTTTGAAACTTACGTGAAATCTAAAGATATAGATTTGTGGTATATAATTATTGATAGTGATAACGTAGTTACTAACATCAAAGATGATGATCAAAAGAAATTAATAGGTAAAAATAATGAAGCTAAAATGATGCTTTATAATGCTTTGCCTAAGAAAGAATATGAAAGAGTCTTTTTGTGTAAAACCACCAAAGATATTTGGCAATCTTTAATTGTCACTCATTAAGGAAACTCACAAGTTAAAGATAACAAAATTGATCTTCTTGTTCAACAATATGAACAATTTGTTATTTCCGAAGATGAAATTATTGATAATGCTTTTGCTAGATTTAATACCATTATTACTTCACTTAAAGCACTTGACGAGTCTTTTTGTAGTAAGAACTTTGTCAGGAAATTTCTTAGAGCACTCCATCCGAAGTGGAGAGCAAAAGTGACGGCAATTGAAGAATCCAAAGATCTTTCAAGCATGTCACTTGATGAGCTAATCGGAAACCTCAAAGTTCACGAAATGGTAATGGAAAAAGATTCGGAACTAGTTAGAGGCAAGAAAGAAAAAGTTAAGTCCATTGCCTTGAAAGCTAGAGTCCAATCAAGTGATGATGAAGAATCTACTTCGGATAGTGATGATGAGGAATATGCTATGGCCGTGAGAGACTTCAAGAAGTTCTTTCGTAGGCGAGGAAAGTTTGTAAGGCAACCTAAAGATGACAAGAAAACCTTCCGGAAAGATCGTGATGATTGAAAAGGAAAAGTTGAAAGAAAATGTTATAGGTGTGGAGACACAAGTCATCTTGTAGGAGAATGTCCAAAACCACCCAAGAGCAAACCTCAACAAGCTTTTGTGGGTGGTGCTTGGAGTGACTATGAAGGAGATGATGATGAGCCAAAGAATGATGATATTGCTCTCATGGCTCACAACTCAAATGAGGTACTCTCCGACTCATCTTACTCCTCTATTGATGATGATACTTTACAAAATGAATATAACAAACTTTGTGAGTTAAGCTTAAAAATCATAAACAAAAATAAATTTTTGAAAACTAAAAAGGAGTTTTTAGAAAATGAAGTTTATGAGTTAAAAGAAAAAGCTAAGAGATTAGAAAAGGGTAAAGGTATTGACACATCATGCAAATCATGTGAAGAACTTAAACTTGAAGTTGAGAAACTTAAAATTACTCAAAATGATCTAATCAAACAAACCACAAAGTTCAAAAAGTTCGATAAGAGCATTTCGTGTGCGGATGAAATTATGAAACTTCAAAAGTCACCCTTTGATAAAACAGGTCTAGGGTTCAGGAAAGTAGAAACCGTTAAGGGTCAAACGAAACAAGAAAAGAATGCACATGAAACAAACAAAACTGTTACAGCAACCTGCGGATCAGACGGAACCCAAAATAGGGTTCCGCCCGTTGGTCCCGAAGGTTCCGCCAGGTCTGCTGCAGCAGTAACTCCATCCACTTCGGATCGTTCAAAATTTGTTAAAGTTATACAAAAATGGAACAAAACATGTGTTTAAAACTGAAGTAGGATTTAGTAAAAATGTATTTAGAGCTAAAACTACTCAACCAAGACCTAAGACTCCTATTCCCAAACGTCCCTTTCCAAAGAGCAACTTCAACGCTCGACCAAACTACCCACATGTGTGGAACCAAAACACTCCTAGACATTACCAAACTCAAAACCACATGCCATGGAACCCTTATGCTCTATTTTCATACTTGGAACAAATTAATGGCATGCTTAACCAAAATGGACCCATGAGAAATTGGGGACCAAATGTTTGAGTATTTTTCATAAAATAGGTGTGCCTCAAAGTTTGTTTGGAACCGGATGAATGGATTAAAAATAGCGGTTGTTCAAGGCACATGACGGGTAATAAAAGCTTCTTTTCAACATATCACAAATGTGATGGAGGTAATGTTACGTTTGGTAGTAATGCTAAGAGCAAAATCATCGAAAAAGGTACAATCTCTCATGACTCCCTTTCTATAGATGATGTTGCTCATGTTGATAACTTAGGATTTAATCTTCTTAGTATTAGTCAACTTTGTCGTAATAAGTATAATGTCCTTTTTAGTGAAAACGGTAGTAAAATTCTTAAAGATGGTATAATCGTAGCCAAAGGTGTCCTTAAGAACAACGTATACGTCATGAAGTTGGATTCAACATCTAGAGACAAACTTTGTCTTACCTCATTAGATGAATCTTCAACTTTATGGCATAGACGTTTAGGACACGCTAACATGAGACTAATTCAAAACCTCTCCTCCAAAGACTTAGTTCGAAACCTACCCAAGTTGAAATATGACCAACACTTTTGTGATGCTTGCAAAGTCGGTAAACAAGTCCATAGTAGCCATAAGGCTAAAAACATGGTGTCTACATCTAGGTGTCTAGAACTTTTGCATATGGATTTATTTGGTCCATCCGCTATACAAAGTTATGGAGGTAACTTCTATACTTTGGTCATAGTAGATGATTACTCACGTTATACTTGGACAAAGTTTTTGAAAAATAAAAATGAAGCTTTTGATAAATTTGAGATTCTAAGTAAGAAAATTCAAAATCAAGTAGGATCTAATATAGTGTCTATTAGAACGGATCACGGTCTTGAATTTGATAATGAATTTCAATTTGGAAACTTTTGTGATAAAAATGGAATTACTCATAACTTTTCGGCTCCACGTACTCCTCAATCTAATGGTGTAGTAGAACGTAAAAACCGGACATTACAAGAGATGAGTAGAACAATGCTTAATGAACAAACTATTCCACAAAAGTTTTGGTGTAATGCCGTTGACACATCAACGTACATTCTTAATCGAGTCCACCTCCCTCTAAGACATCACCTTTGGTAGATGATGACTTAGTTGAAAGCCAAGCAATTGAATGTCAAGAAATCTTAGGTAATGACAAGGAAGATGAACTATTAAACAAAGAACTTGTCAATGTCAAAGAATCTAAAAGTCATCCATTAGACGGTGTCATAGGCAACATTAACGAAAGAACACTTAGATCAAAAGTTCAAAATGAAAGCAACTACTTTTGTTTCGTGTCAACCATTGAACCGAAAAACATTAATGAAGCCATTAAAGATGAATCTTGGGTAATTGCAATGCAAGAAGAATTAAACCAATTTGTTAGGAATGATGTATGGACATTAGTTCCTCAACCAAAGAGTCAAACAATAATTGGAACGAAATGGGTCTTTCGTAATAAAATGGATGAAAATGGAATTGTGTCTAGAAACAAAGCTAGGCTAGTAGCACAAGGATATAATCAACAAGAAGGCATTGATTACGATGAAACTTTTGCTCCGGTAGCTAGGCTCGAGTCAATTAGAATATTACTTGCTTATGCGTGTGCACATAATTTTAAACTCTTTCAAATGGACGTCAAAAGTGCATTTCTAAATGGAGTCATTAATGAAGAAGTGTATGTTGCTCAACCACCGGGCTTCATCGATTTTGAAAAACCAAATCATGTTTACAAACTTAAAAAGGCTCTTTACGGACTTAAGCAAGCTCCAAAAGCATGGTATGATCGACTTAAAACATTCCTAGTTGACCATAAGTATACCATGGGCTTAGTTGATAATACTCTCTTCACTAAGAAGAAAGATTCACATATTATCATAGTCCAAATCTATGTTGATGACATTATATTCGGATCAACTTGTCAAGAACTATGTGTGGATTTCTCAAAAATCATGCATGACGAGTTTGAAATGAGTATGATGGGAGAACTCAATTTTTTCTTAGGACTCCAAATCAAACAACTAGAAGATGGTATCTTCTTTAACCAATCTAAATATATTAAGGACATGCTTAAGAAATTTGGACTAGAAGATTCGAAACCTATCAAAACTCCCACGTCCACGGAAACTAAACTCACCAAGGATGAGGAAAGTGAATCCATAGATAGCACTAAATATAGAGGTATGATTGGTAGTCTACTTTACCTAACGGCTAGTAGACCCGACATTATGTTTAGTGTTTGTCTATGTGCTCGTTTTCAAGAAGATCCTAAAACTACCCATCTCGAAGCTGTTAAAAGGATTTTTAGGTATATTAAGGGCACTACACATTTAGGTTTATGGTATCCCAAAGGAACGGGAATAGACACCATAGTGTATGCCGACTCGGATCATGCCGGTGACTATGTCGATAGAAAAAGCACAAGTGGTATTTGTACTTTTGTTGGACATTGTCTCACCTCATGGTTCTCTAAGAAGCAAACGGCTCTTGCTATCTCAACAACGGAAGCCGAGTACGTTTCGGCCGGAAAGGCATGTCAACAAGCTCTTTGGATGAAGCAAGCTCTTGTCGACTACGGAATTCAACTCAACGACATCACAATTCTTTGTGACAACAAAGGTGCCATTGATCTTAGCAAAAACCCTGTTCAACATGCTCGTACCAAACATATTGAAATCCGTCATCATTTCCTTCGTGCCAACGTCCAAAAAGGAAATATCTCAATTGAGAAAGTTTCTTCCGAAGATAACATAGCCGACATTCTCACAAAACCTCTTAAACGTGAACCTTTTAATCTTCTTAGGATAGGCATAGGACTCATGGAACCTACATTGTAGTTCTGGACATTAGACAAAAATCACAAAAATCACAAAAATCAAAACAAATCCAAAACCATTTTTCTCAGCAGGGTCGGCGGAACCCTCAGCCATAACGGACGGAACCCAACCCAGGGTTCCGCCGTGTCCGTCAACCTGCAGAATCATTTTCTTTGTTTATATTTAACCAAACACCCATTATCTCATACCACCACTTCAAGGCTGATACTATTCACTTCACCACTCATCCACACCTACGAATTCTTGGTCCTCCATTCATTTACATTGCAAATCAATCATCATTGTAAGTATTCTAAACATGATTACAATCCTGATCTGAGTCTAGGAATTCTATTTCTTGCACAAAAACAAAAACTTGGGGTTATGCATTAACTTAAGAAATTCATGCATGAGATTAGGTAATTAATAAAACTAATCATGTTTCCCATAGTTAGGAATTGCATCTTTAATTGGTATAAACATGTTTGCTAAAACACCCCATGTCAAATCCTTTCAAAAATTTCTCACAAGTAGGACAAATATTTTTTCGTCTCACATTGAGAATACAAAATCAAAACGTTATGTTTAAAACATCACTTGCATAATGTCTCTTGAATGCTAAAGGGAATACATAACCAATATGTATTTTCGGGTACATTCAAACGAAGCTACATTGAACTAGGAGCGTTTGGGTTATCTTTTGTTTTATAACAAAACTTGCATAAAACGATTTTGAAGCATCAAAATGAGTCAAGATAACCGCACCTCCACATTGTTTTCATATAGGCACACACTAGAACTTTCACATTATAATAGTGGTTTACGTAAACTAAAATGTGAAATTTTGTTGTTCTAGGAATCATCATGCCTCCTCTAACCCACTACGACCACAAGGACACCATTAAGTACCTACCAAAACACCACAAAACCAAAGGCCTTACCGCAAATCAAGTAAACGTTTTCAAAGCCCTAGAAAAACACTATGTCCATGAGGGTAGAACAATAGACCCATCTTTCCTAGAAGGCACAAACTTTACGCCGATTTTTGCCACAATAAACTTTGAGTGTCTTTTGAATATCGACGAGCCTATTTGTCCTAGGTTCATTCTAGAGTTCTATGCATCATGCGTCCTCTCAACGGATGATTATGGTCATATGTCTATCCACTTTAGGGTTAGCGGTCACCAATACTCCTTCACTCTTGAGGAGTTTGCTCAAATCCTAGGTGTTCCAAACCGTGGTACTTGCCTCTATTCTGACTTGCACTCCCTCTCAACTCTTGACAACCTCCAAGACCGTATCCATCCTTATGACACACCCCTTGTCTCAAAAGACATACTCCGTGACCACCTCTTTGTTAGGACCACCACCACTAGGAGAACCCGTTCGGGGAATGAGGTCGATAAGGACCCATATGGAATGGAAATGAACGAACTCAAACCAGAATTCAAGAAATGGGAGGAAGTCCTTAGAGCAAATGTCATTAGCACAATAGGGAACCGTGACCATATCAACCTTTGCCTTTGCTACATGCTCTACTCATTGTCCGTTAGGCAACCCTTCAACCTTGCCTACTACATGGCAAAGAGAATGGCCGACATTCCCGTGCATGGCACAATGGCTATGCCATATGGAATGCTCTTGACCCGTCTCTTTAGGTTCATCTCACCCATTCCACCAACTTCAAATGGTCTTCGTCTTGAATACACTCTCATTCCACACACCTTTGTTCCACTTAGTGATAAGAGAGTTTACAAAGCCCAAGGAAAACGTCCACATCCTCCTACCTCATCTTCATCTTCCTCAATGAGTGAAGATGACAATTTGCCAAACTCTAGGCTCCCACCTCTAGAATACCTTTCCCAACTTCCGGATATTCCAAATGAGTCGGAGGAGTTCAAGCAAACAAAGGGGATGTTCAAAAAACATCGGGAGATTCCTCGGGAAGATGAAGAAGAAGATGGACCGTCAATGAGTGCGGGTGTGTTAGGAGTGTTTGGCACAAGGTGCTATTGGAACTATTTGGTAGTTTAAACAATCTTTGTGATGTATTTGTGTGTTAGTACAATGTTTGATACACTTTGGAACATGTTTCAACTAACAATGTTGCAGGAAGACAACTTTTGGCGAGTTGTCAAATTTTCATGGTTATGGAATTTTCACTAAGTATGGTGAAATTCTTGACCTCAAGGTCAAACTCCTATGATATGTGTGTTTAGGTGTCTAATTTTTGCATTGCCTAACCAGAAATGAAGTATCTCTTTGAGTTTAGGAGTTCCTCCTCCTTTCTGCTAGCGTTGGCTCACGTTGCCACACAATCTAACGACAGCGAAACTGTCTCCTCTCCTAAGCTTCAGAACCCCCGCAATGTTTCCGACTTTCGCTTACCTTTAGAGCTTCCCGGGCTCTAGGCTCCACAACGTGCACTCTTCCATCTTCAGCACGCGGACTGTGAACTTTTTCAGGCCTGGCGGATTCGGCGGATCCCAAATTTGGGTTCCGCCAGTACAAATTCTGGGAAACCCAGAATTTGCCCAACGGACCAGACGGTACCTTCATTTGGGTTCCGCCTGTGTCATGTGAGGGTGCCGCCAGTAGCCTGCAGAATTTTTTGTTTTCTTTTTCGCCATTTCAACATTGAAACACCAAAATCCAATCCTTTTAGGTAGAAACCCATTACTTGCAATGTGTTTAGCATAATAGGATACTCCTTCTTCCATGAACTTAACCAAAACCAATTCCCGCCAAAATTCAAATTTAACCATAACAACCTCAAGGACCCCTCAAACATAAAGGAAGGAACCCTTCTAAGGGATCCTTGAAATCCCTGAGATTTATACTACCAAAAATCCACCAAAACCACTATGCATTTAGTGCAAAACTTGTCTTCTCACTTCACCATTTTCATTGGATTGACTTCCATGACATGACAACCCACAATTAAGTTTTCCAAATCATTAGGAACCACCATTTTTGTATGGACTAACATCAAATCCAAACACTCCTTCCCACAAATCTTCATCACTATAAATTAAACCATCCTAAACACTATCAAACCACACCTTCTTCATCAAAATTTCTGAAACTTTAAACCATTTTAACCATGACCAAGTCAACAAACACCTCTCAACCATCATGACCCATCCGGAGAACCGCCCGGATAAGTGTGAAACCACTATGGTGCAATCAATCCATCAACCTTAGCTCCTCATCATCGGAGGAATTCACATCTCCCATCAAAAATGAACATTTTTTGAACCTTGCATCTCCATCTCCATCACCCAAACAACCAAATGAGCACACTCCACCACCTACTAAATCACCTATTGACCCAACTCCACCAAGTGCTCCAACCCAACCATCAAAGACTCCATCACCATCACCATTACCAAAAATTGAACCTATGGAGCTTTTCAGGTCTCCTCCAACATCACCACACCCGTATGTCCAAGATTTAAATGATCTTCCACCAAGACATACCCAACCACCACCTTTTGCAAATCAATCACCAAGGTCAATTCTTGACCTTGATGAAGATCTTGAACTTACCCAACCACCACAACAAGTATACTAACCACCCAAACCGTTGTTATTTCACCCAATCTACCGTGAAATCCATGGTCCTCTTTATGGAGAACCGAATTTTGAACACCATGATCACCCAACTCCACCACCCTTTCAACCCCAAACCTTTGAGTCTTTCTTTCCCTCTTATGAGGAAATACAAAGCATGGTTGACAACCACCTTCATCAAGCAATGGAATTTCAAACCACTTTGCTTGACTCAATACCAAATCCATCCTCCACCCAAGAACCAAAAACCAACCAACCATCAAACCAAGAAACCAAAACCAACCCATTTCAACCCACTCATCCCCATGCTTGCTCAAATTGTGAGCAAATGGGTGAAACCATCAAAACATTGCTTAACCAATTCCAAAACGAAACCCGTTTTGCATTCCAACACGTCATAGAACGTTTGGATGCACTTTCCCACCCCAACAAATCCTAGACAACCTATGGAGGCCGTTTGCCCCAATCTAGGAATGTAGGATTTTAATTTTATTTTCTTGGTTATTTTTTAGCTTTTGTGTACATGTAGAAGAATAGTTCTCATTTCTTGTCTTTTGACTTTTATAGTCAAAATTTTACTTGGAATGAAATTTCTTTCTACTCACTTTTGTACATTGTTGGTTGATCATGTTTGTGTTGTGGTTGCAATGTGTGTGGTAACTACAAGCTTGATTATATATATCACCAACCAACCATTTTTTTGTAGGTCTCAAAATCCATGTTTCCCATATTGGTACTCCATTTAGGGGGAGTATCGATCAAGGGGGAGTATGGCCATTATTCCGCTTCGCTACTCTACCTTTTGTTTCGACAAAAAGGGGGAGAAATATATTAAACCTTCGATACTTGATAATGCTTTTCATCTCTTAAGTAAAACAAGGTTAATATAATTTTTTTTAAGTCTTGAAAACCAAGATTTTACGTGTTACTTAAAAACAAAGTTTATGTTTTGTCATCAACAAAAAGGGGGAGATTGTTAATACAAATATCACCTAAAAACGTTATTTATATTTTACGATCTTCGCTAAGTTTTGTTAACGACAAAATGTAAACTTTAGTTTTTAAGCAAAACATAATCTTAGTTTTTAAGACTTGCATAAACTAGACTTTTGCTGCATTTTACATTTCATAAATGTAACACCCCCAAAATTTGATACAGCGGAAGACTCAACAAGCTTTCGGGGTGCTACGGGGATTGGTATCCAACACAAGACAATATAGAACGAGATAAAGTAAACATAATAAAAACACAACCAAAACGGGGTTTTAACGTTTACATTTATCCCAACATCATTCAGAGTCAGGCCCAAAATAACATAACAGTAGGTCCAAAATTAATTATCAGAGTTTAGAAAAATAGATCCATAAACCGTGATCCTTGGCCGAGCCTTCCATTCCAAGCATCTATATCATCACTTAATTACCTGAGAAAACGTGCTAAAAGTCAGCTTTCGCTGGTGAGATCATATGTTTACATTCATCTAACAATATAGTGGACATATACGCAAAACGCTTGCTAGCTAGACTAAGGATTCGCTAAAAGCCTGCGGATACCCTCTGCTCCAACCTAACACACGGATACCCTCCGTTCCAACATAGATATTCGGGTAACCCCCGCAATACCAATAAATACTCGGATAACCTCCGAAGTATTAATAACCTATAGGTGCACACTACAGTATCTAAATAAGCCAACCTTGAATAGTACACACGAACCATGTGACTAAAGCTGACAATAACAAATAAGCCAACCTTGAATAGTACACATAAAATGTGACTAAAGCTGACAATACATCCTAGTCCATACGCATAGCAAGTTTTAAAAGAATATAAAAGCGATAATAGTCCACATAAAATAATTTGCACGTTTCTCACCCCAAGTATTGAAAACATAGTTCAAGAGTAAAAAGTGGGGCTATGACTCACCTCAAGTCCAGAAAATAGCAAGAAGAAGTCGGTAGAAATAAGATGTATAGTAACTCACGAAATAGCAACTACGGACTCGGCACGACCTAACAATATTAATTCGTTCAGAAATCATTTCCTCAAATTCAAAATATTCCCAAACCCGGACGAGAATCCGTTTTATTTCCGAAAATCCATTTCGTATTAGTTTGGTGTATTTGCGTTTGGTATCCATACGGGTGGTGGGTCGACACAAAACAAACCAAAAGGTCACACAAAGGATAATAAAATAAACTATGGATCTAATATTAGCCCAATATATCATTTAAATAAATCGCCGAAGTTTATCAAATCCGTCGATTTGATAATCCTCATATTTATTTACGTAACATACCGTTCCAAGATTACACCCCATCCTAAAGCACATAGCACATAAATACTATATGGTAGATATCATAGTTTAATAAATTCCTCATATACATCGTCAAATTGGCCAGATTTCCCGATATATATATTCGCAATTTATTACACTTTACATATACCACAACCTATGGGTGTCGTAGGATACGATGCCCATTAATATATTCATTTTATATAGCCAAATAACCCGATTTCACCCTACAGTTAAGTGGTTATTTAGTTATAGAAAACGTTTATATTAATCGTCATATATCCGTGACAACACGAAAGTCACAAATAAAACTTACCTGAACTCGAGTGACAACGACTCCGCATAACTCGATAAGTTTACTCGTTATATATATAAAATGACATTTTATTTAATGTTTATTAATTGTCGAGAGTTCCTCGTTTTATAACAATTTCTTTATAATAATAATACGTTCAATAATATTACGCCACTTTCGTAGCCTAATATATATCTAGTTGTATTATTTATAATATGACTCGTGATTATTATTATTATTAATATACGCGTTTATATAATTATATATCCGTTATTCACATTTATATATTCATATAAACGTTTATATTATCAATAACTATTATTACGAGTTTTATTATTTATGTTTTATTTGTAATAGTTATCGAGTCATACGAAATGGTCACATGTCCGAGTCATGACTCTCGGCTCATTGTCCAAGTCCAAAGTAATACGTAAATGTCATAAAAACAATACATCTCCGTCCAAATCAATCCCAATACACGTGCTACAACAATAGGGTCCGACTACGGCACCCGACTAACCTATCTCCGTCAATCTAAGTGACCGTCTCACAATCGGTCCCCACTTTACCATTCGTCAACAACTCCTCAAATATCACATTATTCCCATTGTCGAGACCACAAAGGGTCTCGACCCAACAAAAGCATTCGGCCGAATCCACAAAGGCCACAACAATACCAAGTCAACATGAACCAAAACAAGGAAAAATAAAAGTGTCAAAAGGGCTAATTCCGGGTTGGTTTACCAAGCCCAACCCGAGCCTTATGACTCACTTGAGTCTCGGCATACCACACGAGTCACTAAGACTCGGCAACCAAGACCAAGGGTCTCCAAAATAAGCTCAAATGAGCCTTACAAAACTGCCCCAAACAACCCTCTTGGGTCGCGACATCAACAATAACCATTCGGCCAAGAACATGACTCCATCGAGTCGAGTCAAACACCATAGCAACAAACATGAACTACCAAGGATCCAAGGTCAAATATCAAGAAAATAACGAGCCATGTGGCTCGTACCCACATCAAGCCGTGAGTCCAAGACTCACGGTTCACTCGACCCAACAAAATCTCACCATTACCCGGATACCAAACTAAATTTTAATATCAAAATCATAAATTTCCAACCATTTAATTCGATTCCCATAAAAACCTTCCGTGTAGCCACGGATTTAACACCATGTCGAGACACCCAAGGTACCAAAACGAGCTTACTCACCTTCTTGAACCTCCAAACTTACGGATCTAGTGAAAACAATAAAAACTCGACCGGATCTTTAAAGATTTCGTGGTGTTAAAGGATGTTTTAGGGCGCGTATTATATGTCAAAAGAAAGAGGATGAGATGAGGAGTAATATGGTGGTGTTGGTTTTGTGATGAGGGTGGCGGTGTGATGGTGGTGGCCGGCCAAAGGGTGCGGCGGCTAGGGTTTAGAGAATGGGGGAGAGAGATAATGAGAGAGAGATGTGGTGAGTGAGGGTGATGTTTGTGTGTTTATGTGAACCGGCCCAAGGACCAATTTTTGTAGTTTTATTATTATTATTTTTTTAATTTATAATAAGGATAATAATAATAATAGTAATAGTAATATTACTAATGGTGTGGAGCGGGTAAAGTGGGTAAATGTAAAACATGTGGCCCGAAACCCGAACTCATTTCAAAACTTTAATATCTCCCAAAAACATCTCATAATTACTCAAATATCATCGGACTCGTAAAACGAATTATAAATTTTTTCGTTAGGTTATCCTAGTGCCAGAGTCAACGTAGTACCAGTGAGAATTTAAAAATACATCACCGAGCATAATATCAAAATGAATTATGAAAATAATTCACGAATTCCATAACATCATAGAAACATAATTATCCATAAAATTGGTCTTACAAGTTCGTTGTGAAATAAAATTCCAAATAAAAATTATAAACGAACTTTAACGTAATGCGGGTTTTCAAAATAACTCCCTAAATTGCCGGTTGTCACATCCTCCCAGTCTCAGAAGAAACCCGTCCCGGGTTTCACTCGGAAAAATTCATCTACGAAGTGAAAAGCTTCGGATATCTCTTCCGGAACTCGTCCTCACGTTCCCACGTAAATTCTGGTCCATGTCGGGAATTCCAACGAACCTTGGCGAGCGGAATGCGACTTCGCTTGAGTCATTTAACTTCACGATCTAAAATCTCCATTGGCTCTTCCACGAAGTTCAATTTCTCATCAACACAAATATCCTTCATTGGAATGACAGGCATCTCATCGGAAAGACATTTCTTCAAATTACTAACGTGGAACACGTCGTGAACTTTACTCAGTTCATGTGGTAATTCCAACCTATAAGCCACAGGCCCAATTCTTTCTAAGATAAGAAATGGTCCAATGTAGCGTGGGTTGAGTTTACCACGTGTCCCGAAACGTATCACACCCTTCCAAGGCGAGACTTTCAGCATCACTTTGTCTCCAACCTGGAACTCTAAGGGTTTACGTCTCTGATCGGCGTAACTTTTCTGCCTATCTCTGGCTGCTTGCAACCGATCACGAATCCGAGCTACTTTCTCAGTAGTTTCCAAAATTAGCTCAGGGCCTGTGAGTTGGCTATCTCCAACTTCTGCCCAACCAATAGGCGAACGACACTTCTGCCATACAAAGCTTCGAATGGTGCAGCCTTAAGACTTGTGTGGTAACTATTATTATAGGAGAATTCCGCGAGGGGCAAGTACTTCTCCCAGCCTTTACCAAAGTATATGATGCATGCACGAAGCATATCCTCCAATGTCTGAATGGTCCTCTCACTTTGACCATCGGTTTGGGGATGATACGCAGTACTCATATCAAGTCTCGTCCCCAAAGTCGTTTCAAGTGATCGCCACAAAGCTGACGTAAAATGGCTATCGCGATCCGAAATAATAGATATCGGGACTCCATGACGCGAAATAATTTCCTTCACATATAACCTCGCAAGTTTATCTACACTATCATCTTCACTTATTGCTAGGAAATGAGCAGACTTTGTCAGACGATCCACTATTACCCAGATAGCGTCACAACCGCTAGCTGTCTTCGGTAATTTGGTAATGAAGTCCATAGTAATCCGCTCCCATTTCCAGACTGGAAGTTCTGGTTGCGTTAGTAATCCTGACGGTCTCTGGTGTTCGGCTTTAACCTTAGCACATGTCAAGCACTTACTAACATACGATGCTATATCTGCCTTCATATTTGGCCACCAATAGAACTTCTTAAGATCCTGGTACATCTTGTCGGACCCAGGATGAATAGAGTACCTTGACTTATGCGACTCATGCATAATCAACTCCCGAATTCCTCCATACAAAGGTACCCAAATCCGATCTCCAAAACATAACAATCCATCAGAACGCTTAACAAATCCTTTCTCATTCTCAGCCATCCCAAATATATTCTCGGCAGATCTGTTTTCTGCTTTCAACGCTTCCGTTTGAACTTCAAATATTTGAGACGGTAATGGCTATACGATAGTCATTCCCAATGACCTAACTCGTAACGGTGGTATTCTTTCCTTTCGACTAAGAGCATCAGCGACAACGTTTGCTTTACCAGGATGGTAGCGAATTTCACAATCATAATCGCTTAGCAACTCAATCCAACGTCGCTGTCTCATATTGAGCTCTTTTTGATTCAAGATGTGTTGTAGACTTTTATGGTCAGTAAATACAACACACTTGGTTCCGTACAAGTAATGTCTCCATATTCTTAAGGCGAAAACCACAGCACCTAACTCCAAATCATGGGTGGTGTAGTTTTTCTCATGCTTTTTGAGCTGTCGGGAAGCATAAGCTATCACCTTCTCTCGTTGCATTAACACGGCTCCCAATCCTTTATGTGAGGCGTCACAATAGACGACGAAATCCTCGTTACCTTCCGGTAACGCTAAGATAGGAGCACTACACAACATCTTCTTAAGCAATTGAAATGCTTCCTCTTCTTTATCTCCCCATTCATACGTAACACTCTTTTGAGTCAATTTGGTCAATGGTTTAGCTATCTTCGAAAATCCCTCAATGAATCTTCGGTAATAACCAGCTAAACCTAAAAATTGACGAACTTCGGTTGGGGTTGTAGGTGCAGCCCAATCTTTTATCGCCTCAATCTTAGCAGGATCCACATGGACTCCTTGTCTATCAATCACATGACCCAAAAATTGTACCGTCGGAATCCAGAACTCGCATTTCAAAAACTTGGCATAGAGTTTCTCCTTCCTGAGCAATTCTAAGATGAGTCTTAGATGCTCCTCATGCTCCTTCTCACTCTTTGAATAAATCAGAATGTCATCGATGAATACAATCACGAACTTATCTAAGTAAGGCTTACACACCTGATTCATGAGATCCATGAATATTGCTGGTGCGTTAGTCAACCCAAACGGCATCACCTGAAACTCGTAATGCCCGTAACGGGTTCTGAAAGCCATTTTCGGAATATCTTCCTCGCGAACTCGAAGTTGATGATATCCCGATCTCAAATCGATCTTCGAGTACACACTCGATCCTTGGAGTTGATCGAACAAGTCGTCGATCCTAGGTAACGGGTATCTATTCTTCACCGTTAACTTGTTCAACTCTCGGTAATCAATGAACATACGAAACGATCCATCCTTCTTCTTCACAAATAAGACTGGGGCTCCCCAAGGTGAAGAACTTGGTCTTATGAATCCTTTTTCGGCTAACTCCGCCAATTGTTTTGACAACTCTTCTAGCTCGGTAGGTGCAAGACGATAAGGTGCTCGTGCTACAGGTGCAGCACCAGGCATCAACTCAATCTGAAACTCCACTTGTCTAGTCGGCGGGATTCCCGGCAAATCATCGGGAAACACATCAGGAAAATCACGAACTATAGGTACATCTCCAATGCACCTTTCCTTTTTCTTTGTCCCTCCTTCTTCAGAAATTTGAGCTAAGAAAAGGTAACATCCCTTCTCCATTAGCTTTGGTAACTTAGTGCAAGAAATGACTGCTAATCGGGATGGGCTCCTAGAATCTTTTCGATCTCCTAATATATTTAGGATTTCCTTTCCGTATGGTACACGCACGATCTTCTCGTCGCAAAGTATGTGAGCACGATACTTCGACAACCAATCCATACCAATGATAACATCAAAACTTCCTAACGTGACGGGTAAAAGATCTATATTGAAAGGGTGGTTCAAGAAATTTAACGTGCAATCGCGAATGATAGTATTAATCCTTTCTATATTTCCATTTGCTAACTCAATATCATATCCAATTCCTAAGGCCATCGGGGGTTTCTCGAGTAAGGGTGCAAACGTAGTGGACACAAAACTCCTATCGGCACCAGTATCAAATAGTATGGAAGCATAACGATTATTGAGAAGGAACGTACCAGTAACGACGTTCGGATCTTCTCCTCTCTCGTTCCCGAGTGCATACACTCTTCCCAGAGTAGCTCCAGCTTCCACACGTTGGTCCCCGTTATCTTGTCGTCCACGGTTTCCTCCAGCTCCGCGGTTTCCATGATTGTACCCATTACCACCCGAGCCTTGATTTCCACGGTTCCACGATTCTCTACACTCATTCCTATAGTGTCCCTTCTTTCCACACCCATAACAAGTAACATCTGCCTTGTTTCTCATCTCAGGAGCAGCCTGAACCATAGCAAGAGGTCGAGCTCTACAGTCCCTAGCTGTGTGTCCTTTCTTTGAGCAGTTCTGGCATTTCACACTACACCATCCAGTATGATGCTGGTGGCAACGATCACACTTGGGTGCATCACCGTTCTGATTCTTCTTATCTCCATTCCCAATAGCATAAGCCTTAGCTTGTCTCTTGCTTTGGTGATCATTACCCTTAGAGTGACGGTCTCTTTTTCTCTTTCCATTCTTCTCCTTATCAGCTTCTTCTAATTCCAACGAATCCATAAGTTGTTGAGCAATTGTGATTGCCTCATGGATGTTTGCAGGCCTAGCATAAATCACATCATTACTCGTAGCTACAGGCAACCCATCAGTATACCTCTCGATCTTTTGAGTCTCGGTTTTCACCATATCTGGGCAAAGCAAGGCCAATTCCTGGTAACGACGATTGTAGGTCGTCATATCATTACCTTTCACCTTGTGGTTCCAAAACTCAATCTCTAGCTTCTTGACCTCATTCCTTGGGCAATAAGTCTAAATCAGCAAAGACTTAAATTGCTCCCAAGTCATGGCGTAAGCTACATCACTCCCAACTGAATTTCGGTAATTGTTCCACCAAGTTAAAGATTCATCCTTGAAAGTAAAAGAAGCAAACTTTACCTTCGCATTCTCCGCACAACCACTGACATTGAACACTGACTCAGTCTTCTCAATCCATCTGACGAAGTAAACCACTCCTTCGGTTCCACCAAACTCAATGGGTCCACAAATCTTGAACTCCTTGTATTGACATCCGTTAGCACGAACAGGTGGAAAAGTTCCAGCAGAATTGTTGGAATGATTTGACTCAGCTAGTAGTTCAGCAACTCTTTGTTCCACAAGTTGGTTGATCATTGCTTGATCCACAGTAGGTGCATTAAGTGGAACATGATCATTGTCTCCCTGAACATCAACATTTTGATTCCTGTTGTTGTGGTTAGTAGTGTCCAGGTTGTCAGGAGTAGGGGTCTCAACATTTCGAGTAGGTCGGCATCCTCGGCGACCAGGAGTAGTCACAGCAGGACCAGTTCTGGTAGCTCTAACAGGGTTTCGTCATGGTGCCATTGATTTGTAACATCATACAAGTTCATGAGTCTCCAATAAAACTTATCAATATGCTCAACAAAACAATTCAACGAAGCCAAGTCATGGAAAGAATAGCAACAATACACCATGAAACATCAATAAAACGGATAAGGACTCAATTTCCACAATACCCAAAATCATATAATACCATATACTAATAACCATAAACCATACAATAGCGATCTAACATCGTTCCAACTACTGGATAACACAAAATGTACTAATCGTTCCAAAAGAGACGAATACTGAACAAAATACATCAAAATATGATAACTAGCTTTTCTAACCGAACACTCCTCAGTTAAGAAAGCAACCAGACAACATAACCCAAGCAACTAGCCACGCTGCTGGCGGAGGCTCCTCAACTCCTGCCTCAAGCCATCAAGATCCCTCCATAACGATCCTAGCTCCACGCTATGGGTGTCTCGGTCTCTCTTGAGGTCAGCCATCTCCTTCTCTAGCTCGGCATTCCTTTGCCATAGCTTGCGGTCGGCCTCTCGAGCAGTAACGAATCCTCGTTGCAAACTATCGATATGCTCATGGACCTCCATCAAAACTCTCCTCATCTCAGTAGTTCTGCCCACAACGACAGTCATGTCAACTCTCAAATCCGCTAAAAACTCTCTAATAACTCTCTCAAGTCGATCAGATACACGTGCAACTCTCTCACCAAGCTCCGTAATCCAAGCCCATAACCTGCCAATCTCACCTAACTCTGCATGCTCAGCAGAAACCTCAGAAGATGCATCTGACCCATCGGGACTACCAGGGGGCAACTCAACCAAAAATGGATGATCAGGTGAATCAGGCTCAATCGGATGTACAGGTGAATCAGGTTCCTCAGCCTGAGCTGGTGGTACTAACACATCATCATCATCAGGCATCTCATCCTCCTGAGGGTCATCCTCCTCCTCAGGGTCATCATCATCACCCTGCTCAGCCTCCTGAGGGTCATCCTCCTCCTCAGGGTCATCAGCCTCATCCTCACCCTCGTACTCCTCCTCATCCTCATCGGAAGAGTACCTCGTCGTCTCCTAACAGGTGAACCATGTGGAGATGTGGTAGGTGATCTAGGACGACGACGCAATGATGTAGGTGGCGCCTCAGACAGAAGAGAGTGAGCATCAATCTGTAAAGGTGATGGAGTAGGGCGTACCGACATGCGTGCTATAGCTCGGTGGGCAAAGCGTGGGGCCACACGAGCCAAAGCCTGATGAAGAGTAAGCTGCCTCGATGTACCAAGGAGCCCTAGAGAAGATGAGGGTCCCTTCGTAGATGCAGCAGGTGGTGCTGAAGTAGAAGCTACCTGCGGTACAGTAGCTGAAAGCATGGCCATCTGGTAAGGGTCATCAGATGCCATAGTGAACTGTGCAGGTAAAACCGGTGCAGTAAGAATATCCTCGAAAACATCGGGCATATGGGATGCCATGGTCTGTGACAACGGCGTAGGGTAGGTGTAAGTGTTTCAAAACAACTAAATCACAACTCATAATACCATACC
Source organism: Artemisia argyi (assembly GCA_030686995.1). Taxonomy (NCBI): domain Eukaryota; kingdom Viridiplantae; phylum Streptophyta; class Magnoliopsida; order Asterales; family Asteraceae; genus Artemisia; species Artemisia argyi. The sequence goes on along the minus strand of CM060698.1, from coordinate 100,490,383 downwards.
AAAAATCCTCATTAAATAATTCAAACATATAATCTCAATAAAAAAGAGTTTCAAACACTGCATTACTAAAATGTTTATAAAACATATAGACCATATAATTCCTCAAAACGCCATCTTATTACTAGAATCCATAAACCTCAAATCATCTCAATAAATCCCAAATCTAACAATCATCTCAAATATCTCATAATACCTCAAATAATAGAAGATGCTTCGGGTTGGCGGGCTAGCGGGCGGTGGTCAAGGAACATTTTCTATAAAAATACGGTTATAGTTTAGGCGTTTATTTACCTAGTTCTCTATAACCTAGCTCTGATACCAATCTGTAACACCCCCAAAATTTGATACAGCGGAAGACTCAACAAGCTTTCGGGGTGCTACGGGGATTGGTATCCAACACAAGACAATATAGAACGAGATAAAGTAAACATAATAAAAACACAACCAAAACGGGGTTTTAACGTTTACATTTATCCCAACATCATTCAGAGTCAGGCCCAAAATAACATAACAGTAGGTCCAAAATTAATTATCAGAGTTTAGAAAAATAGATCCATAAACCGTGAGCCTTGGCCGAGCCTTCCATTCCAAGCATCCGTATCATCACTTAATTACCTGAGAAAACGTGCTAAAAGTCAGCTTTCGCTGGTGAGATCATAGGTTTACATTCATCTAACAATATAGTGGACATATACGCAAAACGCTTGCTAGCTAGACTAAGGATTCGCTAAAAGCCTGCGGATACCCTCCGCTCCAACCTAACACACGGATACCCTCCGTTCCAAAATAGATATTCGGGTAACCCCCGCAATACCAATAAATACTCGGATAACCTCCGAAGTATTAATAACCTATAGGTGCACACTACAGTATCTAAATAAGCCAACCTTGAATAGTACACACGAACCATGTGACTAAAGCTGACAATAACAAATAAGCCAACCTTGAATAGTACACATAAAATGTGACTAAAGCTGACAATACATCCTAGTCCATACGCATAGCAAGTTTTAAAAGAATATAAAAGCGATAATAGTCCACATAAAATAATTTGCACGTTTCTCACCCCAAGTATTGAAAACATAGTTCAAGAGTAAAAAGATGGGCTATGACTCACCTCAAGTCCAGAAAATAGCAAGAAGAAGTCGGTAGAAATAAGATGTATAGTAACTCACGAAACAGCAACTACGGACTCGGCACGACCTAACAATATTAATTCGTTCAGAAATCATTTCCTCTAATTCAAAATATTCCCAAACCCGAACGAGAATCCGTTTTATTTCCGAAAATCCATTTCGTATTAGTTTGGTGTATTTGCGTTTGGTATCCATACGGGTGGTGGGTCGACACAAAACAAACCAAAAGGTCACACAAAGGATAATAAAATAAACTATGGATCTAATATTAGCCCAATATATCATTTAAATAAATCGCCGAAGTTTATCAAATCCGTCGATTTGATAATCCTCATATTTATTTACGTAACATACCGTTCCAAGATTACACCCCATCCTAAAGCACATAGCACATAAATACTATATGGTAGATATCATAGTTTAATAAATTCCACATATACATCGTCAAATTGGCCAGATTTCCCGATATATATATTCGCAATTTATTACACTTTACATATACCACAACCTATGGGCGTCGTAGGATACGATGCCCATTAATACATTCATTTTATATAGCCAAATAACCCGATTTCACCCTACAGTTAAGTGGTTATTTAGTTATAGAAAACGTTTATATTAATCGTCATATATCCGTGACAACACGAAAGTCACAAATAAAACTTACCTGAACTCGAGTGACAACGACTCCGCATAACTCGATAAGTTTACTCGTTATATATATAAATGACATTTTATTTAATGTTTATTAATTGTCGAGAGTTCCTCGTTTTATAACAATTTCTTTATAATAATAATACGTTCAATAATATTACGCCACTTTCGTAGCCTAATATATATCTAGTTGTATTATTTATAATATGACTCGTGATTATTATTATTATTAATATACGCGTTTATATAATTATATATCCGTTATTCACATCTATATATTCATATAAACGTTTATATTATCAATAACTATTATTACGAGTTTTATTATTTATGTTTTATTTGTAATAGTTATCGAGTCATACGAAATGGTCACATGTCCGAGTCATGACTCTCGGCTCATTGTCCAAGTCCAAAGTAATACGTAAATGTCATAAAAACAATACATCTCCGTCCAAATCAATCCCAATACACGTGCTACAACAATAGGGTCCGACTACGGCACCCGACTAACCTATCTCCGTCAATCTAAGTGACCGTCTCACAATCGGTCCCCACTTTACCATTCGTCAACAACTCCTCAAATATCACATTATTCCCATTGTCGAGACCACAAAGGGTCTCGACCCAACAAAAGCATTCGGCCAAATCCACAAAGGCCACAACAATACCAAGTCAACATGAACCAAAACAAGGAAAAATAAAAGTGTCAAAAGGGCTAATTCCGGGTTGGTTTACCAAGCCCAACCCGAGCCTTATGACTCACTTGAGTCTCGGCATACCACACGAGTCACTAAGACTCGACAACTAAGACCAAGGATCTCCAAAATAAGCTCAAATGAGCCTTACAAAACTGCCCCAAACAACCCTCTTGGGTCGCGACATCAACAATAACCATTCAGCCAAGAACATGACTCCATCGAGTCGAGTCAAACACCATAGCAACAAACATGAACTACCAAGGATCCAAGGTCAAATATCAAGAAAATAACGAGCCATGTGGCTCGTACCCACATCAAGCCGTGAGTCCAAGACTCACGGTTCACTCGACCCAACAAAATCTCACCATTACCCGGATACCAAACTAAATTTTAATATCAAAATCATAAATTTCCAACCATTTAATTCGATTCCCATAAAAACCTTCCGTGTAGCCACGGATTTAACACCATGTCGAGACACCCAAGGTACCAAAACGAGCTTACTCACCTTCTTGAACCTCCAAACTTACGGATCTAGTGAAAACAATAAAAACTCGACCGGATCTTTAAAGATTTCGTGGTGTTAAAGGATGTTTTAGGGCGCGTATTATATGTCAAAAGAAAGAGGATGAGATGAGGAGTAACATGGTGGTGTTGGTTTTGTGATGAGGGTGGCGGTGTGATGGTGGTGGCCGGCCAAAGGGTGCGGCGGCTAGGGTTTAGAGAATGGGGGAGAGAGATAATGAGAGAGAGATGTGGTGAGTGAGGGTGATGTTTGTGTGTTTATGTGAACTGGCCCAAGGACCAATTTTTGTAGTTTTATTATTATTTTTGTTTTAATTTATAATAAGGATAATAATAATAATAGTAATAGTAATATTACTAATGGTGTGGAGCGGGTAAAGTGGGTAAATGTAAAACATGTGGCCCGAAACCCGAACTCATTTCAAAACTTTAATATCTCCCAAAAACATCTCATAATTACTCAAATATCATCGAACTCGTAAAACGAATTATAAAATTTTTCGTTAGGTTATCCTAGTGCCAGAGTCAACGTAGTACCAGTGAGAATTTAAGAATACATCACCGAGCATAATATCAAAATGAATTATGAAAATAATTCACGAATTCCATAACATCATAGAAACATAATTATCCATAAAATAGGTCTTACAAGTTCGTTGTGAAATAAAATTCCAAATAAAAATTATAAACGAACTTTAACGTAATGCGGGTTTTCAAAATAACTCCCTAAATTGCCAGTTGTCACAATAAAACACAACACAAGTTTATTTCTTAAATTAGAAATAGTCGCATCACATTTATGGCAAGTTTTGTCATTATGCATTTATGGAAAGAAATGTGTTTGACTAACTTTGTTGTTGCTTACAAGTTTCATGTTTGACTTGATTTAAATGATGTGACATTGTTTGGTTGCTAGGAGTTATGAGACAAGACCTTGTTTGGTTTGAAGAGTTATTGCAAAAACCTACTACAGACCCGGCGGTACCCTGGGGGTACACGGGCGGAACCCATCTGAGGGTTCCGCCTGATCCGCCAAGCATGCAGAATGTTGTGCTATAAATACCAAGCCATAACTTGTTTTTTGGCTAACCTCTTGAGATCGTATTTTACACACACACTCATCTTTTCTTCTAACCTCTTAACATTGTTAATGTGAAGTTTCTCTTTGTAGCAAAGAAGCTCACAAGGTCGTGAAAAGTTACAAGTTTCCAACACAACGTTGCAAGACTTGGTAGCTTAGCATTGTGTAAACTCGTGTTGTTTACACTTCATTTGTTTGTGTATATTCTGTAGTGAGTGGTTAGTATTTTAGTCCTCAAAATACAAAGAGTGTTGGGAGTTGTTGTACCCTAGTAAAAGAACTAACGGGAGTGGTTGTGCCCTTGTAAAAGAACTCGACATTTAGCTTTGTGTCGGTAAAAGTATAAGCGACGTGTAAGGTTTTCTCCGCCGGTGAAAGGAGCTTGTTGACTAGTGAAAGAAACTCTCAAGTTGGATACTCGGGGCGTGGACGTAGGGCAAGGAAAAAGAGTCCTTGTAGCCGAACCACGATAAATACTCGTGTTGTGGTTTGATCGTTTCTTTCATTTACTTACTTGTTATATATTGTGTTTGTGCATATATCTTTGATCAAACGGAAAGTTTCAAAGCTAACTTAACAAGTTAAAAAGATTTTAAATGGTAAACTATTCAACCCCCCTTCTAGTTTTCCACATAACAGTTCCAAACACCCACTAAAATCAGCAACTAAAAATAGTCCCAAACACCCCTGAATTGAGCTATCAAAACAGTTCCACCCTGAATTCAGCTATTAAAACAAGTCCCAAATACCTTGTATTATGTTATTACAACAGTCCCAAACACCAATGAATCTAACATGAGTTTTAGCTAACAAAAACCTCTACTCAAAGAAGTTTCATGCGACGCGCGAGGCTTTTGCATAATAAATTTCATTTAAACCTTGTTCGCTTCTAACTTTGTGGCCTAAAGGTGTTACCATTTTTTAAGTAAAGGAACCCTTAATACTTTAACCACAATATTTACACTCTAAAGATTGTGCATTAAGATATTTGATCAAGAAAAAAACTCATTTACCTTAATATTTTGCCACAACTACCAATTGAAATGATCAATTTTACTCTAGTAGTTCACCTGATCTTTCTGTTACCTCTTTATTAAATTATATTGACCATGTTTATCCTACTTCCCCACCAGTCTCGCATATAGCTCCACTTACAAACCAACATTTCCGTTATACAGGTTGTAAAAGAACTGACCTCAAGAATCAAGACATGATGCCATAATTTTTTCCATCTATTTTTCACTTATTTTTAATCTGCTCTTGACCGTTATGAAAGGATATCAAGGTATTACGAATGCATCTATGGACTGTGCCTCACGAAAGTTATAGTGATCTTACAGCCAAATGCAGAAGAAAGAAGAAAAAAAAAAAGATACTCTCACAGCATAAAAAAGAGTAGCTCTAAAACTGAAGACCAGAAAAATTATGATAGCCAAGTACATGTGGCATATCTATTATTCTATCAAGGTCAACATACTTATGAAGCATACTTTTCAGTTATACGCATGCAAGAAAGAAAAAAAAAATACCTACAAGAAGTCTGTCTTACACCTTATTCTTCATGGCGAATATCTCTCTTATCAGAGCTATAACTAAAGCCGGTCCCAGTAGGTTGGTCAACATATATTAAGTTTGACGCCTCCATTTGCACAACAACATTAAATGATATACAAAAAAAAAATGTACACTAGAAAACTAACATTGAATTCAACACTGATGTCACTTGAAAAATTCACAATCACCCAACATCCGCTAAATTATTTACAGATTTGTTTCTAACCACTTAAAAAATAAATCAAATAAATTCATTGTGGTTATAAATTATAAAGTTAAAGTATTTATTATAAGTTGTTATTTATAATGCCAACTGGCTGCATAAAACTTGACAATACATTATAAATTATACATTGTGATTATAGGACAAAGACCATTCTCCTTATATCAGTGTCTTTAAAATAATAATAATAATAATAATAATAATAATAATAATAAATCTCCTTATATCAGTCTCATCTGAACCTGTGCACTACCATATCAATTCAAGGTTCAACTTTGTAATATACTCTAATATAGGAACATGGATGGTTATGTGATTTAGGATGATTAGAGATGTAATTTCTAGTGAGATGTTAGAGAGAGAATGAGAAGAGAGGGGTGGGAGCCTTGTATGAGAAAACTTGTGAAAGGTTAGATTGCAAATGAAAGTCCAACCCTTTCCCATGGGTGGGAAAGGGTATATATAGTTACAATGAAAACGCCCCTTGAAACGAGCTGTAGAGCGGGCTGACAGTGGGTAAGAGACCCGACCCGACTCCACAAATACTAACTAATACTACTCTACATACTAACAATTATGATAATTACTACGAGCTACAATATGCTAAACTATTCTCGGGGTGACCGAGTCTTCATATGAATAATCGTATTCCTAACAATCTCCCCCTAAGGGAGGTCACCCCGGAAAATAAATGTTGAGTCATAGCATTCAAGTCTTTGATGACATCTTTGTAGCTCGTAGCCTTTAGATTCTTCGTTGTTGAGATCTTTGTGCTTTAAGTGGTAGACTCTAGATGACACCTTCAATGTGATGGATGATCTTTGGAAATAGCTTCGACTTCATCATCCGTATGAGTGTCTGAGGGTCATCTTTGTGTAGTAACATCTCCATGTGATATGAACCTCTTTGTGTTGGCATGCTCACACTTTTCAGGATCATGATCTTCTTCATCAGAGTTGAGGAAGCACGGTTGAAGCCCATTCAATGATCATGATATCTTTGAGTTATGAAGTTGAAGTGTGAGCATGTGTTGATGAATCAGCATCTTTTCAGCAATCAACTGCAACCGTTAGAAATTCCTACAAGTAGACAGTTAGCAACAAATCATCCGGTGCTTATAGGTTCGAAATTAGAGATTGTCAACAGCATAGTGTGAAGACTCCTTCTAACCCTTACCAAGACCATTCCCAATCGGCAAACCCTGAAAGGATTTACTCGAACTCCCTAAGTAGATCAACGATTGGGTGAGTCGCTGGAGATCACTCCACGACTGTAGACCGTTAGTAATTGTCGCGACCACTAAGCGTAATCCACAAGGAATTACCTAAGTGACCTGCTTTCAGGGCTGCTTGATGTTGACCCTGGCAGGAATTTCCATTTAATCACAGGGAGTTACTAAAGCAACATCCCTCATAAATGTTTTGGCAGATTGCTCAGATCTGCATAGGACTCATAAGTTTACCACTGGTGTCCTTAATGTTGAACAACCATGGTAGAAGTAGCATGTGTTCCTATGAGATCTTTTTATGCATCTCGAGGCTCTAGACTCAATAAGTGCATTTGGTTTTCCTATGCGGAGATTAGGGAGAGGTCTCCTGCTTCAATATCAACCATCTCTAAGAGATGTGTCGATAGATTACACTGGTTCCCCGTGAGAATGAAACAAGTTCTTTTAAGAGAACTTGAGTGGCTAGAAGGTTTAGTGCAGTGCGTCACTGGGTCCATGACGTCTTGTCTTCAATACTAATGTCGCCTTAGCAACAATTAGTAGATTATGAATTGAACCCGGTTTCTGCCCTAAGGTTGAATAATTGGAGGGCTATTTCTTTTCACCCTCTCATTTCATTTCTTTTTAATTCTTCAACCCCTTCTTTCTCCATTCTCACATTTCTCCTTTTTTTCATAATCATACCTACGGACTTTCTAATACTATCTATTTGGTATTGTCCATGGGTAGATCCCTCCGGCTCTGGCGGATCATAGGACGGTTTTCCTAACCTTAGCCACCTTATAACTCCATGACTATCCTAAGTTGCCATTTACCAAATCATTAAAAATTCTCTCAACGTGTTTATGATTGAGAAACACATTTTGTTAACACATTGAGAGTTTTGTCATTTTCAAATGCTCCCCCTTAACATATGCTCATATGTATTTATTTGAAAGTTTACACATGTTAGGAAGAGTTGCATTTTTTGAATTGATCTACCTTAAGTGATCATGACCGAGCATTCGAGACACGCTTACATCACTAGATAAACTAGCTTGAAGTTATTACCTGGCCCGATCAGGTTCACCCAAGGTTTCTCGAAACGGTACATTCTACTTGAACTAGTCCTCTTCGAGACACGCTTACATCACTGGTTGAACCAGCTTGAAGTTATTACCCGTCCAGGACTAGTCCTTTCGATTCAGGACATTTGTGTTTCGTCAATTCATGAGTCAAGACTGAGATGCACTCATATGAGATGCAAGGATCCTTTTACTCAAATCATTTTTCTCCCCCTCAATATGTGCATTGATATGCAAAAGAGTTTGGCACATAGAAAAGAGCAGATTTTTATTTTCGTGTTCAAAAACATCACTTTTGAATCAGTTTTTCATATTTAAATCGCATCTTCTCCCCCGATCAAAAATTTCAAATCAATTTGAGATTTGTGATCCCAAGTTGTCAATTGGGTGGTCGTTTGTCCAATTCCTAAGGTGTTCATGAGGTTGAGAGTAGGGAACTGAGGTAGCCGTGTTTGATTCATCTGAGGATGTAGCAAACGGCTCATTATCGGGTGGAGCGAAGGGATTCTCACCAAAAGAGTTATTTACAGCTGCAACTCGTTGTACAGATGAGGATTGACCATTAGATGTGGTGATTGAATGACTGATGGTGGGAGCTTCAGGATCCCATGATAACGAGGTGGATGGACCAGAATTATCAATTGGGACTTTAGCTACCCCAGCTGGTTGTGGAATGACATTGACTTCTGGAGCGTCCACATTTTGAGGTTCAAAGTATTCATCAAACATGGAGTCAAATAGCTTTTTCCAATCATCACTTGTAGGAGGTACGAAGGGAGTAGCAGGGGTGGAATTCTGTACAAGCCTGGAGCTTATAGGTCCAGGAGATAAGAGGTTAGGTACGGGTCCAGAACTTGATTGTCCAGGAACCAGTTGCTCTGTCAGCTCATCGAACATGACGTGGATTGTTTCCATTATGTCTCTGGTACGTTTGTTGTAGATTCGGTATCCCTTTCGTTCTGGAGCATAGCCAACAAAAAAACCAATGTCAGCCTTGGCCTTGAGTTTCCCCAGGTCTTCACTGTCATTTGTTGGATATCACAATGCACCAAATACACGAAGAAACGAAAGATCCGGTTTTCTGCCATGGACCAGTTCATATGGAGTCTTGCAGTGGAGAGGATGTATCAAGGATCTATTCTGTGTATAACATGCTGTCGCAATTGCCTCAGCCCAAAGAAACATATGGGCTTTGGAGAAGATGAGCATAGTTCTTGCAGCTTCAACTAATGTGCGGTTGCGTCTTTCAACAACTCCATTTTGTTGAGGAGTTCGTGGAATGCTCTATTGATGACTAATTCCGACACCTTCATAAAATTGAGTAAGTTGTTTGTTCACAAACTCCGTTCCATTATCAGTTCGAATGAATCTAACTGTTTTGTTGAGACGAACTTGCAACATTTTAATGAGTTTGATGATGGTTTCCGGAGTCTCGTCTTTTGATAGTAAAAACTTTACCCACGTGAATCGAGAGAAATCATCAACAATAACCAGCACATATTTCTTTCCATTGATACTTTGAATCCTCATTGGTCCACAGAGATCCATGTGGAGGGTGTGTAGGACTTCCATGATGGAGTTGACTGTCTTGGGTTTATGTGTGTGCTTTTTGCTTTTGCCCAATTGACATGCGGAACACAGATGGTCTTTTTCATACTTCAGTCGGGGCAAGCCTCGAACAAGATCTTTACGTGTGAGTTTGTTGATGGTACCGAAGTTCAAGTGGTTTAAACGACGATGCCACAACCATGATTTGTTCTTGGAAGCTTTAGAAAGCAAGCAAATTGGTGAGGACCGTAACATATCTTCGATAGAGATGGTATAAAGATTAGTGCCCCGACTCCCCTTGAGTAGATCAACCCCATCTAATTCTCTAACAAAACATGTGTGTTTTCTGAAAGCAACTTCAAGATCAGAGTCACAGAATTGACCAACAGAAAATAGATTGTGCCCAAGTCCTTCCACGTAGTAAACTCTGGATATCACACTGTCTCCAAAGACGTAGTCCCCATAACCCATTATAGATCCAAAATGGTCATTTCCAAATCTAACCATACCAATAAACTTTTCCACGAAATTCTTGAGCCGTGAGCGATCTCCAGTCATATGTTTTGAGCAGCCTGAGTCCAAATACCAAAGGACGATTTGTACGACCTGCATTTGAAACCAGACAATCGTGGATAACTGAAAAAGCTGGAGCCCCACAAACAGTTGGGGTCCGTTTGGTTAGCACACACAAATATTGGATTATCATATGTCACAGATATCTCACTGGAACTTTCACATTTTGATGCACTAGAATTGGGAGTGGTACTAAGTTCTTTTATTGGGAACAGTCTACCAGTAGGTCTCCACTTCTTAATAGGCACAACCTTGGAATTAGTGATCCTAGTCATTGGGTACTTTTTCCTTAGAGTGAATTTCCTTCCAGTAGGTCTCCATTGATAACCAACATTAGTGAACACTTTTCCTGTTTTACTCCATACTTGTTTTACCGGTTTAACACACGAGACATTCACAACTGGAGATTTCATAGTGGATTTAAGAAAGGACACAATGCAAGCATCATGATTACCATAAAATAAGCATTTGTTACAAGTCTTACAAATAGCACCAGAATTCGAATTAATTACATCATTGTTAACACAAATGTTTGAATCAACTCGATTCCTTTCATTAAGCATAACTTTATTGTTCCTAGATGATTCTTCTACTTCCTTCATAAGTGTACTCTTAGCCGGCAAGGTCCTATCATTATTTGTATTGCACCTAGGCTATGACTTGCTAGCATTAGATACACCTTTTACTCTTGTAGAAGCAATGACGGGAACATTAGTATGATTAGTTGCTACTTGTTTACCGGTGATCATGATGGTGGATTGTGACATGGTTTGGGGATGATCTAATGTAACATGTTTGTTGCCACTTTTAGACTGTGATGCAAATGACCTTTCCGACTTGTTATCATTCTTGGGGAATGATTCTATTGCATACTCTAATAGTTCCTGGGCTCTATTAGTGAGGAAGCAAGCACCAGTAACAACATCATCATTAGGTTTAGATATTCTCTCATCTTCAATGGTTTCTCTAAGCATGGCCAGATAGTCCTTAAGATTCTTAAGGTAGTTGTTGTGAACTAACTTATTGTTCCTAAGGGGAAGAGAGACATTGACAGCATCACACGCATATTTCTTACAAGCATGTACATTGGAAATTGCATGATTACATGAAACGACGGGCATTTTACCCTTCACCATAGTCTTTAGATTCTCAATTTCATTTAACAAAGAAGTGACTCTTTCATTGTTTTGGTCACGTGTTATTTTAATAGACTCAAACAATTCTTTGTAACGTTGTTTAGCGTTTGACATTTCAGCACGAAGCCACTCATTTTCATGTTGTAATTCATTGATCATGCCCTGTTTCTGAAAGTTTTGAGAATCAATCGACTTCTGGTAATTGGTATTGGTCACATCGCTTTTGTTCAATTTTAATTGTGCAATTTGGGCCCTCAACTTCCGAATCGTGTTTGAGTGAGCTTGAATTACATCATCCTTTTTGGCTAATTCAAAACATGTATCAAATTCAGGAGCATCCGAAGATGTCTTGGCATTTGATACTTTTACGTTTTCTTTCAGATGTTGGTATTTTAGTTGCAAGTTAAAATTATCAACTTCAAGTTTTGAAAAACTCATGACCATGTTGTCATGGTCGTCGTTTTGAATTTTGTAGTTTAGTTGGTAATTCTCCCCCTCAAGCTCAATCACACGATTCTGAAATACATTTAAAGTAATGGACATTTCATGAAATTGCTTAGCAGATAGGGCAGAGCCAGTAACAGTGTAAAAGACATCTTGTGCAATGCAATTAGCAATCAAGTCCTCATTCATGATGAGGATGTTTTTTCTGTGAATTTTACTGTATTTGAGATCGATTGCCAATTGGTTACCCTCATTTTCTACTTCTTTAAAAACCTTTTTCATTTGATTCACATCATTATTGATGGTAGTTTTAAGGCCTTCAAAGTGTTCTTTAAGAAGATCGAAAAATGGCATAACTTCAGTAAGGTAACACTACTTTGTTTGCTCAAAACCCCTTTCCCCTTCTGTAATCCCTGTTGGTGTAATTCTAGTTTTGCATGTTTTTTCAAAATCCTTAAACAATTGGCCTAGAACACAAGATGTTGGGGTGTGTGCAAGGGATAGATGGTTGGGTCTGCAATCCTAAAGATAGTACGTGTATTACCAATGATTCTTTCAGCTTTCATTTTTTCCATGTCAATATTCCAAAACACTTTTTCAGGAAGGATTTTCTTTTGAGGGACAAAAATAGCTGAGTGATTGTCATTTGTATAATCATGGTGAAACACAATATTTTTAGCAACACATAGTGGATCCTTAAGACGCTCAGCAAGTTTTTCCCTAGTTCTATCCTCAGCCTCATCAATCTCATCATATGATTTCACATCAGGAAGGGCATGGTTAGGGTCAAGCATAGTGTGTGCATCATATAGCGCAGGTTGAGCACCTATACCAATTCTAAGAAATTTAGCTTTAGTCTTAGAGGTATCACGTTCACTAAATTCATCTCTTAGTTTCCTATGTTTTTCCATCATTTGAGCAGATTGAATGGTTTGGCCTTGCATGTACAACTTATCTTCCAATTTGTTTTTCAACGTTTTGAGTTTTGAAAAATCATTTAGAAGTTTGGTTCTTTTTCTTGGTAGTCGAGTTTGATTGAAGTCAACCCCTTTTGATTTTCCTGTCTTTATTTGACAGTCTGATCCAATTATTTTTTAAAGAAACTAACTCCTTTTTCCAATGTTTCTTGTTTGGCATTGTTTTCAGTTATGTAAGTACGCGATTGCCATTCCATTTTCTGCTCACGTTCATTAAGTTCAAATTTAGCACGCTGCTCATATAAGGTCACCTGATCCTTAAGGATGTTAACTCTGGTGATCAAGGAGTCATCAGGGTTGTATATAGAGTGCTCATGTAACTCAAGTTCTCTAGCGTCAACCGACGGCATGTCACTTGGTACAACTTTCATTACATTGTCATTCACATACCGTTCATATGGGATATTATTGGTATTTCCCATATTAGTGATATCTGTGTTGTCAATGTTCGTGGGTTGTACCGAGTCACATGCCCCCTGTGGATTGATAGAGCAATTCAGATTAGAATTTAGTGGCTTTGGTACCTCAGAAATAGCAGAAGTGATGGAGGAGCCAGACAGCTGTGGAGATGATGCAGCGGCAGACAGATTAGCCATGAAGATAGTTTAAGCTATGGGTTCTTCATCAACATCCGAATCCAAAGCATCACAGTCTTCAACTTGGAAGATGTTCGGATCATTGAGTGCCATGTCCAGAACAGGTTGATCATCCACATCAGCATCAAACGTATTCTTGTCATCACCAGCTAGAAAGAGCAAAGCTTCTTCATCCAGAGCAGTACCATTCTCTTGCGCCTGTATAAGCAACATCTTGTCCTTGAAGTACTCTGAGTTTTGAGGACGCTTTGGAAGAGTGCAATTCCTAGCAATATGGCCCAACCCTCCACAGTTATAGCACTTAGGCTGCCTAGCTTGCACTTGAAGCGCATTCCCGACTCTATACTGCCCATTATCTCTACCAGCATTTCTTGCATTGACATTTTGTCTTCCTTGCACATTTTGCACCACCACTCTTCCATCTTCAACGACTGCCTGATTACGTAGGTTAGACGAGGTCCTGAGTTGGTTGTTAGTTGGTGGAAGTACAGCTCTGAACTGTTGGACTAATAAGGAGACTTGGTTGGAGAGGTTATCAATCATCATGTTGGTATGAGAGTATCCAGAGTCAGGATGGGTGTTTAAGGCAGTTGGTGAGGGAGTTGATGATTGTCCATTAGTAGAGGTAGACCTGGATGAAGGTAATTGAGATTGATCATTTGAAGACTGAGTAAGTTGTTGAGCATTGGACACAAAGGCAAGGGACTCATTAGTTGTTGTAGAACTGAGCTTTTCTCGCATTACCTGATCATAAACTGCATGTTTCTCATGTTGTTGGGGATATGCATAAAGTTGTTCATGATTAGTATGCCTGAGACCTTTGTTGAGCTTGACAGCTGTAACAAACCTATCCCATTCAGGTGCCATGTTATTCACGAATTTTGAATTTAGCTGAATGTTAGGCATAGTCATCTTGATGGCTCTCATGTCATTGACAAGCTTGTGAAATCTGACGTAGTAGTCAGTGATGCTTTCACCAGGATTCATTTTGAAGTGCTCGAATTCATCATATAATTGAGACTCCCTATCTTCTTTAGTTAACTCAGATCCTGCAAGAAGCATCTACACATTATCCCAAACTGCTTTCGCATCGGTGTTAAAGTTGATGAGTTTGTAGACATCTTTAGGAAGTCCTTGAATGACAATATTCGAAGCTCTGATGTCAGCATCATAGCGTTTCTTTTATTCATCAGAAAGATCATCGTAGATGCGAGGTCTTTCTGGACCAACTGCCGCAGGATTGTCATCAGTAGCTGCGATAGTGTCTCTGGTTGTCCCCATGATGAAAGGTCCATCATCAATGGATTTCAGGATGTTCACACCATTTTCCTTACCCAGGCAGTATAGACGAATCCTTTGTGCCCATGATTCGTAGTCGGTCCTGTCCAGCATAGGAGGACGAGTATCCGATCATGCTGCCTGAATGTCATCCGATGCAGTGCTTGCCATGCTGTGAAGACTGAGTAGTTACACGTATCAAGCTATTAAACACACGTGATATTCGTGTTTTGTTGCAACAAGTCGAATTACAATCACTTCTCAGAAAACAAGTCAAATCGTAAGATTAAACTCACAACGTCAAGTTATTATTGAAATAACAAGTCAAGTTGTAGGAATAGTCTCACAACGTCAAGTTACTGAAGGAGTAGATGAAACAACTTAAGCCGCTACAGCTCACAAACTTCACAAATATTAACACGCTAAGATAATCACAACTCGCTAAGGCTTAAACTCGCTACAAGTACCAAGTCGCTGATTATCAACTCGCTATTACCAAAACCTGACAACTCGCTACTGTCAACACGCTATTAGACAACACGCTAAGTATACAACTCGCCAATGGACAAGTCACTAATCTGAAAAACCGCTGACTGCTCAACTCGCTAAACTCAAATTGCTGAAGCCTCAACTCGCTATATATCAACTCGCTATCAGGCAAAACGCTAACAGATCAACTTGCAACTAATCAACTCGCTGGATGTCAACTCGCTACAAATCAACTCACTAGATGTCAACTCGCTAATACACAAATCGCTAATGAACAACTCGCCAGATCCACAAAACTCCAAAATCTGACAACTCGCTAATAATGAGACAAAAGTGTCCCTTTCGTAGCGATTTGTCCGTATGTCCCAAAATGGTAAAGAGCCAAAACGCTAATGTCAACTCGCTACACACCACAGCCAACTCTCTACCAGAAGGTACCAACTCGCTACCAAGAAACGACACTCGAAATGCCACCAATGTCCACCCAAGTGATGAAATGACTAAACCAAGGTTACAACAAGGTGTCTACACAACTAATAAACAAGAAAGTACAAGAGGAATGTCGAGATAAACACCTAACGAGATGAAACTCGTGTGAAAACCACTAGAATAAGTCGAACCACCCGAGAACCACAAACCATACTATAAATTCGAGCATACCATGAATCCTAGGATAGAACCATGGCTCTGATACCAATTGTAATATACTCTAATATAGGAACATGGATGGTTATGTGATTTAGGATGATTAGAGATGTAATTTCTAGTGAGATGTTAGAGAGAGAATGAGAAGAGAGAGGTGGGAGCCTTGTATGAGAAAACTTGTGAAAGGTTAGATTGCAAATGAAGGCCCAACCTTTTCCCATGGGTGGGAAAGGGTATATATAGTTACAATGAAAACGCCCCTTGAAACGGGCTGTAGAGCGGGCTGACAGTGGGTAAGAGACCTGACCCGACTCCACAAATACTAACTAATACTACTCTACATACTAACAATTATGATAATTACTACGAGCTACAATATGCTAAACTATTCTCGGGGTGACCGAGTCTTCATATGAATAATCGTATTCCTAACAAACTTCTTTTATAAAATGCAATACACCATCATGCTACTTCCACTAACCCATAATTTACAACCTTGCTACTTAACTCATTCACCTTTAAAGTTTTAATCATTTTTTCGCCTAATCCTCAATATCAAAACTGTTAATTGTAACATGAATCTTGGTGCCTCAAATTTTCAATATAAAAGATATACTATTACAAATCTATAAACATCTTTTACATAATACCTGCTAAAGAAATTTAAAATACATGTTCTTAACTTTTATATAATACATGTTGTTGGAAAAACATTGATTCCAAATTGATGTTATCTATTGATTCCAAATTGATGTTATCTATTGATTCCAAAGTGATGTTATCTTAACTTTTATATTCAAATTACCTTTGTTAGTGTAGCAACTGCAGAGAGTTATTCTGATGAATTAATGCCGAATAAACAAATTGGCCATTAAATTGAGTTTATATAATATTTAAAGTTTTGTTGTGGGCTTTTAAGAATTGTAATATAATATAAATTCGATTTGTATAAGGATTTCTGCATTTTTATCAAAAAAATTACATTCTAGTCCAAAAGTATGAAAAAAATAATTAAAATAATAATAATAATAATAATTGTGACTTCACCTATACGGCTTCATATCTTCAGCTGTAACATGAGCATCCCCACTTGACATTGTATTTGCACTTCCTTTCATCTTTGTCTTCCTTCATCCTTTTCTACAAGTGCACAAATTAAAACAACAATCTAGTATAACATTATTAATGAATAAATCAATTATCGGTGCCCAATACAAAAAGATTTAAAAGCAACATATAACTAACCATCTTAACAAATTTTTATCAGTACAGAAACTTGATTCTAACAAACTGTTTTCAACATTTGAATCCCCATTAATGATCTTTCAACAAAGATCCCCAAACAGGCGTGTGGTTTTTGTAAATGGTTATGAGATGGGAAAACCTAATCTGATGATTGAGGTATAAAATTAAATAGAAACATCTGATGATTCTAACAAAACATCTTATCAATAAAGAAAGCCATTATCAGATCTATTGAGAAGTTGTTTACTGACGTTGGGAACCGAATGTGTGTTTCCATGGGTATAATAAGCCATCAGCAGATTTATTGAAGTTTAAAATCTTTTATATATTTGTGAAAATAGGATATGTGGCATGTTTTTTTATCAATGATTATTAGTATATGAGGAGAATAAGATGGTAGGAATTGAGTTACAGTGTAATTTGTGGCGAGTTGGTAATATTTCGTGTTTTTTATTTATTTTTTTTTAATTTACATTTTTCTGCTTCAATTATGGGAAAACATCATAGAGGGCCATGTGTATTTTTTTTTTTTTTTTTTTTTTTAATGTGAGGTATAAAAAACGTTTTTTTTAATTATTAGACAAATTAGGAAATAATTAGGTTTAATTATTTTTGAAAATCCTAAAAACAAAATTCAATTTAAAAAAAAAAAATATTACCAAATAACCTAAAGTTTCAGGATATGTTCGACCAAAGATTTTACCTACCCAATAGTGAAATCCGGCAAATAAAGCAAAAACGGCTCCCAAAGTATGAAAACTTCCCAATAGGGGTTTTGTTTTATTAAGAAAAATATAAAGGAGTGTTGTCCTACTATTTCTCCCCCAAAATTCTTAATCAACTGCCACGTGTAAACTCTGATTTATCTTAATCGTCCATTTTTTCATCAATTTTGGGTGGAACAACTAATGAGACACTCATTTGCAATTTTCACAACATCAAACAAAACACACACACAACCTCCTCCTCTTAAACCCTCTCCCTCAAACCCTAACCGAACTAATTCATAAACTGGATAAGATCCATGTCTCCATCGATTTATTTGCAGCTATCGATACAATCATTTCCATGGAACATAAATCAAAAAATAATAAGCCCTTCTATAACTTATTATTAACGATCGTACGAAATCGATTGATAAACAACCGAAAACAAAAGATGAAAAAAATCAAATCTCAGATGTGTTCTACAGAAAATCCCTATCAATCAATTCAACTTCAAAATCTACCCATTTGGTTTCAAATAGGATGGTTGTCTCATTTTTGCGATCTATAATCAGATATTGATACACCAATAGCCCTAATTTCGAGTCATTGTTGTTTTTAATTATTATATCAACTCAGTCTATGTTTTTTGTGTTCATTCTAATATGTAATCATGAATTTAAATTTGTGAATAGGTCGATTCGTGAATTTAAATTCATCATCTTCACAAATGGATAAAAGTTATATGTAAGTTGTAATATTTTATGCATACTAAGGGCTTGATGAATTGCCTGAAAGAAGAAAAAAGGGACTAACTGAATATCACATATCGTTTATAGCTTTATATGATTTAAACTTTAAGCAATGATTGGAAATGGCTATTGGAAATGAAGGTATTCTCAAAACTGATCCACTTATTTTTTTGGTTCATAACTCTTACGGCTATTATATGTCAAGTTACAATTTTACGAAAGTGTTCTTTATGTTCTTTTAAGATCTTGAGAAAACTGGAGAAGTAAATATTTGGTTTTATTCACTAATAAACAAATAGCGTAAACATAAATTCATCAAAGATATATAAAACTTCAAGGGGTAGTTGTTTGCAAGCTGTTCAACTTTAGATGATAATTTCTGACTCTTTACTCGGTTTAATTATGTTTAATCATAATTGCTATGTTTTGTAGATACACATGCTTTTATAATTGATTAATTTACCAACTTCAGCTCATAATCTGGAAAACTAGAAAAGTCTTTTAGTTGTGGAATCACTTTTTTAGTCTCTTAATATTGAGAAATACATATTTGTTGTATTTTGGTTTATGAAGAAGTAACTGGCTAATAGTGAATGATCATGGACACACAAGGTATGGAGTTCGCACCTTCTGTCCGTGGAAAAAATGCTTTTCAATCATATATGGGATACCTTAAAGGATGTACAAAGCTTCTTGTTGGAGTATGAAATTATTCAACGGCATCTTTTAGCAGTCAAAGATATTGAGTTTCACTTTAGGATGCGTGTGTATTCATAAGTTGAAGGCTCTGCAATAAGTGATCAGTCAAAACTTGAAGGCTTAACCATCTATCATGTGAAGAGTCATTTAGATGTGCATTTATGGTACTTTTTTTATTCAAGTTGCAAATGCTTTGTGAGTTTGTTATTTCATGTAATGTAGAATATGTTTTGTTTTGCAGAAATATTAGACAGCTAGATATAAACTTGAACATTTATTGATGATTTTTATTTCAGAAATCAGGGTTAAAGGGAGCTAAAAATGCATTGAAGTAATCATTCAAATAATTTGAACGTAGATCCATATTGCCTAAAGTTAGTTGTCACGTCTTTAATGTCTAAATTGGACAACGAAGGTCATGTAGAGTCACCATACGTCATGTGCATTAAGGTAAATTCATCTTTCATTCCTTAATCATAAATGAGCAATATTGTTATGCGGGTTTAGTTGTTATTAGTGTTGCTTCATGTTTCTCAATCATAAAATAATCGATGGAGGTGGTTGCTAATTTAGCTAATGAGGTTATGCTTGGCTATGCTTCATAGCTGGATTTTTACATAGTTTACATCTATTAGCTGGTATCTAGATTGTTAGGCGTAAAAAAAGTTGGTTACATGCTACTTCTATTGTTTTTAGCGGAATAACATAAAATTGTAACATTAGGATAAAAGTGATGACAATCAAATAAAGTATCTTATAAAACTGGTAATTTTAGTATCTTCATCCTATATTGGTCAATAAAGGGAAAAAATGATAATTGCAGATCAACAACAACCCCTTGATACCATCTGCTTGCCGTCTTAACCTTAGCATATTTTGATCTTTTTTCATGTGGGTCACCCAGCTTCATTTTTACCGAGATACGTTTACATAGCCAGTGGCCCTAAAAGGCTAGAAATGCAATCTTACCTTTCTTGGCTTTCTTTAAAAAAATCCACTATGGTAAGTTAGAAGGAAAAGAAAATTAACGAGCTTCACCGAAGGATTATGAAGCTGCCATTAAAGCACATGTATATATTCTCTCATTATCCTTTCATCTTTGTTTATACTCTTCATATTCTAATGAATTTTCAGTGGTGGGTTTTGTATTCAAGATAGGGGAAAGCTAATGGCTCTGTAGACGTATCCGACTATGGAGGAAATGATCCAAATAGTAGTTGAAACAAAAGCAAATACTTATGGGCAAGTGGTGTATGCGGGTTCTGTGAAACAAGCAAGGTTAGCCAAAAGTTGGCATGATTATATGCTTATACGTCTGTCTATTTATATTGTTTTTAATCCTGTAAATCGTAGAGTTTGTTATTGTTAAAAATTATATGTGGGAAAAAAGCATCAACAACCAAACATTCGCTAACACTGGATGAATTTAGTTTTTCAACTTTAAGAAGGTCAAAAACGACACTTTGTAGGTACAAACTTTCAAAGATCACATTATTTCGCAACTTAAGTTTATCCAGTCACAAAGAGCATGACATGAAACCTCTATGCCGTAGCTGTGAACAGATAGAGGCAACAGGCAAGAAACAGTTGTTGATGTCATGACTGCTAGAGATGCAGTTGAGGAACTTTCTTGTTAAAAAGATATGAGCACCCATATGAGAAATAGAGCCCAAAGATATGGTCTGCATACTCTTTAGCTAACTCAAAAGGATGTTATCTAATATTATTTAGAAGTGACAAAATGAATGGGTCATGCATGCAATGTAACAAGTCAAGGGAGTGCGTTAGTGACTTTTTTTTCTCAATTTTGGTTAGAATAATTGATAAAGAGTATGTAATTAGATTATTAACTTGGTGAGCCTCACTTTTAATTGATAAATATAAGAAGGAATTCGAATTGTCGCCTCACTTTTTTGTGTGAGTAATATGCTGATATGCTTTTTATGCTGATGAAATTATATTCTGAGGTGGAAAATTGGTCGGGTCAGGTGAGTTGGGTAACGGATCAAAATAGGTGATCTTTTGTATGGACTGAAATGGGCGGGTCAAACACTTTTCCCCAAAAAATCTCAATATTTTAATGAAATTAGTTTCTCAAATATGATAGTAAAATACACAATGACAATCCAAGTTTTTAAATAAAATGATTTAAAAAAATACATTGTCAGACGACCTTCACCTGTTGACCCATTTTTAAGCTAAAATTTCTATCAATAGGTTTATTTGATGCGATGAAGCCAAAAACAAAATCATCCTTTTCATGTCATTGGTTCCATATCTTCTAAAACACGCTCTCTTTATGTAGCTATCAAGGTAGGTGTGGTATGCCCACTAATTTCGACACAAACTACTGCTATGCTTTAGGTTATTGAGCTGCAACTCTACTCCATGTTGGGAAGATTGGATTGATTTCATCGGTTGGCTTTCATCCTTTACATGTTGGGAGCTGCAGCTTTACTCCATCCTTTACATGTCATTGGTTCCATATCTTCTAAAACACGCTCTATTTAAAACCTATGTGTCTATTGCTGATGTTTATGGCCAGAACTGCTCTCAATGGTTCCATTGCATTTTTTGTGTTTGGTATGTTTATCTTTGTGATAGGTGTCTTTAAGATTGGTTCAGGAGATGTTAAGCTGCTAACTGTTTGCTTTGTTTTGTAACGATATACATCGAAATAAATAAGGTGAGACTTAATTTGAAACGATATGTTTTTACATATGGACAACTTTATGTATCCGTTTTAACTGTAAAAAGCAAGAAGAGTCTAAGAGTGTGTTATATGTTGTGACAAAGATGGCTATAAAGTAGTCCTTCATAGATTAAAAAAGAGGTAAAAAGCCATCATGAAACTCATTCCCATGAAAAGCAGAGTCTTAGTGGTTTAACAGGGTTTATGGTTTCATTTGTTGTGTTAATGGAGAATGAATGACTATGTTACGGTGTGACTATTAGACGAGCAACTTTAAGGGAAATGGAAAGATTTGTGTACACCATCCTAAAGCTGATGGTGATCAGAAATTGAAGGTAATATTAAAGCGATTTATAATGTCTTTCATCTTATCATTTGAATGTAATAGAATAGATTTATTTTATCTTTTCCACTTAAACCTATATGACCCAAGTCATTTTGCAACTTTATTAGAATCAAGTTTATTTTGAAGGCATAAACAAGTTTGCAACTTAATACTATATAGTCTTATAGTTTGGATTTATTAAATCATTTGATTAGAGTGTGTTACAAGTAACATTATAGTGGTCTAATTTGTTACTGCATCCGTCTCATAATAATTGTCCAATTTGACTTTTTAGAGTCTTTTTATTCAACTTTGAACACAAATATTTTTATTTGTGTAATATAATATTTGATGAAAATAAATTAATATATAGGATTTTAAATGTATTTTCAGTTGCATAATTTTGATCAAGTATTATATAACACAAATAAAAATATTAATGGTCAAAGTTGAACAAAAAATTCTCAAAAAAATCAAAGTGGACAACTATTATGGGACGGAAGGAGTACTAAATATCTTTGTTTCTTGACCTGATACTGTGTGTAATAGAGCTATGAAAAAATCAAAGTTTATGAAACATATGGCAAGTTAGCTATATTAGTTAGGGCTGAGCACCGAAGGTTCAAAACCGAACCGGACCGACGAAATCGACCAAACCGATAAAACCGAACCGGACCGACGGCCCGTCGGTTCGGTTTCGGTTTAAGGTTTTACATGAGTTCGGTTTCGGGTCGTTCGGTTCGGCCCAAAACCGACAAAAACATGCCAAAATACACATGGACCGACAAACCCGAACCGAACCGACGAAAACCGAACCGAACCGACGGCCCGTCGGTTCGGTTTCTGTTCCGGTCTTTCATGAATTTCGGTTCTCGGTTTTTTCGGTTCGGGTCGGTTCCGACCCGATGCTCAGCCCTAATATTAGTTATTTACTTTTGCTTTTTTGCTCTATATAAGTTAATTTACTAATATAAATTAAGGGTCCGCTTGGTTTGTTGACGAGTTTAGGATTTGAATTCGGATTTGAATTTAAATTGGGTTTGAGATTTGAATTTTGATTTAATATAGGAGAGAGAAAATATATAATAGGTATAATTTTATTTATAACTAGTCATTCAGACCCGTGCGTTGCACACGGGCTCTATCTAATTGGTCATAGTGTAATGTGTGGTATTTATTTTCGTCATTAGGTTTGTAAGTTGTGATGGTATCACAACTTTTGTAAGCATCGCATGAGTTTATGAATGAGTTTAATTAGTTGTTTGGTGACTTTTATATTTAGACCGAGACATTCATACCCGTGCGATGCACACGGGCTTAATCTAAATGTTCATTAGTGTATTGTTCAACACTAATTTTCGTCATTACATGGGCTGTATATAAGTGTTCATAGCGTAATCTTTGGCTTATTTTCGTCATTATATATCTAAGTTGTGATGTTATCACACCTTTTCTAAGCATGACACGCATTTAAATAGTTTATTGACATTAAAATAGTATATGTGAAGAGACTTTTTTCAAGATATTACATTTAAAAGAGTCTCTTCACATGTAATTTTTTAATATGTATAAGTTACATGCTAAATGTCAATGGGAGGTTAAACGAATACGGTTCTTTCAAAATAAATGTAAACCTTATATAAAATCATAACAAAGTGATATTTTCTATATTTTGAGATCTAACTTGTGACAATGAATTATCCTTTTGGTTTATCATACCAAATACGGTAACTCGAAATTACTATGCTTAGTTACTCGAACTTTATTTTATCCACAAAAACCATTTAAGTTTCAATATTTTTTTATTGTTGTGGAAATCGGTCCAATATTGTTAGTATATTTAATTTGTAGCATATTGTATATATAAATATATTTGAAGACATCAATCTCAACATATAATTTTTCTACTCTTAATAACTAATATAACAATTTCATTTTGCTAAATTTGTTTGGCATTCTACAAATGAAACTAAAATCATATTAAGATAATCAATTAATCTCCATAGTGATATTAATACACTGCAAGACAAAAAACTACATTAAGAGCAAAAATATTAAAATGCACCAACAAAGTGCAGTAATAATTATTGATTAAAAATTGAATGCTCGTCACATTATTTTCAAGAAACTTACTTGTTAACGAATCAATAGTATTAGCCCGTTTATCGGTGTTACATTAAGTAAAATATTGTATGTTTAATTTGTTAAGTACAATTAATATGAATGCTAAGTATTCATTCCACCGATGGTCATGGCGTTGTTCTTGTTTTTGTTGTTGTTCTTGTTGTTGTTGTCTTTGTCGTTGTTGTTCGTTGGCCTTTTGCATGTTTTGTTCTTGATACAATTTTTGTGACTTCTCGATTTCTTTCTTTAATGATTCTTGACGTGCTACAAAAAATAATTAGATATAGTTGATTGTTAGTAACTTAAATACAATTAATCAATATATTGCATTTTCGATCAAAGTAAAAATGTCCGTGCATGTTTCACTTAATTGATAAGACAACGATGTGTAGGATCTCTTAAACCATTAGAGAAGATGATGTTACTACCAAACCTCCTAAGCGCCATATTTATGTCCTACATTGTTACACACACAAAACACAAGTGAAATTTACATGAAACAATATAAATCAATATGCTAAATAAGTAAGATGATATGATGCTTACTTTACCACCATAATAAGTTATAGCCCAATGTGCACGCGGTGTGGAGGAAGTTATGGTTTGTTGTGTGTGATTTTTGACACATTACATAATTGATAAAATATTTGTAACTCATAGACGGGAAGGTAAAAAGACTAACCACTAATTGGTGTGTTTAATTTATACATTCATGGCACCAAACACTTCATCTCGTATGTACTTATGCTTATGCATGACTATTAAATCAATGTACTAACAAATGAAGCATCCACATTTCACTTTCAATCCATGAGACATTTATTATGACCACTTACATTTATAAGACTACTTAAGCTTTTAGTATATAAGATAAAAATTTATTTAAATATTAAAATGATCACCCACTCAAATTATTTATAAATAAGAAAACGACAAAAATATAAAAGAAAATGACAAAGAACTATCCACTCAAATTATTTAAAAACAATAAAAATACAAAAGCCTAAGAGAAAAAGACAAAAGAGCTCAGTGAATAACATCCAAAACCATGGTGGCATATATGAGGAATCATGTAACCCCACAAAAACATATATGAACATTGTTCTTGATCACATAGGATTAAACCAAACACTTATTAAATGTCAAATCAAGCTCAAACTCATTCAAAACCCCTATAACAAACAGCACCTAACTTTACTTTCATTCCTACGATTAGTTATCTACGTATGTGACCCCACTGGAAATTACTTTCATCTTTTAATAGTTATTTGTTTTTGTTTATTTTTCATTCATATGTTATTACCACTGATTCATGATGACGATTTACTTAAATCAGTCTTCATAATAATACATTTATATTTATTTATGTACGCTTTTATGTACTAGCACCCATGTGAACGTAGATGTGACCAAGGACGGAGCCAGGATTTTTTTTTAAGGGGCGCTCTACTTTATTTTTTTAGGTGAAAACATGCAATTTGTTGTTTTAGAAGTTGAATCGAAGTTTGAATCATTTGACATACGAGTCCAAATATATTTTTTCGGTAGTAATAGACAATCACTTATCCGACGGTTCCTCAACTTATTCGACACGATAAAATCGACTAGAACAAGTCAATTGGTAAAACGTTTTATCGAGCTGGGTCTGGGCTACCGACAAATAGTTAGAAAAATGGTGTAAGATTGTGCCGATTTAAATGTTATAGTTTTACAAATATAATAGAGATAACAAAAATGTCATAGTGACTAAGCGGCATTTTATAACCAAACATGTTGGACAAACTAAAGAGGGCAAATTATCTGAAAATGTATTTAACTTATCACTTTTTACCATTGTATGTAGCTTTCTTTTTTTTTTTTCCCCAATCTGTCAATGAACTTGCAAAATCCGTTCATTGCGTGTAGCGGTGACCTGTTTGACCTGCTGGGGCAGGTTAAACTAATGATCGTTAGGTTTATCATTGCAAAATTAGTCCTTTAGACTAACGATCGTTTATACACATTTTTATGCACGTTTATACACACATTTTTATACACGTTTTTATGCATGTTTTTATACGGATTTTTATACACAAATTTGTATACACGTTTTTATGCACGTTTTTATACACACGTTTTTATAAACGGTTTTACACACGTTTTTAAAATATTTCAATAAATACATTTTTATATGTTTTCGTCTATTTTTTGACGTTTTTGTTTTTTTTTTATTTTTCACGTTTTTTTACGTTTTCGACAATTTTTTACGTTTTCGTCCTTTTTTTACATTTTCGTCCGTTTTTTACGTTTTCGCCCGTTTTTTTTTTACGTTTTCGCCTATTTTTTTATGTTTTCGTCAGTTTTTTACGTTTTCATCCGTTTTATTACGTTTTCATCAGTTTTTTACGTTTTCGTCTGTTTTTTTTACGTTTTCGCTTTTTTTTTTTACGTTTTCGTCCGTTTTTTTACCTTTTGGTCTGTTTTTTTACGCGTTCGTCTGTTTTTTTACGCTTTCGCCTGTTTACGTTTTCGCCTGTTTTTTTTACGTTTTCGTCTGTTTTTTACGTTTACGCACTTTTTTTTACGTTTTCATTCGTTTTTTTACGTTTTTATGTTCTCGTCCCTTTTTTACGTTTTCGTCCATTTTTTTACGCTTTCGCCCATTTTTTTACACTTTAGCTCGTTTGATTACGTTTTTGCCCTTTTTTTACAATACGTAAAAAAAATGGCGAAAACGTAAAAAAACATACCAAAAGGTAAAAAACAGACAAAAACGTAAAAAAAGGGCGAAAATGTAAAAAACGGACGAAAACGTAAAAAAAAGGCGAAAACGTAAAAGAACATACGAAAACGTAAAAAACTGACGAAAACGTAATAAAACGGGCGAAAACGTAAAAAACTGACGAAAACTTAAAAAAACGGGCGAAAACGTAAAAAACGGATGAATATGTAAAAAACGGACGAAAACGTAAAAATTGTCGAAAACGTAAAAAAACAGACGAAAACGTATAAAAATGTATGTATTGAAATATTTTAAAAACGTGTGTAAAACCGTGCATAAAAATGTGATTATAAAAATGTGTATACAAATGTGTGTATAAAAATCCTAATAAAACACATGCATAAAAACGTGTATAAAAACATGTGTATAAACGTGTATAAAAATGTGTATAAAAACGTGTATAAAAATGTGTGCAAAAACGTGTAAAAAACGTACATAAATTTTAAAAATAATAAAAGTCGTCTAACTTGTTACTTTTTGTCATTTTATGTAGCCATGGTAAACGATCGTTAGTCTAAAGGACTAACATTGCAATGATAGATCTAACGATCGTTAGTTTAACCTGCCCCAGCAGGTTAAACAAGTCGCCGATACACGCAATGAATGGATTTTGCAAGTTCATTGATAGATTGGGAAAAAAAAAAGGCTACATACAATGGTAAAAAATGACAAGTTAAATACATTTTCAAGTAATTTGTCCAACTAAAAAATTGTCAAAATTTACATAAAAAACAAATTTTTTATAGTTTAGCCCTTTAGAAAAAGTTCATTTTTATAATAAACTGCAAAACAAAATACTAACAAATGCTTCATCCTAGTCCTACCTTCTTAGGTGGCACATAGAAAGGAAAGTATTATCAAAAAATTTTAACTTTTGACCTTAATTTACTCTCAATAGATATACATAGCTCTGTACTACCCTTCCCAATTACCAGTACGCCGTTTTTCACTTTTCACATTTCTCTCACTTGCATATCACCGGTCTTCATCTTCTCCGTCATCTTATGGCCAGAATTTGTAACTTTTTTTTTTTTTCTGCAAATCACCTTCACCTTAATCTTTTACTTCATCTTCTCTCATGTATATATCTAAGGGGGTTGAGCCGGTTGAGGAGGGTCGAGCACCCTCCAGCCCCCTCCCCCCTCACCTACTGGCTCCGTCATTGGATGTGACTTGGACTGTAATATCCATATCTGAACCAATACCCTATGAAACTTATGGTACTCAAAAATTAAGTAGGATTGTCACCTTGGAAGATGTTGAGTAAGAAATCTACTTTTGCTATATATTAAATGATCCAATTATATGTACTGAAATATATAAAAATAATACAGTGGGGTCAAACTGGATTGTTGTTTCTTTGACGGTTGGGTCGATCGGTTCAACAGTTTGACACAACAATTGAATACAATGCGAAATGTTCTAATGATTCTTCAAATTGCAAAAGTGAAGTAATTTAATGGTAAAATTTTATATATAAAGTATGGGATGTTTTTTGTTTAGTTTTTTTCATTACAATGCAATAACGACGATATTGTACAACTGCAAATAAGCCGTCTGTTAGCTATGGGGCATTTGCAACGAAACTTTATATCAATGATCACTCTATAACCAACGTTGTATATATAGAAGTTCTTCTTAGATTATAAACTACATGTAATTCGGTTATTTTGAACGTTAGGTTTTGTTTAACGTTATTATTTTCTTGATAATGGCATGTTTATTTTATTCATTTTCGTCTCATGGATGTGACTACACATTCATACTTATTTTATTATTAATTTTATTGTATAATCAAAATTTTAAAGCTAGCCACCCCAACGGAGCGGGCCTTGAATCTAGTTTGAATATATAACTTAAGTATTTCACGTAAGTTCCGCAAATTTTGACTGCTTCTATGAATGTATAATTTGTTTTGATTTGATTTTATAGTAACATTTCACATCAAGTACGAATAGGATGCTTGAAATAACAAACCACTAAATTTCAAATTTCAAGTTAGCACTCAAAGTTACATGTCTTGTTTTGTTAAGTCGTGATCAGGTAATTTGTTGTCATTTAGTTTAGGTCTAATGTCTTATAAATGTAAATGTATCAGGCTTCTCACAGTGGTGACCTATATTGCATCATCTTTCCGGCTGCCACCTCAGCTTTCTCTCTCTTCAACTTATATTCACCTCTCTCATCACAGTGGCAACCCATATTGCATCATTTTTTTTTTTTTTTTTTTTTTTTTTTTTTTTTTTTTTTTTTTTTTTTAACGTTTAGGAATATTAATTTAAACATCGATCGAAAATTCGAACGATTTGTGAAACTTGGCAGCCGGCGACCGATGTGCCACAATGGCAACAACCGAATTCAACATCGGTCGAACGAATTCAAAGAACGATATTTGCCGACCCACTGTCAATAGCCTCATAGTTGTTATCATTTTCTTCTATATATATCGAACGATTTTTTTTGCTATTATGTATACTAAATTTATTTTTTGGACATTTTTGTGTGCTTTATAACCATTTTGTCCCTCTCATCTTAAACAAATGAGGAGCAAAATAGTAATAAACTACACAAAATGCCTAAAAAATCAAGTTTAGTACACAGAATTAAAAAATAAAATAATAATAATAATAAAAAAAGTTCGACCCATAGGAATAATTGACAACTATGATACATTTTGGTACCATTAACCCTTTAGTTTACCCATAAAAAACACTCAATCATCTTGCAATAACCAAACGAATAATGAACAATTTGTTTATTGTTAGTTGCAAACAACCCTGAAGTAGTAACGTAAACATTTTGAAAATTAAAGGCTTGACCGGTTTGAATTTGCATGGATGTAGGTTCAAAACCCGTAGTTAGTTGGCGAAAGATAAGAAACAATGATTAAAAAAAATACAAAACGTAATGCACAATTTTTTTTTCCTTATATATTTTGGAAATGCCAATGTCAAACTTGCTACTTTTTTTTTTCTTTTTTTTTTTTTTTTTTTTTTTTTTAATCACAAATAAAACACACATTTTTATCAAAAAATCTTACATTTGCTAAAATAACGGTTAAATAATAGAGTGAAGATTATGGGTATGTATGGCGAAAATAACTTTTGTTGTAATTGGAGATATAGTCGTAAATGAATCTTATATATATATTTTTTTACAAGTTACATGTAGTAGCATTTGATTTTCAGATATTATTATTATTATTATTATTATTATTATTATTATTATTATTATTATTATTATTATTATTATTATTATTATTATTAGACAAAAATACACCGTTGATCTCTAAACTTTCCACGAAACATCAGAAAGCACCCTAACT
This sequence comes from Artemisia argyi, assembly GCA_030686995.1. Taxonomy (NCBI): domain Eukaryota; kingdom Viridiplantae; phylum Streptophyta; class Magnoliopsida; order Asterales; family Asteraceae; genus Artemisia; species Artemisia argyi. The sequence goes on along the minus strand of CM060698.1, from coordinate 100,459,907 downwards.
TTCTAAAAACGTCGTGTGGTGTCCAAAACATGTGAAAATGAGGCCGATTGCGTCCCTTGACCCATTTGGGCAAGGTCAACGCACGTTTTATGTTATTGTTTCAGGGGCATAATAGTCCAATCATTATTTAACTATGATCTAACCCAAACTAAACCCGACATTCAAAATGAGGGACCAACAGTGTATTTTTGTCTTTATTTATTTATTCGAGCAATAAACAACTTTGGGTCAGATTCGTTCTTTCCTTGCTATCTTCTTATAAATACATGGTTTACATAAACGCTAAATCTCATATCAATGTACTTTCTTGATGTTTTATGTAATGTTTAATGTAGTGTTTTTTAATCGATGTACTCTTTTAATTATTGATGAACTTAAGCTTGTGTTAATGAGAGATTGTCTCTCTGGTTAAATCCAAACACCCGCTAAACTCAGAAAATGCAAGATACAAACATGCAATTGAAAGCAAAAACTCAGAAAATGCAAGGTTAAGATTATCATTTAAAATTTATATACGTTACATACTAATATTATAAAAACATCTTCAAAATATGAAAACGTAAAAAATAGTCAAAAAGGTAAAACAACTGACGAAAACGGATTTGGGGTATTTTAATGAAAAATAGGGGAAAACAAAAAAAAGTGTTTTGTAGTTTTGTGTATTAAAGTTGGAAATAGGAATTTTGTGTTTTGTAGATAATTTTATTGGAAAACACCAATTTTAAACGCGATCTCTGTTTTCCTTGTTTTCCACAAAACATTTTGTGGAAAACAAGGGTGTTTTCCCTCAACTAAACGCACCCTAATCGTTTAATCAGTTGTCTGGACAATAAATAAAACGAGTTATGAACAAAGTTGCTATTTTCGAAATATGAATAACCAAACTAGCTAAGTTTTGAAAAGTTCATGATTTTTTTACTAATCAAAATTGCAAACAAAACTCACGAAAAGGCTGTAAACAAAAGATCACAAACTTGATAAAATGATGGCTATATGCTATAGAGTGAATACAAGAGTCAATAATCTTGTTTGGCATGATGGCTAATGCGTTGGCCCATACAAGAGGCACTCAGCTCAAATCTTTCTATTCAATTCTACCCCTTTGTATAGGGCCAATAAATTATCCAACTAGCAAAAACAATTTTTTTTTTAGCAAAACAAATCGTTTTATGAAACAAACTATATTAAAACTTCTATAAATTAATATTCGATAAATTAATAACTTCGATAAAATTAATAATTTGTCTCGTCACAATTTGAAACCGGTACAAATTTGGACTCAATCGATAAAATAATAAGATAATATTTTTTTTGAAACCACAATGTATATGTATTGGTCCAAGAAACTATAAATTGATAATTACTAAAAAATCCCATATATTTATAGAAGCTATATATAATTGGAACTTGTGCAAATTCAATTAATTCAATTAAGGTCATACGTAATTGAAACTTGTCCCAACCAAACTAATTTTTTACTTATTCAAAGACAATGAACTTAACAAATTCAATTAATTTGTGAATTGTGAATTCATAAAATGTTAATTGAAACTTTTTTTTTTCATCTCTAACTAGCATACATTGTAACAAATATATTGAATTTGATAATTTAAATGTTATACGTAAGACCTCTTTAAATTAATAAATTATTAATTTATCGATATAATAATATCTCACTAAATTAATAAAATATCTCGATTCTAACACTATTAATTTATAAAGGTTTTAATGTTTTACTATACCTTTGTTTGTTAATTTGTTAATGAAAGTCGCAAAAATTCCAAAAATAGCCTTGTTGGTTTAATTCTTTTGTCATTTTGTTGAAAAACACATCAACCAAAAAAATCGGCAAATTAATAATTTTAATAAGAGAATTAATTTACACACCAATGTTTTTTATTGGTACACTCAACTATACGCATTAAGAGTTGTACATTATCTATGGTCTGTTTTATCTGCTTGTACAATTGAATGTGCAAATCAAAATAAAAAATGTGCAAATCACCTTACTTTTAATAACTAATTTTTGAATACTTTATAATTATAATAACAAAAACGAATGTGTCTAACGATTCACACTATTATGTAGCATTCTTCCGCACCATAACTCGTGATTAACCCGTCATCGACTGACCAAACATAAAAAATAACTGGGCTCATTTGCTTAAATGTAAAGGATTCACACTATGTTTGTTGTTTACTTTATAAGGTGAAGATTGATTTGATATCGCCAATAAAAAAATAATAATAATATTAAAAAAAAAAAAAAAAAAAAAAAAAAAAAAAAAAACTCTAGATTTATGTCACATCTTCAAAGGGGATACATTAGCAATTCCATCTTTAAAGTCTTATGATTGACACTCCTAGATACCTTTGATTCAACTACATTTAGACTATAGAGTGCACCTTCGGCAAAGTCAAAGGAAAAGTTTTCAAGGCGGGAAAATAAAAAATCACCCATTTTCGGGACTTTACTCCCTCACCAAAAAACAAGCATGGCCAAGAGAGAGAAGTAATATTATATTTCTTTTGCATATATTGGTAAGCATAGCCAAGAAAGAGAAATAATATTACTATATGTGTTGTTGCTTCTCCAATTTCATCGAGATTGGGGTTGGTGTTCAGTGTACCTATTGTGTAGGAGTATTTTTAAATGGTACATTTATGTATACAAAACTTTGTGTTCATTTCCTGGAAATGTACGAGGTTATTAAAAACCACTCGAATGCCTTAAAATTAAAAACAAAATGTGTACAACATCCAAATTAGTATCCACGATAACAGCTCCAAGAATTACTTGGGTGAAAGCTTTTATCATATGTAAAATATAACTCGAAAGGGAATAGAATCAATCTCTTCTTTCGTATTCTATAAACACAGAGCTAATCCACCACATCGCGTCAGTCCGCAAACTGCATGGCCTTTGATATCCCATCTGATATTGCATTAAGCATTGATAAAGTATGAGCCAAAAGTCAATTAACATATTTCAACCATAAGTCAAACAAGGGTTGTAGCTAGAAAATTATGGTTGATGGGGAAAACTTTGATAATTTTAAGAAACTACACTACAAATCGGTTCGTCGGGAGGGGGAGATTACACTACAACTTTTTTGGCTAGGTGCACAATTTGAACTATAAGTCAACAAATATTTAAACAACAATACCAAGAGGAGAATGAGAACTCATTAACTCATTGTGATGCCTAAACTCCAAAACTTAGGCCCAATATTTGGTGTGTTAAGTAATTAGGTTGTTCCTTGAAGGCTAGAAGCAAAAATGTGACCAGTATTACTTTATGGCTAAGTGATTAACGGTGATTGTGTTGTCATTTATTTTATCAACAATAATAAAATTGCAAAAATTTTAAAAAGTTTATATGTGTTTGTGTGTATAATCAAAATAGCAAATAGAATTTGTGATTTTTGAAATTTTTTTTAGAGTAAATTTCAAAATACATCCCTGTGCTTTGCCCAATTTGACACCATACATCCTTCTCGAAAAAATTAGGACAATTACATCCCTCCGTTAGTAAAAGTCAAAAAATATACATCCAAAAGGACCAACGATGCAAATGTTGTGTCGTTAACTTGGACACGTGGCAATTAAGTAAGAGTTAGTAAGGGTATATTAGCCATTTTACGTTTCCCTCTTCTTTAACCCAGCTTATATACCTGTTATAAAGTGTAACCCTAATTTAAAATCTCACACACACAGTGATTACAAATCCTCCCCAAAATTACCCCCAAATTTAAAAACCCTAATTGAAAACCATAAATTGAAAACCCTAACTCAAAAACAACAATGTACCACCAAAAAACTTGTAGATGTGGGTTACCCACAATTGTTAAAACATCATGGAAACCAAGAAATCCAGGAAGACGCTTTTATTGTTGTCCCAAACCTGTAAGTCTCGAATAATATTTGATTGTTTATTAATTTAGAGTAAACTGTGGGTTTGATTTATAAATTTTTGAAGGAACCAAACTGTCGGTTTTTTGATTGGTACGATCCACCCATGTGTGAAAGATCAATAGCGATTATTCCTGGATTGCTGAACAACATGAACAGGTTACAAGATTTATCAAGGGAAAATCTGTTAAAAGCGAGAAGATTAAAGTGGATGTTAGTGATTAGTTGGGTCTTCTTTGTTGTGTATCTAATGTTGTGAAAACAGTGATTGTAATATTTTGTCTCTGTTTGGAGGAAGTACTGATGATGATGATGGTTATGTAAAATTAAGCACTCTTTTGTTTAAGTGTAGTATTGTAATCTTTTGAATATCAATGAAGTGTGTTTGCTTTTCATCTTAAATTAGTGTGTTTTTGTTATCATTGTGTTTAAATGGGTTGAAATGTTGTGGTATGGGGTGAATTGTGTTGGAATGGGTTGAAATGGACAAAATTCCATTTGCAGTCAATGGTAAGCTCATAAGCCACAAAAATGGTTCCATTTGCAGTCAATGGTAAATTCTGTTGTAGTATGGGGTGAATTGTGTTGTGGTATGGGGTAAATTCTGTTAAAATGGGTCAAATAGGTTGAAATGGACAAAATACCATTTGCAGTCACAAGGTTGATTTCCAAAAGTGACCATTTGTAGTAAATGGTTCCATTTGCAGTAAATGGTTCCAAAAGTGAGCATTTGCATTCCAAAAGTGACCATTTGCAGTAAATGGTTCCAATACACAGAATACACAAGTTAAGAAAAAGACTTAAATAAGCATGATCAACAAATACACAAGTTAACAACAAAGAAAACTGAATAGCATCAAGGGATGCATCCAATACATTGCTCTAATATATGGTTCCAAAAGTGTAATAGAAGTCAACTGAAAAGCATCCCTTACATTCACAACCAATACATAACTTAAAAGTCAACTAATAAACTACTACATTGTTCCAAAAGCATACATGGTTCCAAAAGCATAAACGAGTGGAATACTGAAATTACTTATGCACTTTCTTCCCCTTGGCAGATGCACTTTGACTGGCACCTTTTGATCCACCAACTTTTGAAGAATGTGATCCACCAACTGATGCACTTTGACTGGCCTTTCTTGAACCACCAAATGTTGAAGACTGTGATCCACCAACAGATGCAGAAGGTTGTTTACATGTCCTTTTGTTGTGACCTGTTTGCTTGCACTTAAGACATGTAACAGTTTTGCCAGCCCTTGAAAGTTTACCATTTGCAGTCATCTTTTTAGTTGATATCTCTTCTGCAGACCTCCTTCTTTTCTTTGGCGGCCTTCCAATTTGTGGCTTAAACTTTGGTGGAATGATAGTGTAAGGGCTAGGGTGTTTGGTCCACATGTTTGGTCCATTGCATGGGTTAATGGTGTAGCTGTATTGCTTCTCCATTGTTGCTTCATATTGTCATATATATGTTTTAAGCAATACCTATGCTCAGCACATGGGAATATCTTTGAGATTGCTGGTATGATGCCCTACAAACAAATAAGAAATTTAGAATTAACAACAAAGTTAGAATAAACATCAAAGTTAGAATTAAAATGATTACCTTTTGTCTATCAGAAACAAAGGTAAAATTGGACATAGGTGCCAAATCCAGATCATCTCCTAAACAAGTTAAAAACCAAGACCATGAGCTTGTTGTTTCTGCTTCCACAACAGCATATGCAAGTGGATATGTCCCATGGTTTGCATCAATGCCAACTGCTGTAAGTAGTTGTCCAGGGTATTGACCTTTCATAAAACACCCATCCAATCCAAGCAAATCCTTTAAGCCAGCTTTAAACCCTTTCTTCAAAGCACCAATGCATACATAGATCCTTCTGAACTGTCTTGTTGTTTCATTTGGATTGAAATCTCTTTCTAGATCTATTTTCACAGTCGTATCTTCATTGGTTCTTTGCAACTCTAGCACATAATCCCTTAACCTTGAATACTGTTCTGTGAAATCACCTTTAAGTTTCATCTGTGATTTAGCCTTAGCCCTAGTTACCTTGTTTGTAGTTATACCTAATTGATACTTCTGTTGTAATTTCTCTTTCAGGGCTCTAATAAGGATGTTAGGGTTAAGCTTGATTCTTTCTTCAACCTCTTTAGTAAGAAAAGTATTAGTGAGCAGCTTCACATCTCTAGTTTGCAAACAAGTATGCTCATCAGTAAGAGTAAAGACAGTCCAGGTTTCTTCCCTGCCTTTATTTTGTTTGGATATTTGCACAGTCCATGGACATGTGATAATCTCATACTTGTAATTACCTTTTATGCCACCAACCTTTATTCTCTTTCCACCCACCTCATTTATTCCTTTTCCACATGCACTTGTCTCACATGTACTTGACTTTACCATCTTTCCATCTATACATTTTAACTTACTAGGACTTGGACCACATTTTAGCCCACTAGCCTTTGGGCCCTCATTAGGGTATCTAAAAGTAGAACATTTTCCTCTACATACTACCCTCACCCTCATTTTCTTTTTTTCATATATATAACTGCCTTCTAGTAGCAATAGCATGAGCAGCCACAAGGTCTGTGATAGTTTCTTATCTCCAAACTCTCTCCCTACAAAGAATGTATCACTGCAATTACTTGCATCAATTCCCTTACCCTCTTTTGCTCTTTGTTTCCTTAACTTTCTCAAAGTTTTCTTTCTTTGACTATCATTTTCAGAATCACTTGCACTATGAAAATCATCCAAACCAAATGCTTCTTCAACATGACTGTCATCTGAAACTTCCTCATTATCAGAATGAGATCCCATCCATTCTGGATCTTTGTCTATGTTTTGATAATAGTCTTTCATATCCACATCTACATCATTCATAACATGTTCATCATCCAGTATATAGTCACTATCTTCACTATCATCAGACTCACTACTACTCTCATACTCAGATAAACTTGCTTCCACAGAACTGTCTACCTCATCCACAGGGACTGGCATTGGCTTTGTCTTCTTAGCAGGTATCTTAAAAGGCCTCTTAACAGGTAGCTTAACAGGCCACTTAGTAGGACCTTCCTCAACTGTTGTAGTAACAACTAAAGCACCTTCACCATATACATCATCAGCATTATCAGAACCCTCTCCCATATCAAGCAATAGAGGCATCCTATTTATCTTCTTAGCAGGCTTCTTAAAGGGCTTTCTAACTAATGTTGAACTAGGACCTTCATCAACTATTTCCTCAATCATCACTCTCTGTGGTGATTTCCAATAAGTTTCCAATACTGTATGCTCATGCTCAATGTAAACTTCAATAAGTTTGTACTTATCAACATACCTAACTAGGTTCAACACATCACCATCATTTCCTAGTGCTTGTAACCCATAATCCAAATCATTGTTAGGTATTTTGATATGATAGTACATTACACAATCTTTCCTCTTGTAACCTAACTTTTCAATCATATCATGGATTTCTATTACTGAAAACAGGTCTATATATATGAAGTCTATAAAATTGTAGGTCCCTTCTATGTACTTTCTACCTGGACTTTCAGTAAAGAACCCACCATGATGTATCTTCAGTGAGAACATGTTTGGATATTTACCTGCAATGCCAAAATTAGTATCCAAAAATTAGGGGTTTCAATCAATTAGGGTTTCAAATAATATGATTACAATGATTAACACTTACTATAAGCTTCTTGTTCGTTCACTGGATCCTCATACTCACGAATACGCCATTCAACCACCATTGCAAACAATGTACCAGATAATAAAATTGGATTTTATTATCTGTTTTGGTTTGGGTTTTTGATTTAGATATTTGATTTGTGTTTGTGTTTTGAATTTCTGTAACCTTGTGTTTCTGATTTGTGTTTGTGCTTTTTGATTTTGATTATGCGTAACGTTTGAGTGAAGCAGGGAAGAAATAGGGTTAAAATATAAAGGGAATGTGTAAAATGACATAAATACCCTTAGTTAAGTGCCACGTGTCCAAGTTAACGACACAACATTTGCATCGTTGGTCTTTTTGGATATATATTGTTTGACTTTTACTAACGGAGGGATGTAATTGTCCTAATTTTTTCGAGAGGGATGTATGGTGTCAAATTGGGCAAAGCACATGGATGTATTTTGAAGTTTATTTTTTTTTTTTTAAATGTTTATATAATATAATAGGGTTAAAGTACTTTTGATTGGAAACTCTGTCATCAAAGTTTGTTTGGCATGATGGTCAGTTGCCTGTTTTCCTTCTAAAAGGTCGTAGGTTCGATACCTGCACGCTGACTCGTTGGATGGAATTCTTGTTAATTGGCTATAGAGTAAATTGCAAAAATCGTCCCTAAAGTTTGACCAATTTGCATGTTTCGTCCCAAATATTTCGAAACTGCAAGGATCGTCCTTAAAGTTAACCTTTGGGGCATATATAGTCCTTTTTGGGGACGATACATGCACACGGGGCCAAAACTTTAGGGACGATACATGCACACGGGCCAAAATTTAGGGACGATCCTTGCAGTTTCGAAATATTTGGGACGAAACATGCAAATTGGTCAAACTTTAGGGACGATTTTTGCAATTTACTCTTGGCTATATAACAAAACAAACAATTTTTTATTTTTAAAAAAAATTTTGAAAACAAATTTTTATTCTGGTTAATTTTTAAAAAATTATTAACCATTTAAAAATTAACAAATTTTTGAAAGTTTTTAAATTTTTTGTTATTCTGGTTAATTTGTTTACTTATTTTAGTAAACAAATTTTTGAAAAGTTTAAATAATAGAAATGACGACTTTTATTTTTGTCCAAGTTAATACAAAGTAATTTTAGTTTCACATTAGCAATCCATTGTTGAAGTCATATGTTGTCCCTTCCTGATGGCTACATTTAAGGCTAACCACCATCTTTGGCCCTCTGAAAGGTCGGTCTCCAATTGTGAATATGATTTGAGCTAATCGCAACATGGGGTCAAAATTTGGCTACATGCCCCCCACCGCTGGCCAGGACATTTGGTATAGTGGTTTACTATGAAGTCACTCACCATCAAATTCCACGACCACATGGGAACACATAATGGTAATAAAATACGTGTGCCAAGCCTAGTACGTGTACATTACACAAAACTTTGTATCCATTTCTGGAAATGTATCAGGTTATTAAACACCACTTGAATGCCATAAAATGAAAAACAAAATGTGTACAAAAGCTAAATTAGCATTCAAGAGAACAGCTCAAAGAATTACTTAGGTGGAAGTATCTATAAGATAAACATAAAAAGTAACTCAAAAAGAATAGAATCCATCTCTTCTTCCGTGATCTAGACACAGAAGGCCAGTGTCAGCTAATGCATCGCCCCAGAAAACTAACAAGCTGGTCTTTAATTTCCCATCTGCTTCTGCAATGAACGTTAATAAAGAAGTCAATTAACAAATTTGAACCAGAAGTCAAACCAGTAAAAGCTGCATATTTGTGAAACGAAGAAAATCACATTATGGAAGAAAATGATACTACAGAAAGAAAGATCTACCATCTACCGCAAACTCAGATTGGGGGTCCATCTTATTCCTTCCCAAAACTACCAAATCCACCACCTGTACGGCCTCCTGCACCACTAAAGTTGCCAAAACCACTTGAACGATCTGAACCAAATTTACCAAACCCGCTTGACCGCGTGTTGCCACCACGGTCACCAAAGTCACTAACTCGTTCAGAGCTTCTGAATCCACCACTTGACCTACCATAAGTAGAACCACCACTTGAACCAAAACGACCACCCGTTCTACCACCACCATATCCATCAGAAGATCCACCATACCCTGAATTACCAAATCTACCACCACCAGATGACCCAAAACCACCACCAAGCTCAACTCTTGAACTAGAATCAACACTGATTTGAGGTAGCTGAATACATCATAACAACATACGTAATTACTTAACTAATTGATCAATACCTTCTTATATATGAAAGTGAAGTGATTTAAAATACTACCATCGTAATTTTGCATCCTACTTCACGCTCGTATCCCTTCACATCTCTCATCTGCATAGATGAATGGATCAAAATTGCTCTTCCTTTCTTTCCAGCACGACCTGTTCGCCCAGACCGGTGAACAAATATTTCTGAAGATGACGGAAGCTCATAATGTATCACCTGTTGATTAATGTTATAAAACCTTTGAACAAGAACGGCAAACATTGTATTGTAGTTTAACAAAAGAATAAAGACTAACCAGATCAACATTAGGAACATCAAGACCACGAGCAGCAACATCAGTGGCTACCAAAACATTAAAACGGCCATCTCTAAAGCCCGATAGTGTTCTCTCTCTTTGACTTTGAGATATATCCCCATGCAGAGCTTCACAACCAAAGTGCCTATTCATAGCGTAAGCTAACCGATCCGCATCACGTTTTGTTTGGGTGAAAACTATACATTTACCTCCATTTGCATGTTCCTGAAGAAAAGAAAGAAAAAAAATACAATTATTCACTATTCAGCCCGCCAAAATTATATTTTTGGAAGACCCAATAAAGCAACATAGATCCATACTGTTATAAGTGGTCCAATAACAGATGGTCTATCACGCGTTTCTGCAACCAGAGAATACAGTGTGATCCCATCAGCCAATTTTTGGTCAGAATCACCAACCTGCAATTGAAATTAGCATAAGCTAAACAACAAAAAAGGGTAAATTTATTAGGATCACAAAAGATAAAATGGTTTAGAGTTAACTCACAAGATCAATAGTCAATGGATTATTCAGATACTTGCGGGTAAGTTTCACAATCCAACTTGGCATAGTTGCTGAAAACATCATGCTCTGACGCTGTTTTGGCAGATATTCTAAAATTGTTTCAACATCGTCGGCAAAACCCACGTTAAGCATCTGATCAGCTTCGTCTAATACAGCAAACTGAACATCCGATAGTTTCAAAGAGCCCCTTTTGATGAGATCAATGACACGTCCAGGGGTGCCTACTATCACATCAACACCATAATCAAGGGTACTCATCTGACGTTGAATTGGTACACCACCATAAACACAAAGTGTACTCAAATTGGGTGCAGCCTCGTAAAATTCTTTTTCTACTTGACGAGCAAGTTCTCGCGTTGGAGCCAAGACAATGGCTAGCGGATTTCTCCCTTTCCTGTCATTTAATTAAAACACATTTGTTTTCTCATAAGCTTATATGAAGCCACAGCCGACCAAAAAGTATATGAACAAAACAACTTAAGTTACATACCCATTCTTGTGAATTGAACGAGTAATTTTATCCATGATGGGGATACCAAAAGCAAGAGTTTTTCCTGTTCCTGTTCTAGCACGACCAATCATATCACGCCCCTGCATCGCTGGCTCCAATACAGCTTTCTGAAAACCATAGCAATATCGTTAAGCAGTTACATTATTAAAAAAAACTACTACCTCAAAATAGAGCTATATTTTGGTAGTTAATGTCAAAATTGGTACTTCTCATTCAAAATGCACCAACAATATTTAACCATTCTGCAAAGAGTAAACTCGCAGTGGTTTACCCATTTTGGCCGAAACCATCTTTGCTGCCAACTATTGGCCTGAATAATCATGAGAGACAAAAATGAACCGAAAACCATCCCCAAGAAGGCCGATTCTTTCCAATAGTCAAACCACATGGAACAACCCGAAGAATGGTTTTTGCTTGACTTTTTGCCTCTAAGGAATAATGCATCCAATAGTTTGCGACTGAGATAGTTTCAGCCAAAATAAACAAACCACGTTGACGGATTTTGGCTCTAATCATGTGGAAGCTTTAATTCTTGCGTTAATAAACTAATCCATAATCCAATAAAGTTAGTAATTTTTCACTAATTACTAAATGAGTTTTACCCTCGTGTTGCCACGCCACCTTCCTAAAGGGGGAGCGCTTTACCTGGTTTGTGAATGTGGGCTCAAACCCGGTGAATTAGTTGGCCAAAAGGTCGGAAACCATGGTTACCAAAAAAAAGTACTCATTTTCATTTTTAGATTTTTTTGGGGAAACCATGATTTCCGGGTTTGAACCCACCGCCACACAAACTCATAATCGACTAAAAAAGTAACCTTTCGAGATCTAAACCCAAGAATTTAAATTTTATTAAATGCACATACAATCAAAAAAAATAAAACACCAAACAAACAACCTAATCAAAAATGAAAACAAAATGTTATACCTGAATAGGAAAAAGCTTAGTAATACCCTTTTTAGCCAAAGCATTCACAATCTCTTGAGAAATACCAAGCTTCGAAACCTCCAACCCATCCGAAACACTGTCGTCCTCATCCGAACATGCTTCGGACGCAAAGGCGACACCCGCAGACTTGGACACCACAGCCGAAGCCCGAACATTGAACCATGGAGTAGTGTGGAAGCTACTGGTGGTTGGAACCCTGTTAACATAACTGGAATTGGTGAATGTTTGAGGGGTGTTTGGAAACAGTGATTGTGATGAAGAAATGAGAATGGGTCTGAAAATGATGTGTTGGAGGGAGGCAATAGCGGTGAGTTTGGTTGATGAAGATCTTATCAGACTATTCATTTTTAAGATCTGGGTTGGGTTTGTGATGAAAAAGAGAGAGTGTTGCTTAAACCCTAGTGGTAGAGGTTTATGTTTGTGATTAGGGGTGTAATCGAGCCGAGACAACTCGCGAGTAACTCGAGATCGACTCGAAAAATACTCGATTCGACTCGATTTTAAACGAGTCGAGCTCGAGCTCGAGCTACTCGTGTAAGATGTCGAGTCGAGTTCGAGTTCTATGTTACTCGGCTCGTGAAGCTCGCGAGCCTTAACGAGCTTTTCTATAATTACATATATGCCCTTCAAGAATATACGAGCCGAGCTCGAGCTTGAATTTTGAGCCGAGCTCGAGCTTTTCTATAGTGACTTTTTCAAAAACTTGATTTTATTTAATATATACGAGCCGAGCCGAGCCGAGCCTCGAGCTCGAGTTTTAGTGATCGAGCCGAGCTCGAGCTTGAATTTTGAGGCTCGGTCGAGCTCGAGCCGAGCTTCGAGCTCGAGTATTATATGTCGAGCCGAGCTCGAGCTTGTCAATACTCGACTCGACTCGGCTCGTTTACACCCCTATTTGTGATGGGTGCCAACATTTTTCTTTCTTAAACCCTACTTGTGACGTCACTAAAGGTGGTGTTTGGTACTTTGGTTTCTTATTACAAAATTCAACAATTAGGGTGCGTTTGGTATGCTGCGAGGAATGACAATGGGAATGAGTTTGATAGTAGTGGTGCGTCCCTCAACTATGAAATAATTCATTCCCCCCTCTCTAGCCATATATGAAGTATGAAAAATATGTGACTTTCATAGTCATAGTGGTGGGCCCAACAGTCTTAAACAAACACTTGCAATGACTATCAAAGTCATTGTTTCATTCCCTTAGTAACATACCAAACGTGCCCTTAGTACCAAGGTTATAAAAGTCATGAGGTGTGACGTGGCGGCATGACCACGCCTTAAGCATTACGCGCCATGGTGGAACTTTTGTAATTCTTAAAACGGCGAGAAAAATATTTATAAATTTATCTATCTATAATTTTAGATCATGTTACTCGTACTATATTAAACATTTAAATTACTACTTAATGTATAATTATTAGACTCATATGTTAAATAGCACAAATTCCAAATACTAGTTTAAAATAGTTCTAATAATAATAATAATAATAATAATAATAATAATAATAATAATAAATTGGTTCAAAAAGTGGCTCCACGCCTTATCAAAAGGCGCACCTTTCTCGCCTTTTTATGTCACACCTAGATCAGCCGCCAATATCCATTTTGGGGCGATGAGGTCACACCTCACGCTTTTGCGGCGCCTTGACGCGCCTTTTAGAACACTGATTACTACTATTATTATTGAAAATGATCGAGAGATCTAAATGTATAACCAATTTTGGGCATGTTTGGCGCGAGATATAATGGAATATTATGGAGGCTTAAGATTAATTTTTTGAAAAATAAGTTTTGGTCAAAAATTAATCTTTGTTTGACAAGCTAAAATTATGAATTATATTAGAAAAATAAATGCCCAAAAATTAAGTTATCAAAACCAGCCTTTAAAAGATTATCGAGAATATTTTCTTTTAGCAACAGCACCATTGCAAAAAAAAAAGGCCTACAATTTTATTCTTTTTCAGCACCAGCACCAGCAAAGCACCGACGCCAGCAACATGTATTTTTGCCAAAACACCGCTAAAAAGTATATCTAGTTTACCAAGCACCACTAAAAAAAATAAAATAAAAAATAAATAAATAAATAAACAACACATTAACACCATCATTTTGGGTAATTTGATCATTTCTTTTATATTCATCTTTCACATCTCAACCCAAACAAACTCCATAAATTCCGACTAAAAAACCTAGTTTATGGGGGAAAATAAAAGCACATAAAAATCAGTTTGAGTTATTTGAAATTGAAAACACACAAACTTTGTAACTTATTAAATTTATACAAATTTTACAATGAGATCCACATTATTTTTGGCTTTTTCCCTTTTCTTTTAATTAGAAACCCAATTATTTCAAATCAAAAATATTTGTGGGTGTTTGGTTTGTTAATGAAAATCACTACGGGTATAAGAATTATGGGTTTGTAAACCCACACCTAGTTTTATGAGTTCATTACCCATATCTTAATATAAAACCCGTCAACCAAACAAATTATTAGGAAGAAAAAATTACACGTTTGGTCCCTGTGGTATACCCCAAATAATAGGTTTAGTCCCTAAGTCGTTTTAATTACACCAAAGATACCTATTTTTTAAACCTTACACTCATTTTGTCTTTATTTTGGATGAGGTGTTAGTTTGACCGTTAAGTGTTACAATAATATTTGCTCGTTAGTCCATCCATTAATATTTTTTTGCATCATTAGTCCTCATTTTTTAAAATGAATTAAAAAAGGCATCATAGGCTCGAATTCGGGTATTGTTGCCCGAAAACCAACGCCCCAACCACTGGACTAAGCGTCTAGTGATGTAATTATATCAAAATAAATTCTATTTAACTTTTTTTTTCTTAAACTCGTTTTTATCCGTTTTCTTCTATTTTATACGTTTTTGTTCGTTTTATAAAAAACGGATGAAAATGTATAAAAATAAACGAAAACGGATAAAAACGAGTTTAAGCAAAAAAAAAAGGTTAAATAGAATTTATTTTGATATAATTACACACATCCAGTGTTGGGGCGTTGGTTTTTGGCAACAAGACCTGAGTTCTAGCATATGTTGCCCTTTTTAATTCATTTAAAAAAGTGAGGACTAACGGTGCAAAAATAATAATGGAGGGACTAACGGGAAAATATTATTGTAACACTTAACGGTTAAACTAACGTCCCATAGGGACTAAATGAGTGGAAGATTTCAAAAATAAGTATCTCTAGTGTAATTAAAACGATTTAAAGATTAAACTTGTTATTTTTTGGGGTATGCTGGACCACACGTGTAATTTTTTCTATTGGGAATATTCCCATTTCCATTAAACGCACCCTTATTCAAATCGAAACAAAAAACATACAGTAACTTTGAACAAGACCATCACACTTTCAACTGATTTGTGTTTGAAAATGGGGGTTCCCGTCTTCATCTTCTTGCAATTGGATCTGCACTAGGACTGGAAATGTAGGTCCATTTGCTCTTAGCTGCTGAGACATTCTTGGGCAGAATTAAAACCTGGTTTTATGGGCGCCAAGAAGCGGCAGCAAACATTGCTGGTTTTCTGATTCCTCAACACCAGAGACTGAACCCCCGCTGTTGGTGAAATCATAGGTGGCATATTTGTGTTTGAACATGGGGTTTGTCTCATTTTGTTAGTTGTGTTTTTAATTGAAATTAGATAGTGAGTGGTTTAAATTTGAGTGATTTTGTTAAACTGAAACTAGGTATCAAAAAGGTTTTTCCTAGTAATGTATGGTTTGAAATTGGAGTGGTCGGAGGTGGTGGTTGTGTTGGCGGTGGTGATGGCTGGTGAAGAAGACAAAGGGTATAAAAGCTTATCACTTAGCTAACGGTACAATGTATGTATTGCTTAATTCTAATATACATTACAAACTCGATAAATTATATATTTTGCAATTAATTTATAGAGTTTCTACTGTGTTTCTTCACTTAGCTAAGATCAAAGACATATTTTGGAGAATCATAACTCTAACGTGTTCAAGTCATTTAATAAAAAGCGATTTTATACTATGCAAAGTGATTTAGAATAACTGAAATTTCACGTCTAGTTTTCTATTTTTTGTATTTAAATATGTTGGTGCTAGGTTCATATATGCCATTTGATAATTTTCTGGCATGACTGTTACCAAATTTGGTGTAAACGAAAGCAAACACATGGTTTGTGTAAATTGGTTTTAATAACCAGATGGCCTATATGAAGAAAACTTAAATGTTGGGTGGCCTCCATGTACATTATCCCATATTTGTTAATTATTACTCCTATAAGTTTGCATGTGTTGGAATGTAATTGGCACAGAGTTAGGAGAGAATTTACAGTTCTTGGGCATGCTTAGGTCGCATGTCCCAAACGTGCAACTGGTTGTTCTCAAATGAAAATACGGAAAAATATATCGCGCGAGTGTAAATGAGCAACAAATAAGCATTTTCAAGTTTCCAGTAATTTTCCCTAGTTTGTGTGTGTGTGTGACCAAAGTTAAAAAAAAAAAAAAAAAAAAAAAAAAAAAAAAAAAAAAAAAAAAAAAAACACATCTCAATTGGTTTTGTATTCTATTTCTTTATTCTATTAGACTAAAGGCCACCCGGAAAATGGCTCTGGCTAATTTTGACGCCATCTTCCTAGACAAGTGGCTCAAATGGCTCACAAGATGGGACGAAACCATTGTTGATGCTCGATAACCATGACCTTTTTCTGTTAGTATATACAGTATAGTGGACTACAGGAAGAAAAAACAATAGCATACATTTGAGGCATCAGAGTTTTGGTGTTCAACAATTTGGTGTTGGGGTTTAGTACATATTAGTCTTTCAGATCATTGATATTGGTCACATGATGCAATTATATGTGGATGTATTAAATTATTTTCCTTGAAGGGCGTGCCACTTCTCTTGTGGCAACCGATAGCTAAATGTTATCTGTCTATGCTGTAATACATGCTGAAAATGTGCAGCAAAAGTAACAGGTTCTTGTTAACAATGATAACAACCATGATAGTTTAAAGTGTCATTTTATATCCTCCAGTAATTCACAAAATATATAGAAATTGGCCATGGTTTTTATGCCTGTCCAATTAGAATAGTTTTACTTTCCAGGAACAAAGTTAGTGGCAAAAGCCCAAGCATTGTTGGCAACAGGATCGGCAAGATGGTCAGCAAGGTTCTCCAATGGTCCCTTTCCGGTGACTATAGCTTGTACAAAGAATCCAAACATCGAAAACATAGCCAATCTTCCATTTTTGATCTCCTTCACCTTCAATTCAGCAAATGCTTCTGGGTCATCAGCAAGTCCTAACGGGTCAAAGCTCCCACCAGGGTATAGAGGATCGACCACCTCACCAAGTGGCCCACCGGCTATTCTGTAACCCTCAACAGCGCCCATGAGGATCACTTGTGTTGCCCAAATGGCCAAAATGCTTTGTGCATGGACCAAGCTTGGGTTACCCAAGTAGTCAAGTCCACCTTCACTGAATATCTGCGCTCCAGCCTTAAACCATACCGCTTCTCCAAACTTGACTCCATTGCGAGCCAAAAGCTCAGGGAAGACACACCCTAGAGCTCCAAGCATGGCCCATCTGCAGTGAATCACCTCAAGCTCACGGTTCTTTGAAAACGTCTCTGGGTCGGCTGAGAGGCCAGCAGTGTCCCAACCGTAGTCACCAGGGAACTCGCCGGTGAGATATGATGGTGCTTCACCAGAGAATGGTCCCAAGTACTTGACTCGGTCTGGACCATACCATGGGCTGCTTGATGGGGCTGCTTTAGTGGTCGCTTTCCTCATGGAGACCTTTCCATTACTGGAGAGTGTCGATGTTGTGGGAATAGATTGAACCCCCTGGCCTGCGAACGAAGGGGAAGAGAGAGCCATTGTTGAAGCAGCCATAAGATTGGGTATATGGAAGAACAAGAGCTATGCAGGTGAATAATGCTAATGTGTTAGTTGCTTGAATTTCTTATGCTTCTCAGGTAACATATATATAACAAGCAGTCTGATCTTTTGATATCTTTGTCTTTATTTCTATTCGTTGAGAGTATTTTTGGGAAATCCAATTGGCAAGCCCAGCTGGTTATTGCATATATCGTATATGAGAAAATATATTTTTCATTATCACCATTCACCAATGGGCAAAGGCCACATGTGCTGTATTATCTGAGTCAATATTTCCAGGACAAAGAGGATATTGTAATAAACATTGGAATAGGTGAAGTGGCATGTGTTTAGATTTTCCATTCTCTCTATAGCCATGAGATTTATCCACTTGAATTACTCCTTTTTTTTCCCTGCATTTCTGATATACCAAAATATCAGTAAACATAGTTTATTAAACTTTTTAGCTTCGTAAATCCTCTAAAAGTATTATCAAAATTCAAATGGGGTTGCTATGGTATAAAACTTTAAGATAGGATTTACGACCAAAAGTGTTATGAATTGAATATAAACGTTCTTGGTTTGGCCTGGCATGTTTGTGTTTGCCTTGTTAGGTTACAGGTAATCACAGCAATTGTTTAGACTGGCCACTTAGAATATATGCAGATGCTTGTTTAAAATTTTAACTGAATTTTCATGGCAATGAAATTTTCGTAATCTAATGAAGATATGTTAAATTTGTATATGATATAGGCATTAGACCAAATAACAACGCAATCATAACTCATAAGTACTAAAATGTTCAAGAAATTATTGCTTTTAAGAACATGATCAATCCTATAATTCTATAAGTGGAAACATATAAAATAAACAATTCCAAAAAACCACTTGGCCTCAGACACACTTTAAACCTCTCAAAAGTTTTGCCCAAACACCCTTAAACTATACCTAATCAATTAACATTAAAAGTGATAATGTGTCTCAATGGTGGGAGGTATGAGAGAGCCCTAGCCACACTCTGGTCATTAAGTAGCTATCATCTCGAGCAGTAGGCAGGTAAACGAACAGAGCTGATCCACACACCTGTCTTTCTTTTTTTTCTTTTTCTTTTTTTTTTTTTTTTTTTTTCTTTTTTTTTAGTGCATTTTCAAAATTATATACATTTGGTAAATATCTGTAGCTATTTCTTTTTTCCATAGCTTTTGATTTCTCGGCTTTGTTAATAATTAGGATAAAAGCCTCGGTTCCAACACAGAATAATGTTTTTGCTAACTAGTACGCAAGCTGTCTTTTGATCAAGATTTGTAGATCACTTTGAGTTATTTTTATCAAAAGAAAACCGCTTACTGGATCACATAGACTTCGTTTACTCATATTGATCTCATTTACCTCGTTTAAAAACCACATTAGGTTTGTGTTGTCTAGTCATTTCATTCAGTTTGACTAGTCATTAGCTTAGCACTCAGCTAACCGAACAATGTATGTTTGTACACTTAGCTAGTTTGCTGAGATCAAAGACGGTTTTTTTTTTTTTTTTTTTTTTTTTTTTTTTTTTTTTTTTTTTTTTATGTGAGTAAAGTTCACAAAGACTCCTGAATCTCAATTGGTTTAAATCAAAATGCTTTATTATATTAGACTGAAGGCCTCGCCTGGATATTGGCCCCGGCTTAGTTTGACACAATCTTCCCAGACAAAGTAGGTAGAATGAGTGGTTCACAAGATGGGGTCGAATAATTGTTTGTTGATAATTATCTAGTGGATGAACGTCTATGGGGAAAAAATAGCATGTATTTGAGGAACCCCTCAACTCCCTATTAGAAGCAATCGACTAGCTAGATATCAGTGTTTTGGCGTTTGGTACATAGTGTTCTTAAGGATCATCCATACAGGTCACAGGATTCAAAGTTCAAACAGTCGTAAGTTTACACGTGTTATAAAAAGTTGAAATGCAACTATATATGGTAAAAAGTAACCACATTATCTAGTAATGCTAATTATACTTTTCTTGAAGGGCATCCTACTGCTCATTTGGTAACCAGTTACTGCATGTCATCACAAACATGTGTGCTGCAGTACATACTGATATGCAGCAGGAACTTGTTAACAATGATAACAGCAATAATAGTTTAAACTTTTCAAATTCATTATATATATCCTCCAATAATTCACAATATATGTTATACATTGAAATTAATCATGCTTCTTATGCATGTTTGATTGAATTAGTTTTACTTTCCAGGAACAAAGTTGGTGGCAAAAGCCCAGGCATTGTTGGCAACAGGGTCGGCAAGATGGTCAGCAAGGTTCTCCAACGGCCCCATTCCGGTAACTATAGCTTGTACAAAGAATCCAAACATTGAAAACATTGCCAATCTTCCATTCTTGATCTCCTTCACCTTCAACTCTGCAAATGCTTCTGGATCATCAGCAAGTCCTAACGGGTCAAAGCTCCCGCCTGGGTATAGTGGATCAACCACCTCACCAAGTGGCCCACCGGCTATTCTATAGCCCTCAACAGCGCCCATTAGGATCACTTGTGTAGCCCAGATAGCCAAGATGCTTTGTGCATGGACCAAGCTGGGGTTACCCAAGTAATCGAGTCCACCTTCACTGAATATTTGTGCCCCAGCCTTGAACCATACTGCTTCACCAAACTTAACACCGTTGCGAGCCAAAAGCTCAGGGAAGACACACCCTAGAGCTCCAAGCATGGCCCATCTGCAGTGGATCACCTCCAGCTCACGGTTCTTTGCAAATGTCTCTGGGTCGGCTGAGAGGCCAGCAGTGTCCCACCCATAGTCACCAGGGAACTCACCGGTGAGATATGATGGTGCTTCTCCTGAGAATGGACCAAGGTACTTGACTCGGTCTGGACCATACCATGGGCTGCTTGATGGAGCAGCTTTGGTGGCTGTCTTCCTCATGGAGACCCTTCTGTTACTGACAAGTGTCGATGTAGAGGGGACAGATTGCACCGTCTGTCCGGCGAAGGAAGGGGAAGATAGAGCCATTGTTGAAGCAGCCATAGGATTAGGTAAATGGATTATACAGAACTTTGGAGGTGAACAAGGTGAATGTGCTTGTTGATGAATTTCTTAGGCTACCTCTGTAGTAGTTATAAGCAATTAGCCTGATCCATTGACATATTTATCTTCATTTCTATTCGTCGAGGATATATTTAGGAGTATCCAGTTGGCAAGCTTACTTGGCTATATTGAGAATATATCATAAAAAATAGGATTTTATTCCCACAAATAAGAAAATTCCACATGTGCTGTTATCTGACTTAATGCCATAGAGGGCAAAGAAGATATCATGATAGAAATTGCATTGATGTAGATATTCTTCTTTTTTTATAGCCATGGGTTTAAATTATTACTTGCTATACTTCATTGTTCATATTTCTGATTCATCAGAATACCACTGAACATAGTTAATTACTTTATCTCCTTAAAACTCTCTATAACTGAAACTTTTTGGGTGCTAGCAAGCATCTAACACTCAGATTTTAGCCATAAGATTGATTCAAATCCTGCACATTATAGTTCTGTAGTGCAAGATGTTGAATATAAAAATATAAGCCATGTTTACAAATGAAATCTTAATTTTTGGTATTGGCGTTTAATATATAATATGAATTCATTTGTACAAACCTACAGAGTATTTTCAAATATTAGCATGTACAATTTTAGTAGCATGCGCTTTGAAGTGCTATCAAGTATCAACCCACTTACTTTAAAACTGTTTTGATTTGCTTACTAACAGGGGCGAGATACTAGGAATATGGCTCTAGTTAGTGCATCATGACAAGAAGGCTACAATTGAGTCGCAAAAATATTTAGGCATGTAAGGAGTTACGGCATACTCGCAATGTCCAGCCGCCTTGATGCACCCATGTTTGAGAAGACTCTTGCTCAATGATAATGGAACACAGTTAATGTTCTCGATCTCCACTAAAAAATAAAATTGGATATTTAAATTTGAGCTCTGATATTTGCTAACTTCTTTTTATATATATTTACAAGAATAATACCTTTTGAAAATTTTAACAGGGTGTACTGTCATTTAACGCTGTAAGTGGCAAGGTAATTATATTGAATTGGAATTTTGAAGGGTAATGATTCCTCAAATTTAAGTGCAAGTCCAATTGTGTTATATGCAAGGAGAGAGTATGACATAGAAAATATTTAAGACGACAACAAAAACTTTTACTGTGAATTTCGTTTATATATTCTCAAATGATTTACAGTCTTCAATATATTTGATAAACAATCAATTTCACTTTCCAGGAACGAAGTTAGTGGCAAAAGCCCAAGCATTGTTGGCAACAGGGTCGGCAAGATGGTCAGCAAGGTTCTCCAACGGTCCCTTTCCTGTGACTATAGCTTGTACAAAGAATCCAAACATCGAAAACATAGCCAATCTTCCATTCTTGATCTCTTTTACCTTCAACTCTGCAAATGCTTCTGGATCATCAGCAAGTCCTAATGGGTCAAAGCTCCCACCAGGGTATAGAGGATCAACCACCTCACCAAGTGGCCCACCTGCTATTCTGTAACCCTCAACAGCGCCCATTAAGATAACTTGTGTAGCCCAAATGGCCAAAATGCTCTGTGCATGGACCAAGCTGGGGTTGCCCAAGTAGTCAAGTCCACCTTCACTGAATATTTGTGCTCCAGCCTTGAACCATACTGCTTCACCAAACTTGACTCCGTTGCGAGCCAAAAGCTCAGGGAAGACACACCCTAGAGCTCCAAGCATGGCCCATCTGCAGTGAATAACCTCGAGCTCACGGTTCTTGGCGAAAGTTTCAGGGTCAGCAGAAAGTCCAGCAGTGTCCCATCCGTAGTCAC
Organism: Artemisia argyi; assembly: GCA_030686995.1. Taxonomy (NCBI): domain Eukaryota; kingdom Viridiplantae; phylum Streptophyta; class Magnoliopsida; order Asterales; family Asteraceae; genus Artemisia; species Artemisia argyi. The sequence continues at coordinate 100,437,055 of CM060698.1, read as the reverse complement.
CGGGAAATTCACCAGTGAGATATGATGGTGCTTCACCGGAGAATGGACCCAGGTACTTGACTCGGTCTGGACCATACCACGGGCTGCTTGATGGAGCTGCTTTAGCGGCTGCTTTCCTCATGGAGACCTTTCCATTATTCAAAAGTGTGGCATTAGATGGTATGGATTGCAGCCTTTGTCCAGTGAAAGAAGGGGAAGAGAGAGCCATTGTTGAAGCAGCCATATGATATGGTGAATACAAATATTAGAGCTATGCAGTTGAACACGGCTAATGTGTTTGTTGCTTGACTTCGTTAAGCTACCGAGGTAATATTTATAACAGTTAGGTCTGATCTATTGATATATGTATCTCCTTTTCTATTCGTTCATGATATTTTTGGAAAATCCAATTGTCAAGCTTAGCTGGCTATATCCAACCTATATCATGTATTAGATGGGATTTTTGTTCCATCACTAATGGGAAAAGGCCACATGTGCTATATTATCTGACTCAGTATTATCCTAGACCAACAGGATACTTTAATAAAAATGGCATGGGGTCAAAATAGGGAAAAGTGGCATGGGTGTAGATTTTCTACTTTTTCTTGTTGATTCATGGCCATGAGAGTTCTGCCTTCTATACTTCATTTTTTAACGTCTTTGGTTTATTAGAATTCTAGTTGAACATAGCTTATAGAGTTATAATCCCCTTCAAATCCATATTAATATTCCAAATCTTTTGGCTCTTTAGGAAGATTTCACTAATCCTCTTTAACTATATCAAATGGTCTGATTAAAGGATTTGTGACCAAGGTGTTGGTCAATGGATTGGACGTAAACATGGGAGAGCTGTGGTAATGACAAAAGCAGGCATGAGCCTCGTATCCCACTTGTCATTTTAGACTGTCCACATAGAATATGTATACAATGTCACAATAATGTTAGGTGACAATTAAACTTAGCAAAACAATACATCCATTTATCATTTAGCAATAAGACTTTCAAATTCTCATATAGTTGCATGTTAAGTGTGGAAGGAATTAGTGAATTTTCATATTGAAATCTCGAATTGTCACTCGTTGGATTTCATCATTTATTGATATCTTCTGTACATATAGTGTTTTCAATTAGCACCTCTATATTAAGTGTAACATATGTTTTAACTCAAGATTTGTAGAAATATTATTAACTTAGGGTCCTTAAAATAGTTCTATATTGCTTACAACAGGAGCATAGCATTTGAAGTACTGGTAAAGTTACCGCATCATGACAGCAAGTTTGTATTTGAGTCACAGAAACAATTAGATTAGCCTCGAAGGAAAAAACAGCATACACACCAAGTCAACCTGCCTTAATGCAGCATGATTGACAATAGTCTTTCTCAATGGTAGGAGCACACACAGGTAATTGTCTGGTTCATAAACCTGAATTGTGGCAGTCTCTAACTTCTTTTAAAATGATTTATTACCTTTACACATATAACTTTTGACCAAATGATAGAGTGTGTACTGTAATTTAACATAGCCATTATCGAATTCTATACAAAGTGGCATTTTGAAAGGGGGCTGTTCGGTGTAAAGAGAGAGTATATGCCATACCGAATAGTTAAACGACAACTAAAATTTGTACTCTGGATTTCATTTATATATTCTCGAATAATTCACAATTTATATTGTACATACAAAGTCATATTAAGTTTCACTTTCCAGGAACAAAGTTGGTAGCGAAAGCCCAAGCATTGTTGGCAACAGGGTCGGCAAGATGGTCAGCAAGGTTCTCCAACGGTCCTTTTCCTGCCACGATTGCTTGTACAAAGAATCCGAACATTGAAAACATGGCCAATCTTCCATTCTTGATCTCCTTCACCTTCAACTCTGCAAATGCTTCTGGGTCATCAGCAAGTCCTAAAGGGTCAAAGCTCCCACCAGGGTATAGAGGATCAACCACCTCACCAAGTGGCCCACCGGCTATTCTGTAACCCTCAACAGCGCCCATGAGGATCACTTGCGTAGCCCAAATGGCCAAAATGCTCTGTGCATGAACCAAACTTGGGTTACCCAAGTAGTCAAGTCCACCTTCACTGAAGATTTGTGATCCGGCCTTGAACCAGACCGCTTCACCAAACTTTACACCATTGCGAGCCAAAAGCTCTGGGAAGACACAACCAAGAGCTCCAAGCATGGCCCATCTGCAGTGGATCACTTCAAGCTCACGGTTCTTGGCAAAAGTTTCAGGGTCAGCAGAAAGTCCAGCAGTGTCCCATCCATAGTCACCAGGGAACTCGCCAGTGAGATATGATGGTGCTTCACCTGAGAATGGACCCAAATACTTAACTCGGTCTGGGCCATACCATGGGCTGCTTGAAGGAGCTGCTTTAGTAGCAGTTTTCCTCATGGATACCTTGCCATTTCCGGCATTTGTGGATGCAGATGGGATGGATTTCAGGACTTGTCCTGCGAAAGACGAGGATAGAGCCATTGTTGAAGCAGCCATTATAGATATGAAGGTTTGAATGAAGGAAAGTAGAATGAGGTTAATGTGTTGGTTGCTTGAGTTTATTCTGTACAGGTCTTCTATATATACAATTAGATTCTGATCTAATGAGATATTTATCTCCATTTCTATTGGTTCATGATATTTCTATTTGAGCCCATAGGCAGGCCTAGTCACAATATCCAGTTTGATTTTCTCACCAATTGGGAAATGACATGTGTGCTCTTTATCTAGGGGGGCACACAAGACAAACATGATACTAAGAAATTGGATTAGCATTTAAAGCAGGAGATCTAGTCTTCGATTTATAACCACAAAAAATGTATTTTCCTTCTTGGAATATATCATTTATTACGATAGAAGCAATCTCAATCTGGAAAATGCTTTTGGAATACGTGTGTACATTATCGACTATCAAGAGTCAAAACTGTGTGGGACTTCTGAGAATCACTGCAACTATTTCAATGAAGTAATAGCGACCTGTTAACCATCAATAACATTATGTCAAAGATGCAAAAAATATGTGGATTCGGACGTGTTGGTATATTGTTGAACATGAATTTTATGTCAAGCATAAGAAATAAGAGATCAGGCTGATCTTAATTCATTATACCTTTGAGAGGTTAACAACGATACCACAATTGCGGCACATGTTTTTCTCTAGTTTTGCACAAATGAAATTACAGGAGTAGATATAGAGAATCATAACACAAGCCATTGGCAGTCAAATTTATTTAGCAGTTCCGTTTCTAAGTAATTTTTTCTAGCTTCAACTTGAGCTTCAAATCTTTTAACCACAATAGCATACGACGCGCATCATAACCATTCCACCTATCCCTGGTAGTTCCCACCTTAATCAAGCACAATAGTTTCAATCTTTTCCTCAGGTAAGGATCTAGCATGGTGGCGGTACTATTCCAATGTCTCTTGTGCTACTAATATTTGTTAAAAGAATCTAATTATAACCATTGATCATTTTTAGTTGTTTACATGAGAAAATTTGGGTGGATTTAATGTTGAGGAAGAAATAAAGGGGTTGAAATCAATAGTTACTGAAAGTTAAAAGCTTATGTAACCTTAAAAACATAATAGTTTCGATCATCAACTGAAGCAAAGAAACTAAACATTTCAGTATAATCTTGGTACATCTGAATACCCGGCCAAACGATCAAAAAAGGGGCTTATATTATGCAGCATGATTGACAATAGCCTTTCTCAAAGGTAATGCTCAATGGTTTATAAAACTGAACTCTAACTTCTTTTAAAATGATCTATAACCTTAACACATTTAACTTTTGTCCAAATTATAGAGTATGCATTGTCATTTTACATAGCAACTATCGAATTCTACTGAATAGTTAAAAGGCAACTAAAATTTGTACTATGGATTTCATTTATATATTCTCGAGTAATTCACAATCTATATTGTACATACATAAATAAATCTTTATCAATTTCACTTTCCAGGAACAAAGTTAGTGGCAAAAGCCCAAGCATTGTTGGCAACTGGGTCGGCAAGATGGTCAGCAAGGTTCTCCAAAGGTCCTTTTCCTGTCACGATTGCTTGAACAAAGAATCCGAACATTGAAAACATAGCAAGTCTGCCGTTCTTGATCTCCTTCACCTTCAACTCTGCAAATGCTTCTGGGTCATCAGCAAGTCCTAACGGGTCAAAGCTCCCATCAGGGTATAGAGGATCAACCACCTCACCAAGTGGCCCACCTGCTATTCTGTAACCCTCAACAGCACCCATGAGGATCACTTGTGTAGCCCAGATAGCTAAGATGCTTTGTGCATGGACCAAACTTGGGTTACCCAAGTAGTCAAGTCCACCTTCACTGAATATCTGTGATCCGGCCTTGAACCAGATCGCTTCACCAAACTTTACACCATTGCAGGCCAAGAGTTCTGGGAAGACACACCCGAGAGCTCCAAGCATGGCCCATCTGCAGTGGATCACCTCAAGCTCACAGTTCTTGGCGAAAGTTTCAGGGTCAGCAGAAAGTCCAGCAGTGTCCCATCCATAGTCACCAGGGAACTCGCCAGTGAGATATGATGGTGCTTCACCTGAGAATGGACCCAAATACTTGACTCGGTCTGGGCCATACCATGGGCTGCTTGAAGGAGCTGCTTTGGTAGCAGTTTTCCTCATGGATACCTTGCCATTTCCGGCATTTGTGGATGCAGATGGGATGGATTTCAGGACTTGTCCTGCGAAAGACGAGGATAGAGCCATTGTTGAAGCAGCCATTTATAGATACGGTGGTTGGAATGAAGGAAAGGAGAGTGAGGTTTTTGTGTTGGTTGCTTGAGAATTTGTTTAGCATAGGTATTGTATATATACATGTAAAGTATGATCTAATGAGATATTTATCTCCATTTCTATTGGTTGATGGTATTTTCACTGAGCAAGTAAACAGGCCTAGTCACAATACCATGCATCAGATGGGTTTAACTTTCTTACCAATTAGAAAATGCCATGTGTCATGTGTGCTCTTATCTAGTTGGCACAATATGTTCCAGGACAAGCAGGAGATCTCCTCTTTGATTCACAACCATAGAATATTCTTCTTATTTTCATACTTGAATAGTATTTCCTATCCTAAAAAATAATGCCAAGCAAATCAAGTTCCGAAACTTTTAGGGCTTCTGAGAATGGTCGTCTAAATAATGATGCTATTTCACTGAAACAATAGCGCACAACTTGTTTTAATCACCATACATATCAACTAGTGGTTGAAAGTATTAGCGTATTACAGACCGTTCAACCCAAACCTATATGACCCGTTTCTTAGAAGCACCTGTCTTGACTCAGCTTGTAACCTGATCAGTTCAACCCAAACCGGTATGACCCGTTTCTTAGAAGCACCCGTTTTGACACAGCTTGTAACCTGATCAACCCGCACAACCAACCCATTTTGCCACCTCTACATCGACTGCATACCGCAATAGTGATGTGTTTGGTATTAGAAACTAGATTGTTGCAACATATTGGAAGGATTTATACATGATACACAAACACATGTAAATTGCTCGATACAACCTAATCTTATCAGCATAGGATATGCCATATGTGATTACAACAAACAATGTTATTTGTATAGATTCAACTAGGAATGGTTCCAAGTTGATTTTTGTCATGTTATTCAGGCCAACTTGAATCTAAGTTTGTATAGAATAACCGAGTTTAAATCATATGGCGAGTTGAGCTCAAGCCAACTCGCAAGGAACTTAAGAGAGTAGAATCTGAAGCAAGCTCACTCCCGAAAGCAAAGTACAGTATTATTATTAAGAAACAAGACATATACATATAGTCACACTACACTCATCTTATTTCTTTATTTAACTATAGATTATTGTACATAAATAGGATAGGGTAGCTAGTTTATATATATATATATATATATATATATATATATATATATATATATATATATATATATATATATATATATATATATATATATATATATATATATATATATATATATATATATAGCAAATTTATAAACTTAAGACGAACAAGTGACACAGGTGCAACCCTGTGCACACTTGCAAAAGGCCTTTCCAGCGCCCCTCGATGTTTGGGAGCAAGTATCGTCGCAAGGGTTACATCCGCAGTGTTCGCCGCAGGAACATCTCTTGTGCTCTCCACCGCTACTCGACATGCCCCCACTCTTGCATCTGCATGCATGTAACCACATATCCAAATATAAATTAGCATCTAGATCAAGGGGGTTCACGGGAACCTTATGGATATGTTTCGCGTCGTGTAAACATTTGTCAAAAATCCAGAATTTTCCGAAATAAACATGATCCAAAATTTGTGTAACATATCTTATAATAACGATAATAATGATTATTAAAACGACTCAATGAAGAACTACCTGCATGTAACTCCACCGGGGCATGGCGAAGGACAGCCACACCTTTCATCACATATAACACCACTTCCTCTCATATCAGCCATTGATTATATACAGTTTTGATGATATATATATTTTTTCTCTCTCGGAAAGCTAGTTAGGCTATATCTTCTAGTCGGCTAGTATATAAATTTCTAAGTGAGAAAGTACGAGAAAGAGCCAGGTAACACACAGGTGGCGAGTCGTGGCACTAGAAACATCCACATTTGGACATGTCGTGGCGTTACAATATCTAATATATACTAGACACCAAAGTCCAAATTAAACCCGGCCATTTAATTTAAGAGCGTTTGATTTTCGAAAGTATTCATAATATAAAACGAACCAAAACAACAACAGGTCCAGGCCCATAACTTAGAAAGGCACGCAGGCTAAACCCATAGAATAAAGAAGATATGAAATTATTACGGTTAATATACAAATATGTAACTAATTAAACCTTTTAAAATGTATACAAAAATTAATTAACTTTTTTGTTCATTTGGGTTACTAACTTATAGATTATTTTTTATATTTTCAACACATATTTTTTTTATAGTTTAGTAACATAAATGTCGTATTTTTACAAGTTCAGTGATATTTATATATTTTTTAAAAGTTCGGTGATCTTCAAATGTTATGTTTCATAAGTTCAGTAACTCAAATGAACAAAATGCAAGTTCGTTATTTTAGACGCATTTTTTAATAGTAATATGTTTGTGATTAAAAAAAAATGCTTGACTTCATTAGAACTTAGAAGCCTTTAAATGTATGAACTTAACCTAATTAACCACTATTGTTTGACTTTAATAAACTAAGCCTAAGATAATTACACCGTTAATTGTAAATTTTGAGGCTCCAAAAAATTAGCGACCTTGAGCGATTGTGTATCTCATCCACCCTTATAGACGGCCGTGCCTAATTCTACTCCATTCTCCATTATAATCATGTACATTAAGTCTTGCAAAGATGTTGGTATACGACTGTTGTAATTTTCATGTTTGAAAATTCTATGTACGTGCTTAGATTGCAGAATAGTAGGACTTTTTTTTGTTCTGTGTTCATACTTCAGTCTTCATAGTACACGTTTACAAAGTCTTGTTGGGAGGAAATTAAATCACCATCGTAGTAATTAATGATCCTAGATAGATAGAGCGTCAAGTGTCGATATCGAAGATACTGCAAGTTGGATGTTAGCTTAGTTGTCCGTTTGGAATATTAGCTAATCACGCATTATTAACAGCTCATAAGCCATGCATGCACTTTGTAACGATGGTGATGTACGTATATAAACAAAATAGTGGTTTTGCTATTTAAGAGGTTCTGTATATATGCTTTTATGAATTTATATATGTGGTGTGTGATGGTTTATGTGAATAAACCATCAAATTAGGGAGTAAAATGTGTGGTCCAAAACTCCAAATTTACATGCTGCTTTGAACGAGACAACTACACACAGCCATACACTATTATTGCAAGTTGATGCAATTGAACATGTTCCCTGGTCAGGGCCGTCTCGTAGATTTAATGGCCTCGTGCCATCATCATAAAGAGGCCTTTAACACATATACAAATACACGTGTATTACTAGCGCATAAAATAATTAAACACAAGCCTCATGTTGTGTATATACATATAATAAAGTGCATAAAATTTTATGGCCCTCGTTAAGCGGTGGGCCTGTGCAACGGCACCTCTTGCACTCCCTTAAAGCCTGCCCTGTCCTTGGTATTCTAATAAGTTTTATATGATCGTAGATATAATAACAAGGTTTTCATGTGACCCGTGCGTTGCGCTAGGATAAAAAGTGTATTATATATTAGGTAATCCTAGAAAGTTGGCAGAGTCACGGGGTTTTAAAAGAAATTATTTATTAAGAAGTTGAGTGTGTGGATAAAGTAATAAACAACGAACGTAAACATGTTCCATAATTTTTTTGAAGAGAATAATAAGTAATATGTCTACGATAATACAATTTGGTTTATAACTATTAAGAAAATAAATGTGCATGTATCGTCTTCTCCAACTGGTCATTAGTCTTGGAGATCAAATGTATGTTATCAACGTCTAACACTTGAGTAGTTCATCTTATGTGAACACCTCAATACTAAAAGAACAAAAGTCAAACTAAAATGAAGTTGTTGATAAGTGTATATGTAATGTTAAAAAAAGTAAATATGTCATTATATAGTTGTATATACATGTTGGATATTAATCATAAACCTTGAAACACTTCTTTGTAGACTTGTATAATACACGGTTTGTAAAAAATTATTTATTTTAAATAAAACTAAAACAGAGAGTTACCAAATTGGTTTCTATATTAAGAAAATAAAATGGTAATAGAACACTCCTTATAAACATTATCAAACTTAAAAGCTTAAAAATAGACAACGTTATCAACTCGTATCTCATTACATGATGAGAATTAGAAGAACCGAACCACATTAACGATATATGCAACCTCTTAATATAATTTTGGCCAAAATGTATTTTACTATCCCATATTTGGCCAACTGGATCTCCTACTACCCTAAAGAACCGAACCACATTAACGATATATGCAACCTCTTAAGAGGATCTCCTACTACCCAAAAATAGACAACGTTACCAACTCGTATCTCATTACATGATGAGAATTAGAAGAACCGAACCACATTAACGATATATGCAACCTCTTAATATAATTTTGGCCAAAATGTATTTTACTACCCCATATTTGGCCAACTGGATCTCCTACTACTTTAAAGTATTAGAGGTATTTCATAGTACCTCATAATTGGTAATTTGGTTTATATAGTACCCTAGCCCTAATAACCAAGTCACATGAGTTATTGTCGTTAGTTTTTAATAGAAATTTAGGATACGAGTTTATTTCACGTAACTTTTCTCCTTTTAATTTTTTGCTCGTGGAGTCTAATTCAGACTTTTATCTGTTTTGTATTTTTCAAAGTAGTACATGAATTATCTATTTTTTTTAATCAATGAGTACTTGAATTATTAAGATCTGAATCGTCTCTTGAAGGGAGTACAATTCTCTTTTGCCATGCACCTTGAATTCATCCTTTGTTAGTGTGATTGGTGTTGGTAGTGCCTTGTTTTACTTTTGCTTACGCTTGTTTCTTTATGTTTATGGGTTCATTTTCTTACGTGGCTCTATAAGGGTAATGGGTAACAACTTTATATATTGATATTGCAAGTCAATACAAGTTAAAAACTTGCTGATGTAAATGGACCAAAAATAGAAATGACAGATCAGTATATAGTGTTGTCTTTTGATTAACCAAAATGATGTCAATTGATCACCATCAGTAGGGGTCAAATTAATGAATCAATTAATGATTAAATTTGTAGTTGTGGTGATTAAAATTCCAAATCACTTATTACGTGGCAATTATAAATTTAAGGATGTATAATTTGTGAAAATTAAAAGGGGATAAGTCACTTGAGATTACCTGGAACTTTTCCATTAAAAACTAACCACAATAACTCATGTGACAATCATGTGAATGTGTAAATTAGGGCTAGGGTACTATATGAACTAAATTACTAACTATGAGGTACAATGATGTACCTTTGATACTTTGGGGTAGTAGGAGATCTCGTTGGTTAAATATGAGGTGGTAAAATACATTTTGGCCTATAATTTTCCCATTGTTAGAATAGTAACACATTTTAAAAGCATGTCAACGCAAACCACATAAATTATTTCATGAACTTGGAGCTTATTTTAGTTTCAGTTAACATTTAACTTACTAAAAGGTTTTGAGATTCTTTTACTTTAATATTAGGTATGACATAATGTTTTCTTACATGTATCATGTATTATCAAAAACATTTAAGTCCTTAATTATGTTTTCAAAGCATAAATATGCCATCTATAAAAGAAATGAAATGACCCATTTCATATTTCAAATATCCAATGTCAATTTGAGACTAAGCAAAGATACAACTGGAAAAGTCTCATACCCTTATAATTTATTATACTTGATAAACAAAAATACAACGATCTATCTTATTACTCCTATATATTATGGTTTAAAACCGGTGTATATGCTTCATAAGTTTGATAACTAAAACAACATAAAGAATGTTACCTACTTGATATTGATATTTCTACCAAGTAAATAAAACATCACCAAATTACCAAATTACGTGAAAATAGATAATGTTACCAACCATGTGCGGTAATTCCTTTTCTTATTTCTTGTCTTGTGTAATTTATTCTTGCAAATCATTGAACACTACAACTGACCAACGTACTTGGGTGTAACTTTTAAATGGAAGTAATGCTACTAACAATCGAAGGAAAATTCATTGAAAGAAAGATGTTCATTGATAATAATAAACAAATAAATGGGACTATTGAAAACTCATGGATTCTGTAACAATGACTCTATGTACTAATACAATGTAATTTATGTTGAAAGATAAGATGTTACGATAGTAAAAAGGTGATATAAAAATATTTATTGCATAAACTCGAACTACTAAAGTAGCATTATTTTACTATTCATTGTTTATTCCTCCCTCTTAATTTATTTTTATAGTTTTAACTTTTTAAAATCTTTCTTTACTTTGACTTTAAGCATTTTTATTGTGTTATATAATATTTGATGAAAATTATATCAATGAAAATATATTTAAAATCTAATCTATTCATATATTTTTCATCAATTATTATA